>JAQFVV010012756.1:0-454231 GCA_028023455.1 Epiperipatus broadwayi | reverse complement strand
GGAGCTCTGATATATATATATATATTATAACGATCGAAATGTAAGTGAAGATCGAATCTAACCGCAAAACGATATCTGTAACTACCAGGGCGCCATCTAGGCATTTAAACCTAGAAAAATTTATAGAGTAGGCAGATAAGCGCTGTTAAGATTCCACTTTATTTAAATATTCCGATCGTTAGCCCAAGTCACTAGCTCAGCGGAGACGCAGAGATAAAAATCTAGTAAATTTTATATCTTAAATATAAAAGAATAAAAGCCACTGCCAGAAATTAACACATAAAAATATTTATTTACGCACATATAAAATCATTCTAAATTCGAGGAATAGGTTTAACATTTTTAGATTTTTATTTAGATGGTCAAGTATGAATAGACTACATAGATCTGCATTTGAAAAGAAAATATTCTTCCCTGATTTAACCTTAGGCAACAAATTTCGCAACCAAACTGGCGCCAATCCATCTGATACATTCATGTATTCAATGTAGCATGATACGACAACACAAAATACTATACTGTCAGGAAACGTACATCTGAACAATAAGTAGAAATAGAGAAGACATTGACTCTCCACCAACAGGAATGTGACATCTGTTGGCAAGTAGAACAATAAACAAAAAACTCCATAGGAATGGACTGCGGTCTTCTGCCGACTTACAAACCCATCCATAGGCAAACAGAGGGTGTGTGGCGTATATCTATAATCCTGCCCGTAGCGGACCTCATACTACATCTACTAATTACACAAATATATCCAATCCATTGAACCAATTCAACTACGAAATGAATAACCCAAGATTACCCTCCCTTAATATAACTTTACCAAACTATATAGCCATTCACGCCCGACTTAAATTTAACATTTAAATATGTTCGCACAAATGCATTTTATAAAATTTGTTTTAAAATGTTGAGTACAGATCAACTGCACAGATTCCACGGTCAAAATCATTCCAAATTAAACACAACCGATCAAAATACAAAGTCATCGATAAACGTCACTTGCATAGGGAATATACAAATCCCATTAGCATTCATCGTAAGATGCTTGCAGTGATATCGTTGACATATATTCTAATCGAATGTGAAAACCACAACATTATCAACCGCTAACGAATCTATGCAATGTCTATACCCAACCTTAATTTTCCTCATTTAAAATTTAAACAATAAATATTAATACAAATAAATAATAAATGGAAATGATTTTTTTTATCAAACGCAAACATATATAAAATTACACATTATCAATTGAGTTGACACATAAGTCAGAGAAAAGTTCTTTTTATAAAATCTAAATTAACTTATCAATCTTTAAAGTTCTTAATTAATATTATGATTTTAACAATTGTTCAGTTCTATTGCTTACGGTAGAAGAGTCTCTGTTCCCATTGGCAATTCCCACGGAGACTTTCCTGGAAGACTGGTCTGATATTTTGGTGGTAGCATTAGCTGGTTCTGTTCTGGTATCACAGTCTTTGCATTTTTAAAATAAGTGAGTGAGGATGACAAGTACGTCTTGTCGCTCGACTCACCAAAATCAAGTTGGAAAAAAACTGGAACTCAATATTTTTTCTTTTTATAGTCCTCCTATGGATTCCATGAACAAAAACGTCACTGTTCTGTTTTTTCGTTATGGTCCGGGCCTTTATTTGCTTCCATTGGTCAAGCTAAAATCTCTTTCTTCTCTTATCTAACTTTTCATCTCACTTTTTAATTAAACAGCTTTTAGATAATTAATAAACAATCATTTCCATTTATAGATTACAGGAATTAATTAATACCTGTTTTTATTTTAACTTACGTTATTTTTTTATTAAAATATTTTTATATTTCAATCTGGTATTTTTTTATTAAAAAAAATACGTTCAGATACTTTTTTTTTTTGTTTATGAAAAAAATATTTTTAAAGTTTAGCATCTGTGCGAATGTATATACGTTTAACAATATTTTAATTTTAGCGTTTAGTTTTTTACTTTTATTTGCGAACTTTTAAGTTTTTATTTCAATTTAATGTAACGACATATTTATATATCGTTACAATATATTTGAATGAAAATGAAGTCAATTGGAAAAGGAATACTTAAATATTACTGGACAACTGGTATTTTTTAAGTTAGCTTTATAATGGCAGGATTTTAGATAACAACCTAATTAATTATAATTTTTAAAAATATAGATGGGAATATTATGAATTATATAATGTTTTTAATTAAATGTATGATGCATTTTATAGAATGAGTTTTTATTAAATTGTAAGATATTTAGCAATATAATAAATTTATGTACTTCTTTTAAAAAAAGAAAGCCAAAAAAATAAATAAATACATATTTATCAATCACATTATATTCAGTAGAAAAATAATTCAGTTCAATAGTAAGAAAAAGGGAGGAGTTAACAGCTAATTTCTTTATCAGCCTATTCAAAGTTAAATTATAATTCAATTTAATGATACTAAAAAAAAAAGGCATGAAAATATCTTTTTTTATTTATTTATTACTAGCGAATTAAGCTATAAATTACAAAATTATTAATGGCAGGCACTATTGGAAATATGTTAAAATAATATATACTTTATATTTTTAATAAGATAGATAAAAGAGCCCAAAGACTTTCAAAATGGAATAGTTAAAGAGAAAGCATTACTCAAACATGGCATTCCATTGTCTAGATGGGAAAAGGGTAATAGTATGAATACTGAACCTTACCGCTTGATGGCATTGTTTTTCATGCAACGTACATCAATATACCGTTTTAGTGGCCTAACTTATGGCTTATACTACAACAATGTTTAGAGCCATAACAGGCTGCCTAGAGGGCGATGTATCCTACAATTACGTAATGAAATAATACACCCATTGACTTGCGACAGTATTCCTCAAGTGAGCGCAATTCAACTCTCGCTATGGTCTGATTTGATGGCAGCCATATTTGAAGGATGTGGAACTATCAAAAAAGTCATTGTGGAAAAATTTTGAGGAAGCATAGTGGATTTAGTATTAAATATTAAGAATTGTTAGGCCATCACACATTCTTCCCTATGATTTTGAACTGCACACAACCTGAAAAGGTTAGGGTTTTCAGCAGAGTTCTGCCGATTTCACACACAAATCCACGTTTACGCATGAATCTCTGTGAGAACAGTAAAATATTGGTGCGGCAAGTGTTCAAAATTGGTTGAAGGGGAGTGAATTGCTGGCCACAAGTTGACACTGTTGTGTTTTTTCCAGAAAGAGAACAAACATCCTGCCAGATGTGAAGCTAATGCGTTTGCAGGAGGAGCATGGTTTTAGTCAACTACAGGATCTGGGGAATTCTGTTGCCACTTCTGCAAGCATACCTGGGGTCTGCATAAGGGAAGTTGGTTGGATGGTTCCAAAATTCCGTTACTTACAGCTTTGAGGCTCATCTATTGGAGTCAAACAAACCGTAACTCCCCGCCTCCCTAAAAAAATGTTGTTTTTTTTAAAAAATGAACTGTTCAATTAAGGCTTTTTGAAAAAGGCAAAAAAATAAAAAAACTTTTCGCTATCATATAAAGGTTTCGGTAATGTAAATATTTAAAAAAAAACACCTCATAATAAGAAAATATAATTAAAAATCAAACCAATCCCCCCTCCACCTTTTAAAAACCAACTGTTGGTTTATTAAAAATGAATTGATTAATAAGGCTTTCCAACAACAACAAAAAAAAACAACAACTCAAAGTCAATAAAAAGTTGATAAGGAAAAAAGTTGATAATTTAAAAGCAAACCAACCCCCCTTCAATAATTCGTATATTTTGTTAATCTATCTCTTTTTATGTATTCCATATTTGAACACATTTAAAATTAATATGTGAAGTTTCTAGTACATCAGTAAAAGATACTAAAAGACGAGAATTAAAATTCAAACCCCCCCCCTCCATCCTCTAAAAACCAACTGTTGGTTTATTAATTAAAACTGAATTGTTTAAGGCTTTAAAAAAGAAGCTCAAAATCCAAAAAAGGAGATAATTTAAAAGCAAACCAAATCTCTACCATCTAAAAACAAAGTGGTGTTTGTTTATTAAAAAGGCAAAAAAAAAACAAAACAAATCGCTGTACAAGTTTTATGTATAGAAAGGGGTAAAAATTTTTTTTTTTACTGTTGTATTATGTAAAGAAACTGATAATTTAAAAAAAAAAAAAAAAAAAGCTCAAAATCAAAAAAAAAGTTGATAATTTGAAAGCAAACTACCCCCCCCCTACACCCTATAAAAACAAAGTGTTTGTTTATTAACGCAACTAAGAAAAAAACATAAGAGTTTTATGTATAGAAAGTGAAAAATAAATTTTTTGTACCATAGTATTCTGTAAAGAAACCAACGACCCGTGAATTGGTATATTGATGTGCATTGGGCAAAAAAGAGCACCATCAAACTGTAGGGTTCAGTATTCATACTATTGCCAGGGAAAGTTTAAAGTTTTGCTATGAAAGTAGTTAATCATCCATTTAATACTGGATAGTAGATTTCTAGCTGAATTAACTATTCGAAGAAAAAAATTTAAGTTTAATTGTAATTTGAAAATATTTTCAAATTTTATTTGGTCCAGATTGTTGGCATAGTAAGTGAATGTGTTAATCATTTTTGCCATAAGATATTTTTCATGTTTTGAAATATGATTCTTCAAAAAAAAAAAAAAAAAGGATCATCATAGTAAGTTTTTTTTTTTTTTCAACTTAGATAATTTGCTAAACACAATTATATAAATTTGGGACTGCTGTAGTTTGATTAATGTTTAAATTGAAAATAAAAAAATTGTAATTTCAAGTTTGATTTTTTAATCAATCTAAAATTAATGTTAGATGATAAAAAAAAAATGTATATACTGAATGAAAAATAATTATTGATATGATTAATTGGTTATGATAGTAATGAGCACCAAACACGTTACTACTAATAGTATACCATGGGAGAAAAAATATTTATTTAGTACATCATCTTGCCTCCACATAAGGCAACTCCTATTTATAATATACCAAACTGAATTCAGTAGAGAAACATGAGAATATATTGATAAAACAAATGAGCATGAAATAATGAACAATGAATGTGAAGAATTTAGAAAAACAGTATAAAGAAGTAAAAAACAAGATTTAATTTACAAAGTAATATCAATAATACTTGATATTTGAATATATATAATGATTAATATTAAATAAAATATAAATGAATTATACAGTTGTCTAAGAAAATAAATATCTGGTAATTATTATAAGAATTTTTTTAAAATGACATGCTTATGCTCTAAATACTATCCTTGAAAAATTTAGTTTAACCTGTCTTGTTTTTAAAATTCTAATATTTAAAATGGTATATCAGTGATCATAATGATAAAATGTTTATATCTTAAGTATCATATAAATATTATTTGATAAAATAATATCTTTTTTTTTTCATATGTCATAGCATCGGCCGGGATGCGATCCCACACCCCAAATAATGATATCTTTAAACAATTTAACATAAATATTAACATTAAATTACATCAGTTAATTATAAGAAAATATAAATCACTGATTAGGAATGCCCAATTATTCAGAATAAAATTTGAAGTCTGAAAATATGCCATATCTATTAAGCCCCACTAAAGGAATGCTATTTATTATTCCCTTTTGCATCTTTTCTTTTGGATATTAATTTTATTAAGATGTCTGAATATCTCCAAAACTATGTATTGTTATAGTTTGATAATACTTTTTATGGATTACTTCAATATTTGTAAAGGAATTCTTTGAAGACTCCATATGTAATTCTTAATAAAGCTTTCTAATTTTAAAGGCAGCTTGGTATATAAAATATATGTAGTAGATAGAAATCTGCAGCAAGTGTTTGCGATTGATTTCAAAGGTGAGATATCTAACCATTCATGACTTGAGACCAGTATCAACACTCTGGTTAGATTTCATTTTTTTGGTATTATACAATGAACTTTTATATTTTTCAATTAGTTGACTCACAATTTATACAAAAAATTTAAATAATATTGTTTAACCTGTCTTATAATCATAATTAATTACTCTGCTGTATAAAAATTAGAAAAACATTTTAGCTTCTTCCCCACCCGAGTGAATTCATATTCTACTTATTCTGCAATCATTGTCTTCCTTATTTGGCTCTAAATTCAGTGTTATAGAAACAAATGCTATATATGAGCATCCATCAAAAAAAATTCTGTGAGATCTACTGTAGACAAGTTAGTCATGATGCAATATTTTTCTGCACAGTACAGTTTTTTAAATTTTCATCAATATTTTTATTTTAATGAAAGAAATAATAATCATATTTTCTTTTTCTTTTTTAATACTTATAATTCTCAAATATAATAATTTACTTTAGAAAGATATTTCACCTTCCCCTCTCTTTTTTTCATTTTGCTTAAGTTTAAAGGAGGTTTCTATTTTATTTGCAACTTTCTATTAAAAGTTTTAACATTTTCAAAGTTAATTGAAGCTTTATAAAAAGGAAATGAATGTAAATTTGATTGATTTTTGTTTTTCATTATAAATTGGTAAGTTTGTTTGTTTAAAAAAATGGTCATCTATAATTAAATTCTGATTATAATAATGCTCAAGGCTAGATAGGGTTATGTGTAAATTCTTAGAAATCAGTCAACACTTAAGACACTCCCAATATCATTAAAACAATCTCAATCTTTTGTTAAAAGGAGGTTGGATTGACAACAGATTGACATTGTTGATTGCTATTGATATTGAGATTGTCTAAGTGTTGAGTAAGTTCTGAGAATAATTCTGATTTTTTAAACACATAATTATTTTATTAGTTATATATACATTTATATATTTTGTAAATACAATGGAGCTGCACACTACACTATATTTTGTTCCAAACCCCCTTGTGTGCAAATAAATAACATATAATATCTCACATTTTGTTATAAAATCGATTAGGATAGAATAAATATTGTTTATTGAACTGTAAGCATGTAATACTTTTCACCAGGCTCATATATACAACAGACTTTTTTATATGAATAATATGTATACATCAGTTAATATCATAGTATAAACAAAACTTTTTAAAAATAATAGTGTAGTTTTAATAAATTGAGGAGACATATTTATATATATATTACTGTGTTCACTCATTACATTCACTGAAGCAATAAGAATAAGAAGAAAAAAATGATCATATTTTAAATTTTAAAATAAATTGCAAAATATCTGACTTTCAACTATATTGAATATTCTCTGGACAATATATTTTTTTTCAATAACTTTTTTCTCTGATAGAAACATAATAGTGGTCTTGTTATCAAAAAATTAGGATCTCTAATTCAGTGTGATGTTTTTAAATTAGTATCAACTTTTAGTATGTTCTAAAATTTTATAAAATTTTTAGCATTATGCTCAGAAAATATTTTATTACACAAAATACCACACATCAAATTCAGAAAAGATAATAAAAGAATCAAATATATGTGCTATTGGTGCATTGTAAAATTTATATACAATTTTTTTTAAATGGGAATCTAGTAAGTGCTCGGAGAAGGAAAAATGGTTGCTCAGGTATCACAAAATTTGTGATTTTAATGTTTTTTGTTCGTTTATTTACATTTTTGTTTGTTTGTTTACATTTTTCTTTAGATAGGGTGTAATTGAAGTCATATAGTTAAAAGCAGCATAGCTTACAATTCCATTATAAGCGTGGAACTTTTATAAATTATAATATCTGGATTGCACTAAAAGCTAATAGATAAGTTTTATTTTATATGTATTTCAGTGAATAATATAAAATTGTTTATATATAATTTTTAATAAATTATTCTAAATCATTACATGGTTGTTAATTTCTATGCTATCTAAATAGTTAAAAGATAGCTGCTGGAAGATTGCATTAGATCCTAAAATCCAAGTGCCGTGCTCTCAGATCCAAGGCTTATCACTGATGAAAGCCTCAAGCAAGAAACTAGTGTGAGGATATTGGATAAGTAGGCACTAGATAGGGATTTTATACACAAACCTTGCATCCATTGATTACTAAGGCTTGCACTGGGTTGCACTACTGTATGGAGAGTTTACTATTATTTTTAGCTATTGTTTGAACTTTTATTCTATTGTTTTTTATCTATCTGCTATTCATTTTTGCTGATCTTGAAAAGCAATAGATTAGGAGTTCACTGAGCAGTAAGATTAATTGAAAACAAATGACAATTTTAATTAATAAATCAAGCCCACTTTTTTTCTTTTATTTGCAATCATAGAAAATAGATTTGATATTTTATTTTCTAATTAAAATCATAAAATATATAAGATTAAATAAAAAAAAAGGAGTAATATTTTCCCACTCTAATGTCATCTATTAAGTGGTTACTAGTTGGGAGGAGTCTTATAATATATGAATTGAGGAGTTAAAAGTGATTAGTTATTTTCAGTCTTCTTAGCACCAGGGCTAAGATACCTGTAGCTCAGTGGTCTTCAACCACCAGTCCGCGGCCGGTGCCGTAGAAGTTTTTTGCTGGTCCACGATACACTGGCAAGAAAGTTTTAATAACAAAATAATAAGACTTTAAACTTTTAATTAATATAAACAATTTTTATTTATTTAACAAAATCTAATCAGTCATACATAAATTAATTTGTTTTTCTAGTTATCACAGATGTTTATGAGGGGGGGGGGATAGAATTAAATTTTTTATTACTTTTCTAAAAAAATTCAAAATTAAAAAAAAAAAGTTTTTTATTATACAAACTCCATATATGTATAACTTCATCTAAGGCTAAGCTGTTTACATCTTTAAGAAAATTTATCTATAGACTTCTGCTGGTCCATGAAACCTTATCCTTATTTTTGCCGGTCTGCAAAACCTTATCCTTATTTTTACCGGTCCGCAGGTGTGAAAAGGTTGAAGACCACTGCAAAGAACTGAAGGTATTAAAATATTAAATTACTAAACTGAATTAAGATCTCTGTAATTGTTTGAGCAGATTGATTTACTTTCAAAATCTTACACAGATATCTATTTCAGATTTTTAGCTTAACAGGTAAATTAAAACTGCTTTCTGGTAATATATCTGCTTGCCTTCCAATTTTGAACTCGAATCTTCTGATAAAGATAAAAGTCTGAAACCAGTCTAACAATGGTGATTCAAATGCATCCAGCAATCACATTAGTCAAACTTACAATTGATGATCTTAGAGTAGATAGATTGATATTGTGTGAGCTGGAAAGTTTAAGTGATGCATTGTTATTAAATAAAAAAAAAAGTTATATTTCTAAATGGAGAAAATATTATTAACCACATTTTCAAAATATACATTAACCCTAGTATTTGAATGAATTAGCATAAACAATTTTTGGTTTTTTTAATAAAATAATTTTTACATCATTTTCTTTTGAATGCTAAAATTAGAGAAAATTTATAATACTTTTGTATCTATAAATTCTTGGGAAAGAATGACCACAATGCATTTAAGTGTTATTTAAGTCCTAAGTGGTCATCAGAGAATATATAGTTTTATTCAATTGGTTGAATAAAAAAAATTTTCCTACCTTTTTCTCACTGCTTTATTTGATTATATATATATAAAGAATTTAGCTCCAAGTACTGAAACATTCTAAAGAGGGATAGTATTTGTATTTTATCATCAATTTTTGACTTTATAGATTGACATAAAATGATGTGTATGTTGTGTAAAACGATGTGTGTTGTATTTGCTCAATAATCAAAGTTACACCCAAATTCCTGATAGTGATTCAATTATGAAAGAATAATAATAGAATATTTTTTAAGCACATTTTGTTTTGTGTGACTTAAGTACTTTACAGAAATAGATAACTGTTATCTTTAAAAATATAAGTCGTTTCTGATAGCATAACAACTCTTAATGTTTCATTTATTTCCATATATATATATTTCAAAGTATCACTCATTAAAAACAAAAGCAAAGTTAATTATCTTTTCATTATAATTTTTAATAAGAATTAATGAAATCTTTAATGATTAGAAATTTGAGAGAAGAAAAAATAAGAAGAGAAAAAAAATTAATGAAGTGTTGCTAATACATTATTTGAAAAGTTTAAATAGATGATTAGTAAGTCTTCCCAAAATAACATCAGGTGATGTGTAATTAACAAATATTTTAAAGTTGTTAAAACTTAAGTTAATTAAAATATTAAATTTTTTTTTTTTCTTAAATGTAAAAAAAAATCTATGAAGAAAATAGATTTTATGTTTTGAATGTTTTTGTAAAGTATTTGTTAATTATATTAAAAATGTCACAGAAAAGAGCTGGTCTAAATCCAAAAGCTTTATTATGTTATTCTGTCACATCTGCTTTATACTTAGAATTGAGGAAGGAGGCACAAACATTGAATATTATTTTATTATAAATTATTATTATTTAGAAATATTATTGTTTAATTTTTAATTTCATTTTGATAATCATTAGTACATGTTTTTTACCCAAAAGAAGTTATAATTATAAAGTCCTATATGTTTTTATATTTTTCTTTTTGTATGCTTTTGTTTTTACATATGATAGTTCTCCAAAATATTTCTCATAAGTAGTCCAATATATATATTTATCTTTTTTTGCCAACAAAATACTTTTTTTTTTTCCCCATATAAACTTTGTCTTATATAACTTTGGGCTTAGATAAACAATTCCTGATATATATATATAATAATCAATAAAAACAAGTCATATTTCGCATGACTTACTTTAAGCCTATATTATAGATATGAAATATAGGGAGCATGCCAATAGCTTTAACAAACTTTTATTGATGTGCCACAAGAGAAAGCATTTGCAATCTCTAAAATTATCCCTATTCACAGATCGGTTTTGAGCTTTTGGCTCATGTCAGTGAGGCATTAGGACATTCAGACACTAAATCCAAAATGCCAACTCAAAAGGCAGCAGTTATTTAATATGTAACTACTAAGTAGAAAATCTGAAATTTTCAGACACCTAAATGTTTTTAAATCCTGATATTTAACTTAAATAGTTATATGGGTCTGAAAACAGTTCAGCTTTACCATATATTAATAGCCTCAGCAATATAACATCACCAAAACCTCGAGCAAAATTATAATAATCAATAAAAACAAGTCATATATCACGTGACTTGCTTTAAGTTCGTATTACAGATATGAAATATAGGGAATGTGCCAATAGCTCCAACAAGCTTTTATTGATAAGTACCGCAAAAGAAATGATTTAAAATCTCTAGCTAGAATTATTTCTATCCTTAGACTTGTTTTTATTGATTATTATAATTTTGCTTTTGAGGCTTTGACATGTTATATTGCTGAAGCTATTAATATATAGTGAAACTGAACTGTTTTCAGACCTATATAGCTATTTAAGTTAGATAGCTGGATTTAAAGATATTTAGGTGTCTGAAAATTTCAGATTTTCTACTTAATAGTTAGTATCAGTATCTGAATGTCCTTGCGCCTCACTGATGTGAGCTCGAACCCGGTCTGAGGATAGGGATAATTCTAGATAGAGATCTTAAATGCTTTCTCTTGAGACACTTATCAATAAAAGTTTGTTAGAGCTATTGGCACACTCCCTATATTTCATATATATATATATGGAGTGCAAACATTCTGAAATTTATAATTCACAAATTGCTATTGTATGCATATTTTTTTGTGATATATTGTAATGCTTATATTTTCATTTGTTAAAACTATATTTATATTCTGCAACATGACAGTTGGTGGTAAATTTACACTTGAATGAAAAATCCAACATATGTAAACATATTACTTATGTAAGTTGGGACCTACCTGTGTTTATATTTAAAAATTTTATAAACTAAGTTTTTATATTTTATGTACACTATTTATATACATATATCTAAAATAGAAGAAAATTATGGTGAATATTTAAATTAATAGTATTTTTTTTCAATTTTTGATTGGTCATCACTGTTTATGTTAACTTACGTTCAGATTATGTATCAATTTGAAACATATTCCATAATAGTTTAACTTTTAATATTACTAATATATATTAAGGCTACAATCTTAAAACTATGTGCCTGAAAAAACGACAGTAGGGACCTCTGCTCTTGTCTTTTAAATAAATCTTGTGTTAAAGATTTGCAGAGATCACTACTGTCATTTTTTTCAGGTGCATAGTTTTAAGGTTGTAGCCTTAATATATATTACTTTAAAATAACGAGTATGTGCTTTATAAATATAATTATTACAATTTTTAATATTAGGGAGAAATTTTTTTTTTCATTTATTTTCATGTTTTATATTAAACTTTATTTGTTCAATGATATTTTGATGTCATAAATGTCTTTAAATTCATGCATATAAATGCATTTTTGAAAAACTAGTTTATTTGAAAAAAATAGTTTAGTAATCATAAACAATCACTCCTAAATGAACATGACCATTTTAATTCCTAGAAAATAAAAAAAAAGAATGGAGAATGAAAAAAGAACTGCTTTAGAAATAAAAGTTTGTGATGATTATACAAACCAATCTGTAAACCATAAATACATCCATATATAGAATATTCTGTGGTCCATTTTTCTATTTACTTGATGTTTTCATATCCTTTAAATTTTTCAACGGAAATTATTGTTTTAGAATACTTCAACATTATTTCTAATTGTAGTTCTCCAATGTTTTATTCTCTGCCATATCTTCTCATTGTAAAGAATTGATATTGCATTTCTTTAGAATGTTTTTGACAATCTTTATAATGTTGATGGGTCTAACTCTATCATGGAAACTTTTCTCAAGTTTACCACAAAACTCTTTTAAGAAGTCTTGCATTGTTCATCCATTTTTTATGTCCAATTCAGGGAAGGTGTGATTTTACAATAACACATATTGATTGATTTTATGATCGTGCTATTGTATTTTTAAAATTTTATGGAACATCCTTAAATAAAATTTCTTTAATGCCTTTATATTATTATTAAAACAGGCAAAACTCTCTATACATATTGCCACTCAGTGCAAGCCAGAGTAATCAATGGATGCTAGAAGGCTTGTGCATAAAATCCCCATCTGATGCCTACTCATCCAATCTCCCCAGATTAGTTTCTGGCTTGTGGCCTTTATCAGTGAGGAACTTTGGATCTGAGAGCATTGCACTCCAGCAGCCATCTTTTATTTCTACCTAACTACAAAACTATGAGACTTAAATTGAAAACACTATAATATTTTTAAGTAGAGATAAAAGATGACTGGTGGAGGGTTGCATTAGATCCCAAGATCTAAGTGCAGTGCTCTCAGATCCAAAGTTTCTCACTGACAAAGGCCATGAGCCAGAAACTAATCCAAGGATATTGAATGAGTCAGCAATAGATGGGGATTTTATGCACAAGCCTTCTAGCATCCATCGATTACTCTGGCTTGCACTAAGTCGCAATATGTATAGAGAGTTTTGCCCATTTTAATAACAGTTAAGAGCAAGCATAAGAAATGGTGATCATGTGATGTTTATTGCCTTTGTATTGTATTAATAAGGTGTCTTAAATCTCATTTCCATATCATAAATTAATTAAAATAGCTACTATATATACAGTTAACTTAAGTCCCAGTAGTTATTTTCCTGTGATAAAATTGCTATCTTTTAACTTATTAAATGCAGCAGCAGTACATATCTATGTTGTACTTCAACATCTAAGTCCATCTTTTTTACTTATAAAATTACCAAGGTATTTAAACTGGTTTATATCCTCAAGTTGATAACCATGTAAGCTAGAAGTTGCCGAGAATATTTTTTCTATCACAGCGCTGATAAAGAATTTGAATTTTTTTGAATATTGATTAATAAATCAAAGTTTTTATACATTGTATTAAAAATATTAAGTACATACTGTAAATTATCTTTTGAACCGACAAAAATAGCCCAATCATCAGCATATAGTAAATCCAGAATTAACAAAATTCTTGAATTTCATTTTATCAATTCGAAAAAAAAAATTTCCACCATCAAAACTATATTGCATCTTGACTCAAATTCTTTAATTTATTCTCAAATTTTTTAATTCACCTATAAACAATTCCAAAAACTAAATTGAAAGCGATGTTGGAGCAAATAGACATCCTTATTTAACACCAGTTTTTATTGCAAATGTCTCAAATTTACCATTTATAGTAATAACACTTAGAAGCTATATAATATTAATAAATTTTGGTGGACAACTAATTAATTTCAAGTAATGCTATCATCTTGTTTGATTAACTGACTTAAATTCCTTGATTGTATCAATGAACATAATTTATAAATTACTCCTTTGTTCCTGACATTTTTCTTGTATTTACATGATATAAAAATTGTCTATAATATTTTTGATTTTCTAAACCCACACTGAGTCTCTGAATCATACATTTATGACTGGAAATAACATATTCAACAAAATCCTTGAAAGTACCCATGCTGTAATGGATGATAATAATATTCCACTATAAATATGACAATCTGGTTATTCCTTTTATTGTTAAAAATTGAATCAATAAAAGCATCCTTAAGGTCAAATGACACAACTTTATAGATTCATATATTCAATACGTATATAAATATTATACAGAGTAAAAAAAATTAAAATAAATAAATACTATTTCACCAAGATGCTTTCGGTACTGTATACCAGATTCTTGGCAACTAATTTAAACTTAGTGGTTAATATTCTAGTGCATGCTCAATGGGATACCCATATTACATTGATTAATGTCATTAGAGTTAGCATACTTCTTTCTATCATTAGGCTTATTGCAAATAGCATTAATCATTTGAGGAAAACATTCATGCCCACTAATTTTCTCATGATTAAAAAATACTGAATTAACCTGAGATTCCATTTTAGATTCCCTATATTGATAAACATGTTGATTTATTAGTTTTCATTTCCCCATAATAAATAGTATTACAACCAAACAGTAAATAATTGAATATACAACTCCATATTTATCATCACCATCCACACTACCCTTTGAATTATTTATCAAGCTATTTAAACGTAAGCGTAATCTAAGAACATTATAATCCTTACCAATTATTTCCTTCAATTTCATATTTATAGATGCTACATATGCAAAAGAAATCCATTCTTTATCTGTTTTCTTCTTTACATCCATGTTTTGTTTAAGCCTGACTTGATTATAAAATAAATCCAATTGTCTATACAATAAACTTTTATTGTAGTCCACACTTATTAAACCATTAATATATCTTTCAACATTTCTTTTCCTATCTGCCTTACATTTATACAAATATAAATTATGATTTATATATTTTAAAAAAATTCCAATATTTTTGAAACTAACATATCACTGCCATATTTTAAAACTCAAGATATATCATCAAAACCTACAGCCTTCCATTTTTAAAATTAGAAAGAGCTGTCCCAAAATTGGATATCTTTGTCCAAATTTAAATAAGTAGATAAAGTGGATATTTTCATTAAAAATCATTATATTCTTGTATCATTTTTCTAAAAGTGATCAAAATATTCCTTCCACCTGCTTAAAATAACATTATGTGCCATTGCTGGTTTAATAGGATTATGATGCCTTTTTTTTAGGTGCATATGTTACTTTCAGTGCATCAAAAAGAACTAGAAAAACCATGATTAGTGAATGTCTTTATCTTCTTTGCTATTTTAATCCACTATATCATTTTAAAGTCTTATTGTAAGTCATTGAATTTCTTCCTTCAGATTTCCATTACCAAGTTCCACATTTAATTTATTAATCTGTTGAGCAGAATCACTAATAATAATATCATTGTTAGAAAAGCATTCATAATTCTTCTTTTTAATGAACCGAAGAATAGATTTACTTGTGTCTATAATATATTCTTTAAGAGAATTCCATGTTTCAGCAATACTATATAACAGTCATGAAAATCCAAATTAGCAATTTTAGTGTTTAATAGCTATTAAAATTTAATATATATTATAGACTCTTTTAAACAATGAATACCAATTTTCTAATGAATATGATTATTGAAGTAATATCTGTTTTTTAATGCAATTATCATTTTAATCTTGGAGCATTAAATTTATGATTTATCCTGATTTCTAATTATAATGTAATATATTAAATGCCATTTTTTTGAGCATAGATGTATCCATGTTCTTCTATAGCAGTTTTTCTGCCTAACAAAATATTTGTGATAATCACTCCATGTATTGTTCAAAAATTTAATAGCAACAGATCATTTGAGTTAACATCCACCCATACTATTAATTCTAATAACTTTTTGCCAAAGTCTACTATTTGTACCAACATGTGCATTAAAGTCTCCAAGAAGAAAAAAAAATATTTTTTTTTAATGGTATTTTTGATATAATAATACTCTCTAATAAGGAATAAAAGGTTTCCTTCTCTGAATAAGACTTAAGCATAGGTACTAATAAAATGAGCACTAGTACCATTGAGAAAGGCGAGTTTTATCACCATTAATCTTTCTCTGATATAACAAGGAATTCCAAGAATAGAAGAAATCCAATATCATTGTGTTTTCCTGAAGGTTTGTGATGATGGTGTTTTAGTTACATTTTTATATTGGACTATTTTCATCATCTAATATGAATATGAAATGTCTTTAGAAAAATTTAACTTTATTTATATATTCCAAATAGATCCAGCTGTTAGTAATAGCACATCAAGCAGGTTAGTATATACACAACATTTCGAGAGGTATTATTCTCTCCTCTTCTTCAGGGTGTTGCTGGTCTGACCAGTGACCGTACTAGCTTGGGATTCGAACTTTATATATTCCAAATAGATTCAGCTGTTAGTAATAGCACATCAAGCAGGTTAGTATATACACAACATTTCGAGAGGTATTATTCTCTCCTCTTCTTCAGAGTGTTGCTGGTCTGACTAGTGACCGTACTAGCTTGGGATTCGAACTTAGATCCTTAGATTCTTGAGTATTGAATTTTAAGGTAAAGCTCTAACCAACAGCCATCCTGCCAAAGGCAACAGTCAGTAGAAATCTCATATACTTATCCATGAGGTTCCTCCTGATTTCTCTACCTTTTTCTAAGAGCAAAGTTGATTGGTGGTTTCCATACATTATGTATAGTCACACTAGGTTGGCTTATGGGATTGTTTGCCATTATCATTTGAGTAGCTTCTTTAAATTTTCTTTTTTGTACTTTTTCTTCTCTGTCCAATATTTTTGTATTTTTCCAATTCATTGGCATATACATAGTCTGCTACTTTAGACACATCTGTTTTCTTTCTTCTGGTTATCAATTTGTGTTCTTGCAAGTGCTTTTCAATTGGTTGACTGGTCTCACCAATATATATTCTACACTCACATGGTGTTTCATAGATACAGTTTTTTTTTTTTTTTAGTATTTCAAGTTTAGGCTTTGTAGATGTTAGAATTCCCCATAGTGTGGATGGCTCTGGAAAGCTGTTCTGATGTTATACTGATTGCAGATTTTCCTTAATTTGTTCACTATTTTTGGAATGTATGGTTACTACCAGAAACCCAAAACATGGAGTTATACCTAGCCTATACATCCAATGACACCAGAAACCCAAAACATGGAATTATACTATCACTATGGAACAGAGCAAAAGAAGTTTGTTCATAAATCATTGATGAAAAAGAAAAGATCTATATTTGCAAATCAAGAAGTTTAATAAGAATTTTAATCCTTAGTTTCATTATAGTTTTATAATTTAATAAATTCTTCTATCAAATGACTACATTTTCAATTTTAAAAATAAATTTATTACTGAATCTTATTGATTAAAGTATTTTGAAATCTCTCCAGCATAGCCTTAATTAATATTTCTAAATTATTACAAAACATCTTCAGTTGGTTATCATCTATTTTATCAAATATTTTTTTTATTATTTTCTTAGTTTTGTAACGATAAAAATTTTGGTACGCATATACACAAAAATGTATACGAGATAAGCTTAAAATCTGTGAAGTTAGTAATTTTTGCTTAGTGCACTTTTGATTAAATTATATTAGTCATAATCATGACAATTGACAGAGAGGAGAAGATTTCCAGGTTTATTAAAGAAAATGGGTGATTAGCATAATTGAATGGCTAATTATTAGTTTAAGTAGGCCATTTTTTAGAAAGCATAATTGTGTTCTTATTTCTTGCCATTTGCCAGGTCTATTTCAGTTTATGCTTGATGTTATTGTGTTCTATGAATATTATAACTTAGTTGAAAGTGCACAAGGCAAAAATTACTAACTTCACATATTTTAAGCTTATCTCGTATACGTTTTTGCATATATTTATCCACCTTTCTTAGTTTTTGAAATTAATATAATTTACGTTTTCCTATTACATGTAAAATATCATTACTTTTAGTATTAAACCATTAAGCATCACATGATCACTATCTCTTATACTAGCACATATTTGTTTATAAACACAGCAAAACTCTCCATACAGTATTGCCACCCTGTGCCAACCAGAGTAATCAGTGAATGCCAGAAGGCTTGTGCATAAAATCCCTATCTAATGCCTACTCATCCAATATCCCCAGACTAATTTCTGGCTTGTGGCCATCGTCAGTGAGGAGCTTTGGATCTGAGAGCACTGCACCTAGATCTTAGGATCTAATGCAACACTCCAGCACCCACCTTTTATTTCTACTTAACTACAAAACTATGAGAATGAAATTGAAAAACACAAAAATGTTTTCAATCTAAGCTCAATAGCTTATATAGTCATATGGGTCTGAACTCAGTTCAGCACCCATACATTTTGGTGTCTTTGGCTCTTTAACAACCATAGATAAAAGGTGGGTGCTGGAGGGTTGCATTAGATCCTAAGATCTAGGTGCAGTGCTCTCAGATCCAAAGCTCCTCACTGACGATGGCCACAAGCCAGAAACTAGTCTGGGGAAATGGGATGAGTAGGCATTAGATGGGGATTTTATGCACAAGCCTTCTGGCATTCATTGATTACTCTGGTTGGCACAGGGTGGCAATACTGTATGGAGAGTTTTGCTTTGTTTATACTTTTAGTATCTGTAGATTTAGCTTTACTGACATTCACTTCCTTTCCTTGCTGACTGTAAAATTATCTCATCAATTTTTTTAAACAAATCTGATTAACAAGCAATATTATGTTTTATTTTTTAAGATTATTGCTGATATGATGATATGAATCTGCATAAAATTCTAAATATCAAAACTTTCATGACATTATCTCAAAGAAATTTTCTTTCAGTAACCAAAAATCATTCAAACTCCCATTTTTCCAAAAATCTGCCAAACTAATTGGTTATTAAAGTAATAAGATTTGATTTTGTTTATAATAGAAATATAGTCAAGATTTAATCAAAATTTTTGTCACAAATCTTGTTGCTAAAAATATAATGAATAACAATAATACTTGGTGGGCCTGTTTTAAAAATAAGCTATAAAACCTCTATAGTGATTAATCATCTGTCAGTTGCCTAAAACAATTATGTTAGTAAGTAGAACTTACTTATCTTTAAAAAGAAGAAAAGATTTTTGATTGTTTTAAAAATAATAATTCTTGTACAGTTTTTATAAAATGTATGTGTGCAAGGAGCAAAAATTCACAATCTATAAAGGTTGATTCATTCAACTGTGTTGCTAATTCTATTAGTCATAAAATTCTGTTGTTTTCCTGAAGATTTGAGATGATGGTGTTTTAGTTGTATTTTTATATTGGTCTATTTCCATCATGTAATATGAATGAGTATTGAATGTTTTTAGAAAAATTTAACTTTTATTTAAATATTCCAAATACATTCAACTGTTTGTAATGGTGCATCAAACAGGTACCTAAAAGTTAAATTTTTCTAAAGACGTTTAATACTCATATTAGGTAATGGAAATAATTCAATATAAAAATAGAAATAAAATTCTGTTCAATATATATATTTTTGTTTACAGTTTTGAACTTTATTATTGCTAAACAGAATTGATTTTGTTACACTATATGTTAATTTCAAAAATTGCAGAACAAATTAATTTTCCCCCAATTATATGAAACTTCCACTATATAGTATATAATAATGATAATTGTTTTTCAGATTTAGATTTAGATTTTAAAAGAAAAATAATTCATTATTTGCCATGATGAGATGAATCTTTTTTTGTTCCCATTATCTAGATTTTATAATCTTATTTGAAAATATCTTTTCACATACAAGGCATATTGCTTATTTATCATATTAATATAAAATAATTATCAAATATTTCAGTTTCCTTTGTCATGTTTTTTTAAAATAAATAATTTATTTCTGAATTTATTGAATGAAAATTTAAATTATTAATTTTAGTACAAATTTATAATTATTTAATAATTCTAATTTTTAAATATTTAGAATATATTCATATGAATATGTGTAATTAGACTTTTTACAATGAAATACACAAACTGATGGTTGGTTAGTGTTATGAGCTATTTTATAATGAATCTTTTTATTCTCTTGTCAATCTTGAAACTTCTTATATTTCTTTTCTCTAACATTAAAAAATTTAAATGCCCACCACCAGATAAGGTATATTGAATATTAAGACTGTTAAATGTTTTTATTTTAGGCTTCTTTTGGGCTTTTAAATCTAAAAAGAAATGGTGGTATATTAAAAAAAAATTGAATGATTTAAAAAAAAAGTAGTAATTAAGAGAAAAAAGAAAATAAATAATATTTGATGGTATATTGTGGATCTTAAATCTAAAAAGAAATGCTGATATTTGAAAAAAATTGAATGATTAAAAAAAAAGTATTAATTAAGAGGAAAAAAAAAGAAAATAAATAATATTTGATTGGACATTTAATTAATCACAGCAGGCATTTTGAAATTGATAATAAAATAGTTAAAGACTATGTAAATTCTAAAATAGTATGATATTTTGAATATAATTCAAGATTGATTATTTAATGGCAAATGTGTATACAAATTGTAGGTAATTACAAGTTCCTGTATTGAAATGTGGTTCCAAACTATATCACAGATACCAAAATTCACAGGTAATAGTGAACAATATTAAAATATGCATTTTAAACATATGTATTTATACTTCTTCTGTATAAGCATGTGCATACTTTATGTGCATTGTGAATAAAAAAATTAAAATATAGAAAATTAGAATTTGTGTTCTATTAATTTCTAACTTTTTTATATTTTATTTGCTATTTTTTTTAGATTTGTTGATAATTGTCATTTTTAATTGTGAAGTGAATCTTTTAAACCTTCTGTTGTTGACTTAATAAGTTTTTAGATGAATAATAAGTTCAAGTTATTTTCTTTTTAATTTAGTTATCAATATGATTAATTAAAAACAAAAAAGTCAAAGCCTTATAAAGTTTAATAATATAGTTAGCATATTTTTTGAAAAAAATATGAATAAAAATTTTTTGAAAAAAATATGAATAAAAATATTGATAAAAAAAAAAAGTAAAATAACATAAAATGTTTACCTTCATATAAATATTTATTCACTTATCATATTCATATTTTTTAGAGGAATGAACTTTTTTAAAAAAATTGTCATTTTTTTTATTATTAATTTGTAGAATTTGGTAATTCTTATGGAACCACTTTTATTTTCAGTTAATAGTCTGCTTGATTAACATATCAAACAATATTGTTCATGAGAGAAAAAATTCTTTCAAGTGGAGCCGTTGATCCTGACAAGCAAAAAATGAATTCCATCAGTTTTTCAAAGTATTTACTTTCATTCACATTTGTTTTTAAAATTTTCAATGCCTTAATCCTTAAATTATCAATCCTCAAAATAACTTCATGAGATTCTTCTATGTGTTTTTTATCTGATTGCTTTTTTTCATTTTCATTTTTAAGTTTTGCAGTATTATTTCTATTATTCATACCTCATAAAAAATTTGGCTACTTTAGTAACTAATTTTTTGGAAGGAGTTATATGAACACTTAAACATGGACACTGAAGCTCAAAATCCCAATATAATTGTAACCAAAAAACTGCTCCGCACCTTTAAGACTGCTTTTCTACACTTCTAAATAAGAGATATTTTTCTTATAAAAATTTAAAACTTGCTTTTCAAAATCTTTATTTATGTTTTCTTTCTTGACATACTGAAACAGTTTTTGTTTGCAAAGTTAAGGATAAGCTTACTGTTTTTTTTAGTTATTAATTTATTTTTAATTTCTTGTACTTTAAAACTATTTTTGTGACTGAAATTTAATTTTTTTAAAAAAATTAATACATTTTATTGAAAAATTTGAATGCTACTTTGGATTAACATACAATAAAAAATATGAAAATGCCCATATATTTTAATTGTCATTTTTATATATATAAACGGATCTACATTCTCTGTACACTGTCATGAACAATATTTCTTAAAAGTTTTATTGTTATGATAGTTTTATTTTCTATATCAAACTTATTTGAGAGATTTAATCATGAATTAGGTTAAAATTGCTTTTTTACCAAATTATCAAACTCTATCAGTTATACTTGAATTCAAAAGTATGGAACAAATATTTTAACTACTACAGATATAACTTTCATATCTAATATACTGGAGGCATATACTGATCTAGTAACAAAATTGATGCTGTTAAATTCATTTTTTATTTTATTTATTATAAAAGTGTTAATTAGATTATTAGCTATGACTTCTATTTTGGTCTGGTACTGGAATAGTTTGAATCATAAAATCCTGAAATAAGTTTTGATAATCAGTCACATGATTTAAAACTCGATCATATACAGGTATGTAACAAAAAAAAAAGTAGCTCTTTTGGCAGCATGATTGTATCGTTAAATTTTGCTTCTTTGTTTTTGAAAAATGTGTTGAGAATCTTTCTAATATTATCTGCTCTTACAGTTTTTATGTATTTATTAATGTCATACAATCCAAGACCAAGAGAAAAGTTATCTGCTATACAAAGAACAACATACAGGATCAGCCTCTTTATTTTTCTTTTCAAGCTTCAGAAATTTAAAATTCACTATTTCTGTATTAAAATGATATTTATTTATGAACCCTTTATTTTGACATCATGGATAATTTTAAATATTAATAAAATTAGAACCGTCACCAATTGAACACATTTTATATAAATATACGCAATGCTAAGTACGTATAATACAACTAAAAGTCTTGGAATATAGAGAGTAAATGGGAGTAGGGAAGGACAAGCAAGGACTGGATCAGATGATTTATATAGTTTTCTTGTTTCTTTTTTCTGTTGCTCTTTGTATGCATAAAATATGGACATTTAGTTTATTTTACCAAAATATAATATGAACATGAGTAGAGAATGTAAAGTAGAAATTGTTCATACCAAATAGACATATTGTAATTCTATTTTTAAATAATTATATTTTTTTATCACTTAATTTATTTTTACTATGTTGAGATATAATCTACTATAAAATGTTTGGTAATTTTTCTGCTTTAATATCTTAGAAGTTGTCTTTTAAAAATTAAAATATGTAATAGTTAATATTTTAAAGATAAAATCACTAAATCAACAATTTATTTACAGATAAGATTTATTATTTTCATTCTTCACTTTTTATTTGTACTTTACATTGGAGAAAAAAAAGGTCACATATTTGCCACTTGGCAGATCTTATTATATCATACCCAAACTTATTTTCCAATCCCTACTATTTCTTGTCTTAGTTTTTAAATCTTTATATATCCATTATGGTTATCTTTCATTTTCCTTTTTCTCATCTTTTGTTCTTTTAATTCTCTAAAATATTTATTTCCTCTCCATCTAAGAATATTTATAATTCATTGATTATTTTTCTCTTAATTTTTTTACTAAATGTTTTTTTAAATCACTTTTTTCAAAATATTTAAATTCATTATTTTGTCATTGAACTTATCTTTTTCAATTTTTTTTTCAAATTCATATTGTAACAATTTTTGTATCTTTTTAATTGTTTAGTAAAAATAGTTTGAAAATTATAAGTCCACATTTTACAACTTTGTAATATTTACATTATCAAATAATTTCTGTTTTATGAATGAATAATCATTGATCATATCTAGGAAGTTAGAATCTATCTGGATTTAATGTTTTAAAAAATTATATGGGATTCACATAAAATTCATTTTTTGGATCATAGAGCTCTATTATTCAAAGGATTTTCTAATTGAATTTTTGGAAAGATGTTGATAAACTTCTGGATTTATTTGAAATAACTATTATGATAAATATTAAAGTGCAAATAACTATTTCATTGCAATTCACTACCAAAAGCATGACTTAAGTTAAAGATCTTTTTTTGAATTCTGCAAATATCATAAGTTATTATTATAAAATATATTATTTAGATTGATATTTAAGACATTCCAAGCAAGACAAAAAATTTACATCTAACAATTTTCCCAGTTTAAATGTACATTGAATTATTTATTATCTTCTTATATGAAAAAGATATCAAAATATTTAAGGATATCAGAATATATTTTGTAATTTTTATATATTGACATTATTATTTAATCATCTTGCAGAATTTTTATGACCATTGTTACTTCTCATATGTTTGCCACCTTCTGTTTTAACAATTTTCAGATCTCATGTTATTTCTCATAACCTGTCACATGTCCTGTCAACTTAATCTAGGATGGTCTCTCTTTTGGAAGTATCAGGTACTTTGTATGGTTTGTTTTTTCAAACCATAAAAGCCACCTCCTGTTTATATCTATCTATAAATAAATCCTAGATATGATATAGAATAAAATATATTTATCTAACAACAAAATAATATATGACAATAGCTGTAATATAATCATAACATATAAAAGCTCTTCGGCAATTTTAAAATTTTTGCCCTTTTCAATATGTCTTGGTTAACTACAAAAATAATCTATATTGCATACATAGTGACATCTACTGGCTCTATATAAAATTAACACAAGCCTATAATTTATGTTTTAATATCTTTATAATAATACATATTATATAACCCTTCATTCATTTTTCATTATCCAATTATTAATTAAATTGACATTTTATAAATATTCATACAATTATTTCTGTTATAATTAATGTAATTAGTTTCGTACATCTTTCTTCTATTAATTTCTTTAATATAATTTAATGGACTTATATTCTTAACACAATCTATTCTATGTCCATATTTTAAGTAGTGAACATATAATGCAGATCTGTCATCTCTCCTATTAATAGCATTGTTATATTAATAGCATTATTATGTTCTATTTATCAATATATTCTTATTCTCAGATAATTTGTTTTCTTACATTATAGTTAATGTAGTGGGAAGATTATTACTTTGAAAGAAGTGAATGTTATATTTGTGATAGCAAAGCTATTTACCAGAATAGTTTGCCTAGTCAGCAGATTTCAGAAGAAAGCATATATGAAATATATTTTCCAATCTCCAATGAAGGTCCACGTCTCAATTATAATATTTGCTGTGATAGAAATGATAAATATAATCCAGTTATTTATATGCTTTTTATTATATAAACTAAGAGTTGTTTTTGATTATAAAAACAATAATCTTCAATCTCTGTTAAAAATTGGAGAAAAAAAGTTGTAGTTATATTTATTTAAAATAATTAAAACATTTTGGAATTTAACTGCCAAGAAAATACTTCAATATTAGATATGAGGATTTTGTTATGAAGGAACATAGAATAATGACAAGACCTGATAGTGACTTATTGAGCATTTGCTTATTGAAATGTTTTATGAATTTGTTTTAGTTCTAAAAGTTGTGAAAAACTATGCCTAAATATGGAGTTATATTGCTTATATTATTATTTACTTAAATTAAATATCTTTCCAGGGATTTGCAATTTGTCACAGCAAATGTTGGTGTCTAAAAGAATGCAATATAGATAACAACAGGATTTCTAATTTAAAAAAAAACAACAATTCTAACCTATGTTGTAAAAAAAAAAAAAAAACTGCTTTACTTTAAATGGATTATAATGACCAATTTGCTCACATTCTCTGATGGAGAAATTCATAATATTAATGATTTCAGAATTCCATTTTTTAAAAAGTATTTTGGAAATGATATTATTGACAATTAACTTTTATATCTAAGCTTATTTTTATAAATTCATAAATATATATATGACAACTCTGAAGTTCCTGTTTGAAATATATATAATACTAATCATGTTTCCATATAATGGGTATTAACCATTTACAGTCAATTGTCTCATATATATAAATTTTGAATATGCAGAGTATATAAATTCATACTAAAGTTTTAACCCTTATAATCAAATTGATTATACATATATGACTATGCAGGTGCTCATCATTAAATTATTAGCAAACATCCATAAATTAATATGGAAATAGGATAGCCATAATCTCTGCAAAAAAAAAGAAAGAGATAAAGAAGACTAAAAGTTAAAGATTAGTTTTGCAATGATTTATGCAAACTATATAGGAAAATTAGAAATTTATTCCTATATATATATATATCATCCACTAGTCTTTTATTTCTCATTTATTTGATATCTTGCAATGCTGAGTTTTAATCTCTTGCAGCAAACTTTTTTTTTCTAAAATGCCCCATCCCTTGCCAGATATTTTCCAAGGAAAGTGATCAATGCGTTTAAGGTAAATTTTGTAGTGATAATGAGGTCTGCCACACTCTTGAATATTCTTCTCAAATTGACCATTATTTTTTTTGGGAAATCTATTACTCTCTCTGCTTCACACCATCAATCCTATGGAGGTCTACCCTTACAAATATAAATTCATTATCATCATATTCAACAAGTTGAATAATGATCTTGTTGTTATATTTTCAGAATATTACAGAGAAATTCTTAAGTGAAATTTTCCAATGTTTTTGTATTACATTAATAGCGAGACTATATTTCACTTCCATGCAATAAATTTGGTAAAATAATATTATATATACAAATAAATTAATTTGAATAATTATATTACTATAATCAGTTATCATTTATCACTTTGCATTATTGAATGTGGAGTAAATGCATTTACTTCTATGATGTAACATAACATTTAAAATTATTTATGGAAAATGCTACTTAGATATTTAAATTGATTAATATTCTTAAGTTAATGATCATCCAAATCAATGTCCATAACAGGTTGAAAAAAATCCCCGTTTTATGATCATTATATTTAAAACATTCAGATCATTTTGTAGATTATTCTTTAAATAAGTAAGAATTAGCACAATTATTAACATACTGCAAATTTAGGAATCAAGAAGTTGATGTTCTTGGTTTTTGTTTTTAATGCTTGAAGTAAAAAACTATTGTATTCTATTGCAGTATGAAATCTTCTTTATAAAGCCACCTACAAACTGTTACAAAGACTTCTGTTTTTGAAATATCTTCACAAGGGAAATTAATATTTAGTATCATTAGAATATATATATAATAGAACTTTTAATTTCAAAGCACATAATATTGTTGTAGACAAAATATTATCACATATATGCATGCTACAAAAGTTGGCTTTCAAAAATCTAGTTGCAGTTTGAAAATAAATATTTATAAGAATGGGAATTCGATGTGTTTGATGGTTATGTTTAATCACTGTCAAGATGCTGTTTATTTTTTAAATCAGTCATTGATGAACAATTAGATACCTTTAATTTAAATATTCAAAAACTTATATTACTTGAACAAAATTTTACAGGTGATCTTTACTCTTTTTGCAATAAATAAATTAATTTGTACACATGTGCACAAACAATTTCAAAGAAAAGAGAAATATTTAATCAAAACTAATAAGCCTAACTGTAGTTAGCTGCCTGTTTTTTTTTTTTTTTTACCATCTTAGCAGAAAGGCTAAAAAAATCTATTCTTGAAATCCCAAAAATATGACAAATCTGAAAAAGCTTGGGAATCAGGGATTTTTAAAAGTTTTACTCACACTTTTGTTTAAAAATCTGTTAGACTTCACAACTTATAATTCACTGTCATCATCATTAGCCTTAATAATCAATTATAAATGAATATGATCATTCTAATTCTAGAATAAAAAAAGATAAATAAAAAGATAAAGATAAGTTTTGCTATTATTATACACAAACAAGCTATGAACCACAAATACATTTTCTTATATGTTGGTTGATCCTTGACTTGGTTTATTTAACAATGTACAATATTGTTTTAAACTTTTTTTGCAACCACCTCAATTTTTTAAGGATTTGAGCACTTTAACCTAATTAAAGTTCTCTATGTTTTTTATCCTCAGCTATATTTTTGAAAGCAGTCAATATTGTACATTGTTAGAGTGGCTTTAAGATAATCTTTATAACATAGACAGATAATCATAGAGGCAAAATCCCATACAGTAGTGCCACTCAGTGCAAGCCAGAATAATCAATGGATGCAGGAGTGGCGCAACTGTTTGGTGAGTTTTGCCTCTGTGAAAAACAGCTTGTGATTGTGTAATGTTTGATAGTTTGAACAGATAATCTTTATAACATAAACAGATTACGCCTCTTCAAAAAAAAAATATTTTGAGGTTTAGCATAAAATATTTTTTTTAAGGAATTCTATTACTATGTATTTGTTTGATATGCCCAATCCTGAAAATGTGATTTTACAATAAGTAGATTCAGTAATATCAAGTCCAGTTGATTGGTTTTATAATCTTGCCATCATATTTTTAAAACAAACTTACAGAGAATCCTTAAATAATTTTTTGCCCAGTACACTTAAATTATATTTGTAAATATAGGGAATTTGAACTCAGACTTTCAAGCAAGCTTCAACTATCCACACTATATCATACTACTGATACACATGACCACACACATGTAGAAAAGATAAATAATCCCAATATATGTATTTCGTGCTGAACCAGCACTCATCATTTGGTCCAGATTATCATCTCCCACATACATATATTAAGATACATGAGGGGTCAGAGTGACTTGAGGTCAACATGGGCATGACAACAATATTGGCATCAGTATAGGATTTGGGCATTCTATCATCAGATTTTCAATGATATGGATGGCCGAAGAGTTGAAGATTGGAATAGATTGAAGCCTGTCCATTAAAGCATAAAGATTTGTTATCTCAATATAACTGATTATATATATGTGTGGGAGATGATAATCTGGACCAACTGATGAGTGCTGGTTCAGCATGAAATACATGTATTGGTAATTATTTATCTTTTCTACATGTGTAAGGTCGTGTGTATCAGTAATATGATATAGTGTGGATAGTTGAAGGTTGCTTGAAAGTGAGTTCAAATCCCCTATATTCACAATTAAGTTCCAGATATAAGAATGCCTGTATTTCAAATCTTAAATTATATTTGTAGATCTATATCACCACCACCATTTCTGTATTATATATCTATAGAGTTTATGCACATACATTCTTAACATTGTTTTGGAGTTTTGTCTCAAAAATATATATCAAGTATTGAGCAGGAATTTTTTTCTCCCAGTAAACAATTTTAAACAATGCCACAGCTGCTTGCTTGGTTTTATATACAAATAGCTAAAGAATTGTGTCTGAAATAGTCTAATTACTGACTACAAGAAACTGCACATCCAAGTACATTACTCTTTTTGAAATAGCAAAGTTTATTTTTACACACACTTATATATTCACAACTAATATATACATAATTCAGTTAAAATTAATGTGTTATTTATCTTTACATAAATAATAATGAGATATTTTCAGATATATTTTTCATAAAATTTACATTTTATTAAACTTTTAGTAATTATGGGCAATATTTTGTAATGAAAATTTCTGAAAGATATTAATCAGCTTAAATAGTTATTGTTCATAACTTTTTCTATTATACTACATTTTAAAAGAATTTTTGCTACATTTTCTTATTTCCAGTTTAATAACATTGCTTGGCTATAATAAGAATAGTTATAAAATCTGTATAGATTGCTTCCTGCTGAGTTTTCATTTTATATTGAATTACAAAATTTCTGATCATGATGTATGAAAAATGTTCTTAAAATACTTTTCTCTACAATTATTAAGAAGGGTATTCTATTCCTCTATAATGTTTTTGTTGCTAAAGAAAACGTTTGTGACATTAAATATCTTTATGTAATTTTTTTTAAAAACTATCTTTTGGAATCTTTTTGTTTTTAGCAGTCTTTCTATTTATAAAATTCTATGCTATATAATGTGAAGATTTAAAATACATGTTGTATCTTTTAAATTAATCTATTATTTAAAGTTTCCGTCTGCATCAAAGCAAATATTATACTCAGTTGTTATTTATATATATGAGTTTCTATTGGTATACTGTTAGTTACATATTTTCAATATTACTTAATAAAATTTGATTAAAAATATAAAAGCATAGATATTATAGAATGTAATATCATGTTCATATGTTTTATAATCAGTATATTTTAAAATGTAATTGTTAGGCTGAGGCTCACATAACTGTTTTGAACCAGATAAAGCACTTAATATGATGGATTGGAAAGGCCAACCAGGAATTTGGAAATTAAAGTTATTTTTTATTTACAAGTTATAGTAAAAAAATTTGTCCATAAGATTCAATGAATGTAAGCTTAAAGGTAGACAACTCTATATTAATGAACTGATCATTACTATCATGTTAGACCATATTTCTTTATTTATGATCTAAGTCTTTGGTAACATTTAATAGGATAGTCATTATTTTAAATATTAAATTGCTTTTCTCTTAAATCTTGTGTTCAGTTATAAATGTGCATTAATGGGCACTATACACGTAAACATGTTTTCCCATAGATATTTATTAATATATGCATACACAACTTATTACCTCATGTATATATGATTTGTCTTTTTGTGTGCATAAATATAAATGGATACTCACATGATCACCATTTTTTATGCTTACACAAGTTGATTACACAGAGGCTAAATTTTCCATACAGTAGCCACCAGTGCAAACCAGAGAAATCAATGGATGCAAGCTGGAAACTAGTTTAGGGATATTGGATGAGTAGATTGGATGAGGGATTTTATGCACAAACTTTTTTGCATCCATTGATTACTGTGGTTTACACTGGTAGCATTACTATATGGAGATTATGATCTATAATACTTTTTAAAAAATGGATACAATTATACTTGTAATCATAGTAATGTGCATTTTAATATGATGTAAGAATTAATGAAATGATCAAACAATAAAAATAAGCAAAACATGATAATTAACCAATATATATTATGTATTTTTAGGAAGCCAATAATATTCAACTAAATCTGTATTGGAATATCTATTTAATAATAATTTATAATGTTTCAGTTTTTGCAATTATGTCATGAATATAGTATTCCACTACTGAAAGTACATCATACACTTCTAATAATTAATTGTTTTTCATAAAATCTAAAACTAAACAATATGGACAGGAAAAAGACATTAATAAATTGACAAGTCAAAAACTACGGAGAGACTTTCTTTTCAAAATTTTATTGATATACAATATATAACTTCACTAATAAATATAAATATAAATAGCCAACATTTCGTCCATTTTTTCAAATAATGATATGGACTTTATCAAGGTTCTATAAAACAGAGAAAAAATATACAATAAATAAGAAAACTAGAAAATAAAACAAAACAAATAAAAACAAATAAAAAATAATAATAACAAAATAAAATAAAATACCTATAAACCAAAAAATGGAAAAATTGTATAACACAAACAATTTCTCTACATTTCCTTATAAAGTGAAAAGCTTTATATTAAAAGGAAAAAAGAGAGTATTTATATAGAACAATTAAATCCTATTTTAAATAAGATGTTAAAATAGCTTATATATTTGTGCAAAAAATTGACTGTTTTTGTATAGATATTTTTTTTTCCTTTTAATATAAAGCTTTTCACTTTATAAGGAAATGTAGAGAAATTGTTTGTGTTATACAATTTTTCCATTTTTTGGTTTATAGGTATTTTATTTTATTTTGTTATTATTATTTTTTATTTGTTTTTATTTGTTTTGTTTTATTTTCTAGTTTTCTTATTTATTGTATATTTTTTCTCTGTTTTATAGAACCTTGATAAAGTCCATATCATTATTTGAAAAAATGGACGAAACGTTGGCTATTTATATTTATATTTATTAGTGAAGTTATATATTGTATATCAATAAAATTTTGAAAAGAAAGTCTCTCCGTAGTTTTTGACTTTATAAAAACTTGATAATACATTTGAAAAGAAAAAAGAAGAAGAAGAAGTTTATATAAATTGACAAGGATAAAATGAGTGAAAAAATAACAAGTAAATGAGAATCCAATTGAAAACATAATTTTTTTAGTTTAAAAGGTATGACTCATATGTTTAGATATAAAAGTGTGATCTCCTAACCATTATGGTTTTATTTAAAAAAATGCTTTGAAGTGTGAAGATTTTAGAACAAAAAGTTTAGTTTTGTATCAGCAAAAATTCTATTTCAGACCACTCACTCACTTTAAATGGTTTTTTTTTCTTCTAAGGAATGCTTGGTTTTTAAAAAGAAAAAAGTCACTAAAAATATATTATTGATTTAGGAATTATTTTTGAAAATTCCCCCCAAAATAAGACCAGGTCTTATTATTTTTTGCTTCAAATGACAATAGTAGGGCTTATTTTCAGGATATTTTATTTTTTCATGTATAAAGAAGTACTTTTTATTTTTACAGAAAGCTGTGATGTGATGTGATTCTCCTTATATGGAATCAGGAATCTCTCAGCAACTATGCCCAGAGAAACCTGTTAGCCATTTTAACTTCCCTTTCCATTCCTTGCCCTAAGTTTTCCCATATTCTTCTCTATCCTGCTCCATCCCATTTCCACAACATAATCTTTGTCAACTCCATGGCCTTTATATCTAAACCCTCTTACTTTTTCCGAAACCCAGCATAAAAACCAATAACCCACTTTCTGTATAATCACTTTGTTTATATTTATTCTTCCACAACTTCATTATTTGTATCCTTTCTGCTTCCAGGCATTTACAATTAACAGATGCCTAAGATTTTCTAGCTGTAAGATTCTTATCCCAGGAGCACCTCTCAATTCCTTTCTTTTACTCTCTGGAATACTCACTGGTAATAGATAAAGTATTGAAAATTATAGATAAAATACATAGTTATTATTAAAAGAATGTAAAAATTCTATAGATTTGTATGTAATAGGGGAAATTTCTAAAATGAAATAAGATTGTTCAGAAAAAAGTTTATTGTAACAAAGAAATTTACAAAATGAAATAATAAGACTGTTGGGAAAAAGTTTATTCTAACAAAGCAAAGCTAATAATATTTAAAATAAAGAATTAGAGATTCAAAATCTTGTAACAGGAGGAGCAACTAGATTTTTAGAACTTTTTTCTGACAGAACAACATACATTTGTTTAAAACTGTTAAAGAAATTTATTAGCAAAGTTGAATGAAATGTGGACAAAAAAAATTTTTTTTAATGTTTTCTTTGAAGTAGTAAAACTGGTCTTATCATTTATATTATTTTCATATCATTAAACTTAAAAAGCAGGAATTTAAAAAAATTTAAATCATTTATTAATAAAATCAATTTTCTATGATTATTTAATATTTAATATCGAAATTACTATACAGAAAAAGAATCAGAATTAAAACCAATTCTTTTTTTATAATTTGTAATCTTTGTTGCTTGTATATATGTATTTTTAAACATATTTGACTATTATTTAATATTTATACTTCGAATATAAACTTTTATATTTGATCTGTAAAACACATCTTCATATGGATGGTAAACTAAATGTTTAGAGTTTATACTTTAATTAAAACATAAAGTTCATAATTGACTGTAAAATCAAAGTCTGATTACATTGTTATGCAATCTTTACACTCATCATCATCATTATTATCAACCATTAGTGATCCATTGCAGGATAAAGGTCTACAAGTTAAATCCATTTTCTCTGACTTCTAGCCTCTCTTTTCCACACCACTCCATTACACTTCATTATTTTATTCATCCATTTCACATGTGGTCTCTTTCTAGATCTTTTACAATCTCTTGGAATTCTAGTTTAAGATTTCAACTGTCCATCTATTATCATCTCTTCTAGCAATATGTCCAGCCCAATTCCACGTCGATCTTCTAATTCTTTCAATGATATCCAAGGCTCCTCACTGTTGAAGGACACAAACCAGAAACTAGTCTGCAGATATTGGAAGAGTAGGCACTAGATGGGGATTTTATGCACAAGCCTTCTGGCATCCATTGATTACTCTAGCTTGCAGTGTGGCAATACATATAGTGAGTTTTGCCTGTTTTGATAGCAATAGTACCTGTTCTTTCACCCGTGTATTTCTTTTTCAATCTCTTCTAGTTTCTCCTAACATACATTTCACCATACTGTATTGAGTTGTCTGAAGTCTCTGTAGTGTTCTTCTGTTAAGTGTCCAAGTCTCAGATTTGCAAGTAAGAACTGATAACACATATTTATTAAAAACCTTCCTTTTCAAACACATAGGTATATTTACTTTTGATATTAAATTATTTCTGCCAAAAGCACTCCAATCAAATCGCACTAATGAGAACTATATCAAGTTTTTGCTTGCATTTAATCCATAATTTATTTTACATTGATATATTGAAAAAATATATTTGTATGTATCTGTCTATATTAATGGTCGACAATCTATGACTTTTGAATGCATTTGGATAACTCCCTAATCACTTTCTAGGAAAGTAGTTTTTTTAATTGACTTACTAAAGTTATAAAAATTAAATAAACTGATATTTTAATAGATTCATATTTTATCAATAGTTATTTATTTTATCAATTAATATATAATATAAATGTATTAATTTTACTTTGCTGATGTTTTGTCAGTCATCCAGAGAATTTTGATGAAAATAAAGTTGCAGAAACAATGCCTATTTTCTGAGAATCAATAATCTGAAAATGGAATTAATTGATTTTAAAAATTCTTTAATTTGGAATAATTAATTCTAAGATATGTGGAAAGAAATTGAATAAAGTTTCAAGTACACAAAATTATATTGGAATATTGGACTATTTTTCTGAACAGTTTTTTTAACAATAATAAAATTAATGTATCTGCATTATGTATTTTTGGTTTATTTTACATCTGTGAACAAATATTTTTTCAAATTATATTTTAAATCAATTAATTAGTTAGAAAACATGGTTCTTCAGAATCTTATGTTCACATAAATGTGTCAAATTACAAAACAGATTTAGAGACATTATACAGACAAAACAATAATGAGAAAGTTATTGATCTAATTATTATTATAGTTTGTAGTTAAATTTGACCATTGATCTATACTATATCGTTTGTATGATTGGTTAGTTGAAGATTTGGAGTATAGGGATAAATTTGTGCTTTGCATGTATATAAAATTAAAAAAACAAATGATATATATTACTTTATTTTAAAAAAAAATTGTTTACAATCATAAACTATCTATAGATCATTAGAAAAACTATTTGTTCATTGTCTATCATTTGCTTAGGAAATTGACATTTGAGCACAATAGTTCTGTTTAATTGGATAATTTTTACTTTTTGTTTCAATTTTTTTCAATTATGAATCAATTCAGAAAACATCAGAAAACATTAATTTTCTAGGATAAACTATTCTGAAACAATAAAAAAATTTTTTTTTATTGAAAGCAACTCACACCCACCTACACAAATATTCAAAGAATAGTAAATATTAATAAATGAAGGTAGATAGAAAAAAAAACAAAGAAATTAAAATTCAGTTTATTTAGAAGAGAAAATGTTATCACTAGTTTTGAAAGATTATTTATTGTATTAAGTGAAAATAATGGTAATAATGAGTTCCATATTTGTTTGGCATAAGGAAAGATTAAAATTTTGAGGGACTACATATATCAGAATGTTGAAAAAGATTCCATTAAGTAGGATATTTACTTTTAGGATTGGGAGGGACTAATGTAGTTCAGAACATTGTGTTAGTATCTGTAGAATTGCTTAAGAAATTATTCTGGCAACTTTATAACAAAAAAACATTAATTTTGTCTCAAATGGAATTCTTAAAAAAAAAGTTTAGTAAATATATAAGAATTGATCTGTCAACTAATCACATTTGGTTAAAAGTAAACACTGGCTCTCTTGAAATATTGGATGACAGAGGGGATCACAAGGCTTCAATGAACAAAAGTAATCATGGAAAAGTTGCCTCAGACATTATGAGATTTGGCATATTCATATTGTTTATAGGTTAACATTTAATAATACTTTATTTTTAATAAATTAGTGCCTTTGTAAAAATTTCCTTTCTATATAATGATTAATTAAAATTTAGCGGTTTAAGATTCTAAAAAACTATTGCAAAATTCAGAAGTTACTATTTTTTTGGCATTAGAAATAAAGTGAAAGGCATTATTTTGTATAAATGGTTCATTATTTAATAAAAATCATGAAACAAATTAATTATCTGATGAAGTGAAATATTTTAAAATATTAAAATCATAATATGGAGAATTTGTATTTAAAAATATGTTGAAGGATTTGCTTGTGAATGTATTTAACCACTTGCTCAAAAACTAATCTTCATTCATAAACTCATTGTTGCTAAAATGTATAATTAAATAGGTTAAAAGACTATCTTTATGCTTATTAGTGTACTGGTTTCTAAACATTGTGATCTATGAATTCCTGAAAGCTCACCAGATAATAATTCAACACCACAGATGAAAAGTTTCACTTAAAAAAAAAAAAAATCCATGATTTTTAAATATTACTCATGCACAAACCTGAAATTAATTACCGTAAATGTAAATTGCATTACCAATAATAGTATTTCTATTTTAAAAAAATTATGTGGCATTCTGTATGCAAATATTTTTACCATGAACATAAAGTTCACTTTTTCATTTAACATTATTTTTTAAAAACAGAATTTTAGTTCATGTTATTATTATTATTATTATTTTAAAATGTATGTACTGATGGTCGAGAGGTCAGCGACAGCTGCTTTTCAAGCAATTGTCCCAGGTTAGCAGGTTCGCTTCCCGGCTGATGCTATGACACATGAGAAAAAAAAAAGTGTGTTTATATTAGATTTAAAAAAAACCCAACATATTCAATTCTGAGTTCATGCTAAAATAATTAAATCTTGAGGTTATAGAATTTAAAGGATTCTCTCTTAATTTTGTACTTGACTAGTAGAGCATATAGTATGTGTTTTAAAATATATATTTTTTTATTTAAATGGATGTCAGTCAGTCTCACTGGGATTTAATTTAATGAGAAATTGTTGCATAGTCTCAGAAAATATATTTAAAATTTTCAAACAAAAAAGAAAGCAATGAAACATGAAAGTGGTGTAAAAATGATTAACTTTGCATAAATTATCACCTGGGCATATTTGATTATTTCTGCAATTTTAAAACAGAAAATAAATACTAAAGGCAGTGGAAATATCTGATACAAGTGCTAAAATGCTTAAAATTTACTTAGATTTTTCCAATCAGCATAATTTCCCATACCTGAGTCTTTTTTTCAAAATCATAAATTTTTATAGAAGCAGTGAAGCTTTCTGACTTTGTGATTTTATTAGATTAAAAATTTAACAATGCATTTTTAAACATCTCTTCTCATTATAAATCTTTCATGTTTTCAAGAACTTACATGTTGCTGGAAAGATAAGTATTAAATTTAAAGTATAAATATTAATTTCAATATCTGTTCTACATCCTAAAACTTAGTATATTTTCTCCCATTCTTTTCTTATTCATTGAAATCTGTAAAATTTAATGTAATAAATTCCATACAATAGTGTCACCCAGTGCAAGCCTTAGTAATCAATGCTTGCAAGAAGGTTTGTGTATAAAATACCTATTTAATGCTTACTCATCCATTATTCCCAGACTAGTTTCTAGATTATCATTTCCATCAGTGAGAAGCCTTGGAACTGAGATCCAAGGCTCCTCATTGATGAAAGTGATGAGCTAGAAACTAGTCTAGGGAAATTGGATTAGTAGGCACTAAAGAGGGCTTTTATGCAAATTTTCTTGCAACCCTTAATTACTAAGGCTTGCATTGGATGAGACTACTGTATGAAGAATTTTCTATTGTTTTAACAGCTTATGTAAACATAGTAAATGGTGATCATGTGATATTTTAATGATTTTAAAATTTTAAAGTGTGACAAACTTCATGAAAGCTGATTATAAAATTTGTATTTCCTTCCAACTTGTTTATTTCTAAAAAAGTTTCACTTTCTGCATATTCTAGCAAGTAAAAATTTGTTTTAAAAGACAAAAATAAAACTGATTAAAATGATTCTCCTGCCAGTTAGATTACTAATTTATGAGTGTTTGTTAAATGTTTTTTATTTAAAATGTGTATACAGTAGGATCTGCAAGACCATGCCATTTGATTCAAAATCTTAACATGGATGGTTAAAATTCATGGATAATAGCAAAGTATATATATTTTTAATACTTATATGTATTACAAAATATTTTAATCATATATATACAAAATATACACACACACATATAATTTTATTTAAAAATTATATACACATTAAGATATTAACAAAAATAATTAATAAAGAATTAGATAAACTATAATTAGTAATTATATAATTAATAAAGATAATATTGAATTTTTTTTCAAAAAAATAAATAAAAGACTTTTTTAAAAAAAAAAAATCAAGTAAAATCACCTAAAATTACACAAATTTATTTTTCCTTTTTTGTTTTAAAAGAACTCGAGGTCAACATAGGCATGGCAATAATATTGTCATCATCATGGGATTTAGGCTTTCCATCTTCAGATTTTTGATGGTATGGATGGCTGAAGAGTTGGAGGTTGGAGTAGATTGAAGCCTGTCCATTAAAGTATGAAGATTTGCTATCTTAATACAAACTGAGCACTGATTATATATATATGTGGGAGATGATAACCTGGACCAACTGATGATTGCTGATTCAGCACAAAATACTTATATTGGTGATTATTTATCTTTTCTACATGTCTGAAGTCATGTGTACCAGTGGTATGAGGTAGCGCGGATAGTCGAAGAGTGTTTGAAAGTCTGAGTTCAAATCCTCTATATTTTAAAGAACACTATAATGATCTAAAATTAAATAAATGTATCCTTTCCATTTAAAAAGAGAGATAAAATTATCACAAGTTAAATAATAATTTTTTTTTTTTTTCCTAAGAGATTTTTATATAATACAAACATTTTTAAAAATTATAAAACCTACTACTTTTGTATATTTCTATATTCTTCTTATGATAAAAATTATTGATGAAACAGCAAAGACAAGTGTTTATTGAATTAAAAAATTCAAGTTATTATATTTATCTAAGAAATGTTATATTTGTGGTGTTTTGAAATTGTAGTACCCTATAGTTGCACTGTAAATTAATTTTTTTAAAATTAAATTTCAATTTATTTTTTAACCATTTTACAATGATTATTGTAAACATGGATTGGGGAGAGGGTCAATTATATATTAATTTATTTGTAATTATAAATTTTATTAAACACACATTATTATATTAAGTAATATTTACTAAGGCTGTAACCTTAGGAATAAGCGTCTGAAAAATTCGAAGGTAGGGACCTCTACAGGTCTTAGCCACAAGCTTATGCTTGGAAGGTTACAGCCTTAGTAAATATTAATTTATTATCTGAACTATGTGTGTAGTCAAGATTAAATAAAATTTTTTAACCTAAATAAATCCAATTCATGCTAATAAATCTTGCTGTTATGAAAATTGAAGAATCTTCATAATTTTTTCTAGATGGTTGAATGGACCATATTATAAAGAACATAATCATTGTGTTTTAGTACATTAGTATTGTATCTTAATTGCTTTTCATCATATTTTGTATTATTTCTAAAAAAAGTTTTAATATTTTTTTTTTGAAGATTTTGTATGAATTAATTAATTTATATGCAAATTAAAATTCATATAACACTTTCTTATGAAATTTATATGATTTTTTTTATGAATCAATATTTTTTATATAACTACTGTTATCATATTTTGTTAAATATTATTTTGTATTTTATAATGTGAAATTTGAAATGAAATTATATAAAGCTTATTTTGAAGTTTTACAAATTAGTAAATTCTATCCTTCTATTCTAGCTAGTTTGTGCAGTCCTTGTATTGAATATCACAACAATTTGTGATTGTGAAGGCAAATAGATTTTTTTTTTTTTTTAAAAAAATCTTTTTAAGATAGAATTTTTAAAAATAATTGGAATTTTTCTCTTATTATAAGCTTTCTGCAACCCAGATGAAATTTGTATAAAGCTGTCTGGAATTATTAAAAAGCCTATATTGGAGAGAGTTCTATTGAAATTCCACAACTTTTGATTGTTAGACATTTATATAGTATTTTTATAAAATAAAAGAAAATATAAATGGATTGAAAGACGTATTAATTTTGTTTACACATTTTAATTTCTTAAGGAGATAAATGTCTTCTTTCTTTTTTCAAATTCAAAAATAATTCTTTTTGCATTCTAAATAATAAAAGTGAAGATGTCTTGTGTTAAGAATCAAATAAATATCAAGAATGATAAAATTATGGAATCAAATAATAGTTTTAATTTCATTAGAGATCATAGATAGATTACTTCAATAATTGATAATGGATGATCAGAAAATTTTTGATCATAACTTTCACCATCTCTATGCCACATACTTTAAACTTTAATAAGTAATAATAGTTGCAAGATTATTATTAAATCCCTATCCTGTGATATTCTATCCAATGTCCCCAGACTAATTTTTACCAGTGAGGAACTGGAACGGTGTAAGTGAATCTTTAGGCTCTAATGCATGTCTTATAGTGCCTATCTGTTATACTATCAAGCTATCAGCCCAAACTAAAATAAGTTTTCAATCTAAGCTAACTTGCTTGCATAGTCATGTAGACTTGAAACCAATTCAGTTACTATATATTATAGTGCACTTAGTTTTTATAAGAATTATGGGTACCTCTATCCTATGGCTCAGGATTTGGTATAAACCAATAAAGTGTCACGTCAATCTATCATGTGATTTTAATTTACATATAACCTGCTATAGCAATATAATTTTTCAATATCTCTATGCTATTTATTGTAAGCTTTAGTAAGTAATAATAGATGCCGGATGATACTGCATATTAAATTGCTATTGTTTGCTATAACAGCAATATGTAAGATAAAGTCATGTGATAGAGTCAAGTGACATTTTATTGGTTCAAATTTTTAGGTAAAAAGAGTCCCTCTCTCCAATAACATTCAGTTCTATCTCAAATTATTGAATAGTTAATTTTGGTTTTAACTTCTCTCTATATAATTTGTTACCCATTGTAAGTTTATTTTTGACAGTTGTAATTTCAATTTTCATATTTTTAGAAAATTTAGATGGCATTTTTACTTTACTTATATAAATCTAATTTAGAAAAATTCTTTAGCTTAATTAGATTTTCACATAACGGTCTTTAAATTAAGTTAATTATAAACTTTTAAGTCCAGTTTTGCCTATAGATAATATACCAGTTTTATTTATTTTTTAACATCCTGTTTATTTTTTGAGATTTAATAGTTATTTTTTCTTTAGCAAACATATTATGATTCTCAGCACCTAAAGTGCACCCAGCCAAATAATTAAAGCCAGATAATAAAGTAGAAAAGGGGGTGGGGATCCCATTTCATCAAACTTATGCACATACCATACTGTTATATCTAAAAGGTTGAGTCTTATTTTATTCTCAGAGTTTGTTTTGAACTATGATTTAATTTTCATTCTTCATTTGGATACATTTCTTCATAGATAAATTAAAATCATTTCCTTTTTTATAATCAAAAATTTTTCATTTCTACAGATTGTAAAAATTTTATAGTAGTTTTAAATCTTTTATAGTATTGCAACTAAAAGAAGCATCAAATTGGTTTTTTATAAAACTTTTTTACAATTGGTTTTATGTAGTTTTTCTCACAATTGTTTTTAGTAATTGTTTTATTTTACTTTTTATATTATGGAAATATAAATACTTCACACTAACCGTAATTTTAATGCATATTTAAAATTTAACTTTAAATAAATAAAGTACTGTAGTTTTTTCAGTATCATCGTCATTGTTATTATTTTTTACTATAATGTGCTTTTTATATTATTTATGTTTTTGTATAGATAGCTATAATAGCTTCAATATTAAACATTGGTGGCCTAGCAGTTAACGTAGCTGCCTTCCAAGCAGCTGGCCCGGGTTCACTTCCCAGTCAATGCTTTGACATATATAAAAAAAACCATAGCTTCAATATTATATATATATTGGATTTCTTTTCTATTTTTTCACTGCCTAACTAACTACTTCATAAATAACAAATAATTAATAATAAATTTACTGTAGTAAAATGGTAACACAAAAGATTTCATCAATACTGTGTGAATCATCAGAACATAAAATATATATATTTGATTAAAATTTTTGGACATGAAAACTTTCCATAATTTTTATCAAAACTAAGGAAGAGAGTTCACCAAAAGTAAGTAATCCTCTTATATCAACATTAGGTTGGCTTTATTTTTATATATTCTTTCATTTTAAGATATATCCCATATTACAGCTGGAATTTTTATTTTTTAAATGTTATTAAATGCATTTTTTGCAAGTGAAGCCACTTTCTTTAAATATTAAAATAACCTCTTTCTATAATTTTCTTTATTGCTAAACTTTTAATTATGTTACTAACTATAGGTCTATTATGATCATAATTCATCAAATAATTCCAATCAAGCACATTAGCATATTTATAGTGCTTTCAATGTATAAATTATGTTTGCATCTTTATCTAAAAAAGAATTCAATAAGACCTGATAAGTTAGGATGAAGTGTATAAATATATTTATTACATATTATATTAAACATTTTTATTTTGAAATAGACATCTACTAACTTCACTCAAAATTGTTTCCAACTGCAATTTTATTTTAGTAATCAAGTTCTCAATCATAGATTGATTCAGACATTTGTCATAAATTAAAGATAATCACTGTCATTATTGATCTTTCAACTGTTTATGAATCATTATGTGACAATTGTAAAAATCTCACAAATAATTAATTCTCCTCATGTTTTCTTTACTTTTATTTCCCAAAGCAGGTAAACAATTGTTTTTGTTTCATATTTTAGAAGGTTTAATGTTGATAATTGTTTTTTTTTTGTCAAGTTCATTAAGTTTTGAGGATTTGCTACATGACTATTTAGTTGATCTCCATTTTAATACCTAATGATTTATTGATAATATTTTTGTCCAGTCATTTCTTTTATATTCAATATGGTGTTTTATACTCTTTAATCTAGATTTCATATTTTAATAATATTAAATCGTGCTTTCACACTTCCAACGTTGGAAGTGTGAAAGCACGATTTAATATTATTATATTGGACAAATGTAAAGTATAAATATACAGGTTATTATTTCATATTTTGCAACTTATTTACTAAATTTGTTTGCATAAGATTATAATAGGAGGATAGATGAAAAAAAAGTATAAATTTTAAGTTTGAAATGAACAGTGATCATTGGATAAAAAATATTTAGTTGTGGAATGCACAAAGTTTAACTATGGGGTAAATGTTTGCAGAATTTTGTTAATATTATTAAGATCATTAGTTAAAAGAACTCACTATTTTTCCATCACTGACATGAAAAAAAAAAAAGTAATCATTTTGTTTTTTAATTAATTTCTATTAATAGTAATATTTGACTTTTTTTTTTGCTAATTAATTTTATAAGAATTCTTTCTAAATTATATATCACATTTTTTGGATGATGCAGATAACATTGTATTATGTGCTATCAATAGTCTATATTTCCTTAAAATTTTAAATATTAAATATTCTCACATGTGTTATATATTACTAATCTAAAAAACAATATTTCAATATAGAGTGGAGCCACAAACTATACTCTATTTTGTTCCAAGTCCCTCTTGCATAGAAACATATGTAATGTACAATAGCTCATGTTTTGTTGATAAACATTGGTTAGAATAGAATGACCTGCAAATGTACAATACTTTTTAACATGCATATATATATATATAACAAAGATGCATATATAAATTAAAATGATAGTATAAAATTTTTTTTAAAAAAATATTACTAATGTAGTTATTAATAATGAGTCACATTTACATATATTTTACTTATTGTGTGTTCATTCATTCATTCTATGAAAAAATAAGAACAAGAAAAAAACTTGCTGTAGCATATTTTTATTCTTTAAATAAAGTAAATAACAAAATGTCTTATAGAAACATAATCGATTAGTTTCTTTATCAAGAAATTATGATCCCAGTGTTTTAGTGTTTTTAAGTCAGTATTAACTTTTAAGTATGTTCTAAAATTTTGTAAAACTTTTAGCATTATTCTTAGAAAATATTTTATTACACAAAACAAATTCAGAAAGATAACAAAGGAAGAATGAAATATATGTGGTTTCAACATAAAGTGAGGAAAGTTTATTAATGAACATATTCTCTACTTACAAACTAAGAGAAAAAATAGTTGCTGGCAATAATTTAAAATTGATTTACATTTTTTTTTTTTTTAAATGGGATCACATATGGCACTGCTTGAGATTATAAAATGTATTAAATATGCATATTTTAATATAATTTTTTTCCCCAAATTTACATTTTTGTTTATTTGTTTACATTTGGAGGGGGTAGTATATAATTGAAGTGGTGGCTTTGATACAGCATAGTTCATGTTTTCACTGCAGAGTCAAAGTGACACCAGTACTTTTTAATATTTTTTTTACATAGCTCTGAATGGAACTTTTATATTGATTGACTAGATTTGATTTAAAAAATATTAATATTTGCAATAAAGTGATTTTTTATTCTATAATTCTAGTTCTGATGTTAAAGCTTTGATTTCTCTCCTTTGTCATTTATTTGTGCTTAAATAGCATACAATTTCACGTAAAGTTGACCATGTGTTTCATTATGAAAAGGTGAAATGAAAAGACAATCAAACAATAATTTTGAATGTTGGCATGGAAAAATTTATTAAGTAAAAATGTATTTCCTGCAGTGTGACACAGTATTTTATTAATAGTAACAAAAAAAAAATTGTATATCATTTAATATTTTACTATGTCATTAATTAACACCTGATAATACTTATTAGTTGTGAATCAATATATACCATCAAGTCATAATTATATCTATTTCAACTTATAATTTTTTATTACTTTATTTTATTCAAGTTTACTCCTAATAATAAACATTTTCAAATAAATTTTATAATAAAAAACAACTAATGAATGAATACATTAAAGTTAAAATATGTAATTTACATTTTTTTTATTGATATAAATTTTTTACTGCTATAAATCATCTTTAAATAAACTGTTAGAAATCCAAATACAGAAATTTAAAATAAAATGAATGTAATTTATTAAATAAATTAATATGCAGGTGACATCTCCTACAATAGAGCAACTTTCTATGAAATCAATTACATTAATATCTTTGCTTATTTTTGATTATATAGGATTATTTTTCTGAAAACTTGTATTTGTTAGTTCCCTTGCTTTTTCTAGAAGTCCTTACTTTTCTTATTCAGGATTAAAGAAAACATTCAAAAACTTTTTGTGTTTAGTTTGTTAACAACAAAAAAACTTTCTTGCTTGAATATAAATAAATTTAAAAACGATTAAACCAGCAAATTACTGCTTTCTTTTATGCTCTTTTCTGAAAACTTGTTCATTCTGTGGATAATAATGTTTAACAATAACAGAAAAAAGCATTATAATTTTAAAATTCATCAGAAAATGAAATTGTGAAATTATGTTACATGTCCAGTTATGTGTGTGTGTTTATATATATATGTCTAATTTATTAAATTGAATGGTTTATACCAATTGTCAACATCTTTTTTTTCTGGGTCACTTTTTATATATTAATATTTTGCATCTCATTCACAGATTAAATGAAACAAATCAATGATGTAGCCATGATTACTGATAAAATTTATATATAACATGGAAAAATGTAACAAAAATAATAAATAGAGTACAATTATAATGGTCTAAACAAATTTTTAATAAGAGCAGAAGTATATTTTATGGTACAATAGAGTTACGACCAAGAAAGAGATATTTAAAATTTTTTGTTTCAAAAGTAGTTTTGGTTTGTATGAGCACAAACATAGGCAAGAGGAAAAAAAAAGATGAAGACTTTTGAGATACAGACTTAGAGAGGAAAATTGAAAGATGCATTGGAAGGATAATGTTATCAATGCCTGAGTATTAAAAAAGAATAGTTAAAAAGTTATTGCTCTTATTTTATAGAAATTATGAAGCAGAAGAAAATTTGGATTATATATAATTAGAACTGTGAGATTTATATTGGGAAAGTTTTGAAAGGATGACAAACAGACGAAGAAGGAAGTTGATTGATGATCTAAAGTATTTGAAGATGAGTGAAGTAATTTTTTGAAGAGAATTATGTGTTATGCAAGAGCTACATTTTTCAGATGAATAGTGACATATAATAATATGAAGATTGTAATGCAAAATATAAACATTTTGATGAAGAATAGAAATCAATGACAAACTTCTACTGGTGAGGTTCAAATATTTTTAAAATCTAATTAATGTATTTTGAGGCATCTTTCACTATCATAAAAAGTTGAAATGGTTTGGTTGTTCATTCTATACTTTGCAGAATATCATGATAGAATCAAGTTAAGGAATGAAATAATGTCAACATGATAAATATCAACTATTCTTATATTTCTGATTACTGCTCAATTGTTTTTAGCATTTGTTTCTGATTGGATGTGAAACTCATTAAGATTAAAGTTTCTATTTGTATAATTTTTTTGAGAATATTCTAAATTAAATGATCACAATGATTTTATATCAAAAGAATATGCTGTCTACTTACTATTTAGGCCATGGATGACAAATACGAAATGATGTGTCTTTTAACATTACAATAATGCAAGGATTGTCATGATTATAATTGTGTTGATTGATTAATTTTACTTTGAGAACATCCATTCAACATTACTGATATAAATTTCTCTCTCAAAATGTTTGTGTAAATTGGTTTCAGAAATTATCAAGTTTTGCAATCTGAATATGCTTCATGTGATGGCTAATTCAAATGGCAATGTTGATTTAAATGATGGTAAAAGTTGAACTACAGATGAAATTATAGCAGTGGAGATTAATCTTAGAAAAGTTTAATTTTAATTATGATTGATAAAAAACAAACAAAAAAAAAAGCATGATATAAGATACAGCAATAATTGCAAAGAAAATAAGTCCAAATAAAATGTGATGAAGAGCTTTTGAAGGATTAAATAGAAAATTTTAAAAAGCAAAGAAAATAGTCAACAATCTGATAAAATGAGCTACACTATTCAGAGGATTTATGAGGTCAAAAGAAAGTTTCCACCATGAGTAAGTTTATTGAAAAATGCCAGTAGATAATCAACTGAAATAACAAAAGTCAGATATGAATAAAATATACATAAGATTATATCACAAAGTCTCAAACTTAAAGAAAATCTCAGTAATGCAAGATGAAATCAGATTAGCCATGAGTTCCTTTAAAACACAAATCCGTCTGCATATATGATTATGTGTCAGAAATTTTATAGAAAACAAAAGAAGAAATTAAAAAATATGCTAATTAGTTATGGCTTTTATATTTGTAGAAATCAATTTATATTCTTAAAAAGGAATCTTAACAGAATTTTTATGTGTTTGAGCAGAGTCTTTTATATTACTTGCATATGTAGATTATACTGAAAATCATTATGAGCAGATTGAAGCCCTACATTGTGAATTTTCTGTTGCATAAGTGGATTTCAAAAGAAGTAAATAAATAAATAAATGGGATTTTTATTTTCATATAATTGAAAAGATGAAGGAAGACCAGAAATGTGCTTTTCTCAATAGTTTAAGATATTTGAATTTATCACACCAAATTAGAGAATAATCTCAGGAAAATGAAGACAACAGAACAGTTTAATGTTCTTATGAAAAATCTTCTTTTGAGAATCAAAGCTATAGTCAAACAACCATTTTATTGCATCAGCAAAAGAATATACATACAGCCATTTTTCTTATTTAACTCATACTAATTAAAAAAAAAAAAATCAATTTTATTGCCAATAATAAAAAAAGATCTAAAGTCACTTATAAAAAGACAAGATTACAACTGAATACAAAGATGAAGACTGACAATGGAGACAACATTTCTATTTTGAATCATTTATCAGTAGCAAAGGATCCTGAAATCAAGTCTCATTTTGCTCTGATAAGTTAGGAAAAGATTTTTAGATGTAATTAGTTACTCTTTTGTGTATAGTCTTCATGTGATATCAAGCATATACAGATAATACTGAAATCTATTAATCATACTCTTTAAATATCTATATATATATATAATTAAATACCAACCAGTAACCACCTAAACATTCTCAATAAAGATAGTAATCAATATTTCTCACTGCTGTCAAGGCAACCTTCTCACTTTTTAATAGTAAGAATGGAAATCCACTCTTACAACTGGTCCATTGAATATATATGAACACTTACAGATTGCAACTTGACCACAGAGAATGAAATATTGATACAATGAAGTTTAAATAAACCTCTTTAAACATGAAATAAACATGTCACTGTAATGCAGACTAATAAATAGTCAATTATAACATTACAAACTGCAATATTTTTAAATTGTTCATGTATTATTTAGAAATAATAATTGAAATAGTGCTTAAAGCTAAATGTGATAATGATGTAATTAGATATCAACCAGTAACCACCTGTATATGTGTGTTTTTAACCTGTGTACAATCTATAATATTTAGTTTAAAAATTCTCTGTCTTAAAATATCAATAAAAAAATAAAAATGCAATTACGAAAAAGTCATTACAGAAATAGAGAGATAGAAAACATGTGAATATATATTTATACTTTTTCTTCTTATTATTAAATCAATTTTATTGTATTAAATAAACAGATCATTTCAAGACATATTTTAAAGTTGACAGAAGTGCCATCTTATTAACATTATCTTAGGACAGCAGAAAACTGTGAATGTAAAACTTTCACTCTAATTATACTCTTATTACTGGCTGAGTTGTGAGTTGAGAAAATGTTTTATTGGAAGTGATTCATGGATCTAATATAGGCAGATATGCAGAGAAATTCAGGAATTAAAATTTATAAATTTCTAATTTTTTTGATTTTTCATTTAATATGTTTTTTTATATTATTGGTTAAAAAACATTTAGAATTAAGACTGGGCATCTAAAAGTTGGATACTAAAAGAAACAGTAGGAAAAATGCCACTGCATTTGAACTATAGTTCAAATGCATCAGCAAGAAAAACATATCAGATTACAAACTGAACTTTAATATTTGAAGCAAAAATAACAAGATTGAAAATCAGAAAGATTAATGTTGAATGAAGATTACTATCAGAAATAGAATATAAGTGTGCTATTGAAGAAGCTGAAAACCAAAGCCATAAGTAGATTATTCTGAAAAAATATTATTCATTGATATTTATATACTTCACATATATAAATGTACTTGAATATACTTATACATTAATAAATGCTTGGAAAAATAATTATAATTATAAAGTGTCTCTTGTCAAGAAGGATTGTTATCAATCAAACACTTATCATCATCCCCCTTAGCTTGCAATTATTTACTAATCCTAAAAATATCTTAGCATCTCAGATTTTGTCTTTAGAGAAATACAGATGTGTTAAAACTCTCTAACTAAAAGCATTTTCATTTACTCCATTAAAAACAGCTGCCTTTTATCTAAAATCTACTAAAGGGAGTTTGTTTAAAAGGGAGGAAAATATAATCAGTATTTACAGGTTTTTTTCTCTTGCCCCACACTTTAATCACTATATGTTTTACTTTGTATTCAAAAATCGGTTGGTATTTTTAGTTACCATGTTTGACACCTTTTTTTTTTTTGAAAAATATCAGTTATTAATATGTCTTTTATTAAAGAAACACTTTTGAAAAAAAATAAACCATTGTATTTTAATCAAATTGTTTTGAAAGTTTAAAACCTCTTTATTTTTTTAATTAAAAAATTTTTTTTTTTCTGCTGTATATTTCTATATTTTTATATCATATTACCTCTCTTTTTTTTTTTTTTAGCATATATGTGAAATTCTTAATTAAATTACATCTTTTGATTATTGCAATGAATTATCCTATAATTTAATACAAATCAAAATTTAAAATATGGTTAATGCAATTATTAATCTGGATATTTTAAACCATGCTTTAAAAGAAGACATAATTTTTATTTTAAATTTACTGTTAGATCCTTTTAGAATCATTGTAAAAAATAATAATTAAGAAACTACAATAATCTCTCTTATACTACATAGATTGAATTTATACACTTTTTTTTATTTTTATCTAGCTAATGGTATATTCTAAAAAAATGTATTCTTGTATATATATTTAATGTTGGAAAATATTTTTAAAATATTCAGATAACAACAAAAACAATAATACAAACAAGATCTGTAATGTAATTATACATTCCTAGCCAGTAAGACAATATTAATTTCCAAAAGAAAAAAAGAGAATGAAACACTAATAAAGAAAAATGACTGTTGACATGATTTACTCATAATAATTGGGTCCTATCTAACTAAATGATTGAAGATAGCATAAGAAAACAAAGGTGTAAAAAGTAAGACACTTCAGTTGATATTTGATTGCAATAAAAACAAATCATTTCACCTTCTACACTCAAATGCTCAGATTAATTTAAAAATAAAAATTATTAATTATTGCAAAATCAGATTAAACCTGAAATAATTTTATGAAAATTTAATTTTAAATTTAATTTTTTCATCTATGAATAAACTTGTTATCAATTAATATGCATATGTATCATTTTAAAAAAATGTTAAGATAATCTAATAATAATAAATTTTATTATGTAATAGAAAGTACAAAAAGCATATTGTAATTATAAATTCTTAAAAACTATTTAAAATTTAACACCTGAGATTTCATGTTTAGTATAGATTGAATAGTATTATTCTATCTCCCCTCTTCAGTTGTCATGACAATAATACTAAATCATCACCTGAAGAAGAGAGTAGAATAAGGCCACAGGAAACTGAGATTTCAGTTTTTTTTTTTTAGATTTGTAACTTTTTTTGTAACTTGATCTTATTAACATATGAATTTTTAATTTTGTTTTACAGTTTTATACTTTTTTATGCCCTGTGCAATTTAATACAATGGTAGATGGGTGGAATTAAGAGCTAATGTTTCCTAGATTGATTCCCATTTAAGGAGAGCAAAAAAAAACCCTGTTTATTTGAGTGATATAGATTTCCTCAGTTTGTCCCCTTGATGCACATGATCTTCTCAGCAACTGATTACATGATTATTATTACATATCTTTCTATTACATTCAAATATCAGCCTTTCAAGCTAATTGTGCACGCGTTTTGCGAGTGTTAATACTGATAAATGAATACTTTCCTTTCCAATACAAGATATAGTATTTATGCAGGAATAAAATGAATCCACTTATTCTTACAACTCAAATGCTTATATATGAGCAAATCTGAAGTACTGGCTAGGAAAGCGTGAGGAAAGACCACTCACTTTAAATTACTATTTACGATGTCTGAATGAATGACATCGATGAAATTGTCTAGAATTTACTAAACGTCACTCTAACTGAAACTTAATCATATGTAAATAAGCATTTACTTTTATATAGCGCTGTGTTTACAATCGTATTACATTCAAATATAAACCTTTCAAGCTAATTGTGCACGCGCTTTGCGAGTGTTAATAATGATAAATGAATATTTTTCTTTCCAATACAAGATATAGTACTTCAGATTTGCTCATATATAAGCATTTGAGTTGTAGGAATAAGTGTATTCATTTTATTCCTGCATAAATACTATATCTTGTATTGGAAAGGAAAGTATTCATTTATCATTATTAACACTCGCAAAGCGCATGCACAATTAGCTTGAAAGGCTGATATTTGAATGTAATACAATTGTAAACACAGCGCTATATAAAAGTAAATGCTTATTTATATATGATTAAGTTTCAGTTAGAGTGATATTTAGTAAATTCTAGACAATTTCACCGACGTCATTCATTCAGACATCGTAAATAGTAATTTAAAGTGAGTGGTCTTTCCTCACACTTTCCTAGCCAGTACTTCAGATTTGCTCATATATAAGCATTTGAGTTGTAGGAATAAGTGGATTCATTTTATTCCTGCATAAATACTATATCTTGTATTGGAAAGGAAAGTATTCATTTATCATTATTAACACTCGCAAAGCGCGTGCACAATTAGCTTGAAAGGCTGATATTTGAATGTAATACAATTGTAAACACAGCGCTATATAAAAGTAAATGCTTATTTACATATCTTTCTATTATAACAATTGTTATTGTGCAAAATATTTTAATCTTTTTCCTCCATATTTTTTAAATTTTATTTATGCTCGTTCATTTCCTGCAAACATTTATACATATAAATAAGAATTTTATTTAAAGATGGATATATAATGGAACTGCAATATATGCTGTATTTTGTTTCAAGCCTTCTTTATGTACATTGTACATAGGATATTAATAGCTCACATTTTGTTAACAAACTTTGATTAGAATAAAATATGTATTGTTTATTGAACTGCAAATGTACAGTACTTATCAGTATGCACTCACATATATTTAACATACTTTTATATGTAAATCTAAAATACAAGGAACTAAATCCTTTATGTTGGTTTTGAAAATTAAAAATAAATTCCTGGATATAATTAGAATAAATAATCTATATATAACAATAAAATAATATATCACAATAGCTGATTATATGATTATATTACAGTTATTGTCATATATTATGTTGTTGTTATATAAAGATATTTTATTCTGTATAATATCTAGGATTTATTTTTACTTTTATACATATAGTATAATATATAAATTAAAATTATAGTATAAATAAATTAAAAAAATATAGTTATTAATAATAAAGAGATATATTTACATATCTTTTTCACAACTGAAAAAATACTGAGAAAAAAACTTACTTTAGCATATTTTTTAAAAAAAATGAAGAAAATAGCAAAAAGTTTGACATTTGTCACATTTAAATATGCTTGGAGCAATATATATATATATATATTTCAGTAATTTTATAAAAACATAATAGACTAGTCTCTTAATGAAGAAATTAAGATCTTTCTAATTGCTTTGATGCTTTTAAGTCACTATGAACTTTAAATATGTTCCAAAATTTTGTAAAAAATATATGACATACTGCATATTTGCTTTCAACATAAACCAAATAAATTTTATTAATGAATATGATCAGTTACAGTGCTCTGAGATGAAAAATGGTTGCTGGTGTAATTTAAAATTTATTTACAAATTTTATTTTTTAAATGTTAGATCAAACTCAATGCTCAGAAATGTAAAATGGCTGCTTGAGTATTATAAAATGCATTAAATTTGTAAATTTTATTGTTAGTTTATATATATATTTGTTTTTTTGTTTACATTTTTTGGATAGCACATAATTGAAATTATATATTTTGATACAGTATAATTTGCTGATTCACTGTATATCTATTCTTAATTAAAGAATAAAAAAAAACACATTAGGGTAATCTGGATTGGTCAGATAAGTGCCAATGTGATAACTAGAAAAACACTAACAACAAATAATTAAAATATAATGCCATCACGAAAATATAATTTTCAAATTGCATAAAATGTGCAATTTTAAGTATTAGGTCACAAGTCTTTGTTATTGTGGTCCATTAGTTTAAAAATATAAGTAAATTTGGTAATGATAAGGATGACCAGCAGTAATGTCTTTTAGGAACACATATTTACAGAAAAACATTAAATATCATTGTATAGCAGAAAATAGCTATACCATCAAAAAAAAGCAATGGCAATTGGTTTTATTTTTTTGCTTACATATTGTAGAGTGAACGCTGGCACCTTTTTAAGAATACTAATGTAAACATATCCATTTACATAATGATACTACTACTACTACTACTAATAGGTTTAGTTGGTTTGAAGATTGTGACATTTGAGCAACTGTCTGGAAAGTTGAGCTCAACAATTCTATTCAAGTGAACAGAGATTTTTGTTTTGTTTCACATAAGCGATGTATCATCCATGTTGATATATTCAAACTATTATTTAAAAAAAAATGAGATAATGATTTTGTTGGTATTTTTTAGAAATATTTTTTCTTCACGGTTAACATTTGTGAATCCTTCCATTGCATACTAATACTCTGTAAAAAACTAGAAACAATTTTTTTTTTGAAATTGTCTTTAGCTTATTTGATTTTTTTTTTTGTAAAGTGAAATTTATTCATTATTGTATTAAGGCAAATATAAGAAAAATATAAGGCATTTGACTTAATTAATCAAACAGGTTTATAGCATTGTTTGAAGTTAGTTGATCATTTACCAATATTCATAAATATATATAGTTTCTGTATGATGAAATGAGAGGAAAGGTTATTACCAAAGGTGGAAAATGAGCATTTGAAAAGAAAGGTGATGTTAAACAAGGATGTGTACTTGTGTCAATATTATTTTCAATTTTTATGGTAGTGATATTTGAGATTTAGTGGTTTAATGAAGTAGAGATTCAGATGTGATACAGGTTTGATGGTGGGATTTTTAATTTAAAACTTCAAATCTTTTTGAATTCTAGATTTCCAATATGCTGATGATAATATTACCATTACTATTTTGAAAAATGATCTATAGAATGTACTCACACTTTGAATGCAACATATAAAGACTTTATCATGAGTCTATCACATGACTTTTGCTTACTCATTGGTGTTTCAGCAGCATTTCCCCCCTCCACATCCCTATGCCATTTACTTCTAACTTTTAGTAACTAATAGACGACAGATGATAGTTACATAATAAATCCCTATCTGATGCTATACTTTCCAATATCTTCAGACTAGTTTCAAGCTTTTGGCTTTTATCAGTGAGGAGTTTTAATTCTTGAAATACTATCATCTACCATATAATAGTTACTAAAGTTTATAGTAAGCGATTTAGAGATATGAATAAAAAAAATGTAAAGATTTTGGTATAATACTAATGTTCAAAAGAGAAATGACAAATTTTTAGTTTGGATAATCATTAACTTGAGAATGTGAGCCAATTTAAATATCTTGATAGTTTTATAATTAGAAACGTTGTCTTAAGGTTGAATTGCAGCATAGATTCAAATTTATTGTTCTGCTCTTAATAAGTTAAAACATGAAATATGACATTGCATTTAAATTAGCTCTCTCTCTATATAGTTGTTATTTAATTTAATTTATTATATGGAAGTGAGACTTGGATGCACTATCAGTTTCAGTTAAAGATGCTCTGTAAAATTTTAAAATACACTGACAAAATGGTCATTGTTCCAGTCAAGCGTTCTTAGCCGAGAGGTCATCGCACCCGCCTTGCAAGCAACTAGTTGGTTGCAGACGGGTGTGGGTTCGCATCCCAGCAGATGCTATGACATATGAAAAAAAAAAAAAGGTCATTGTTCTTTAAATTGTTTAATGTGATACTATAGAATCCACTATTGTAAAATCACACCTCACACCTTTATTGGATTACATATGTGAAACAAATGAACAATGCAAGATTTTTAAAAGGGTATTTTATAATAAACTTGTGTATGATTTTCTGGGAACAGGTAGACTGTTTATGTTTTAAGGTTTATGTCACACATTTTCTAAAAAAAATGCTATATCAAGTGTTTTCATTGGGAAGATAGGTCAAAAAACAGAATGCATTAGAAGACTACAATAATTAGACACAATGTTGAAATATTTCAGGAAAAAAGTTTTCAAAACACAGCATTACAAAAATATATCATCATCAACCATTACCACTCCACTGAAGGATGAAGGTCTCACCAAGTTCAGTCCATCTCCGATCTTTGGCCTCTCTTCTCCACATCACCTCTGCACATGTTCTTATTTCATCCATCCATCTCACATGCTGTCTCTTTCTGGGTCTTTTGCAATCTCTTGAAATCCAGTTTAAGATTTCAATTGTCCATCTATTATCATCTCTTCTAGCAATATGTCCAGCCCAACTCCACTTCAGTCTTTTAATTTTTTCAATGAGATCAGTAACACCTGTTTGTTCTCTTACCCATATATTGAGTTTTCGATCTCTTTTTGTTACTCCCAACATGCATTTCTCCATACTTCTTTGAGGAGTCTGAAGTATCTGTATTGCTCTTCTATTAAATGTCCAAGTCTCAGATTCATAAGTAAAAACTGGTAAAACACATTTATTAAAAATCTTCCTTTTCAAGCACATAGGCATATTTCCTTTTAGTATCAAGTTATTTCTACCAAAAGCACTCCAACCAAGTTTAATTCTATGATTAATTTCATTTATTATGTTTCCGTCTGTATTAATAATCTGACCAAGGTATTTGAAACTGTTAATTTCTTCTAACTCATCATATTCAATCTTTATTTTCATATTTTGAGAAAATCCATTAAACATTACTTTAGTCTTTTTAACATTTATCTTTAGTCCTACTTTTCTACTTTCATCTGATAACTTCTGCAACATTTCCTGCAACTCTAAAGCATTATTTGCAAAAACAACTACATCATCGGCAAAATCTAAATGACTTAAATAATCTCCATTTACTTTCACTTCTTTAGTTTCACATTTTAATCCACAAAATACTTCTTGTAGCACTGCTGTAAAAAGTTTTGGAGATATGGAGTCACCATGTCTTACACCCTTTTCAATGTTGACTTTCCTAGTACCATTATGTAATCTAATTGTTGCTGTTGCATTTTTATAAATATTCTTTAAAATATGACAATACTCTGATCCAATACCTTGATGATCCAATGCTTTAATCACTGAAGAAATGTTTATAGAATCAAATGCCTTTTCATAATCTACAAATCCAAAACATAATGGCAACTCATGTTTATTTGTCCTTTCTATAACTTCTCTCAATACCTGGACATGATCTATTGTACTAAAACCACTTTTAAATCCAGCTTGTTCTCTTGGTTGGTGGAAATCCAATGTTCTCTGTAGATGAATTGTAATTATCTTGGTAAAATTTTTGTATAAAACTGATAAAAGGCTGATAGGTCTGTAATTTCTAATATCTTCTTTATCACCTTTTTTAAATATTAATATTAATACTGCATTCTTCCAATCATCTGGTACATCTTTATCATTTAGTCATTTGGTCTATAACTTAGCTAAAAGTTTTTTATTTCTTTACCTGCTTCTTTTAATATATCAATTATAATTTCATCATTACCTGGAGCCTTTGTTTTCTTCATACATTTAATTGCAACAAAAATATATATAAACACAAAAATGGACAATTTATATATGGAAAATTCATCTATAGAATAATTTTTTTCTCTTTTAGTTGGAATGACCATACTCATTGTAAGTGATTGGTGACAATGTTTCTGCTCTCTTGAAAAATAATGATTTCATTGTAATTGAATTACAGATTTCATTTAAGAAAGCATTTTACCTTAAAACTCAATATTGAAGAATCTAAAGGTCCAGTTCGATTCCCATGCTACTGCTGGTCAGGCCAGCAAGACCTGAAATGAAAATAACACTACTCGAAACATTGTGTTACTTCTAACAGTTGAATGTAATTGAAAATTTAAATAAAGGTACATTTTTCTAAAGATATTCAATAGTTAATATTAGATGATGAAAATAGTCCAAGATATAAATACAACTAAAATATTATTACAAACGTTCTAGAAAACTAATCTAGATAGGCTATAATGAAAATCATAATGTTTCTATTGTAATTTTAAAGAAAAATATTTTAAAACTTTTAGCTGTGTTTTCTCAATAGATATTCTTAAATGATTATTTTTTAAATAGTGAGGATTTTATATTTATCTATTATTTAAAATGTCAATAATACAATTTATTATAAATAGCACCCCCCCGCCCCGTTTTTCATGCGTGAACAAACTCTTCAGCATTTGTGATAGTTCATAGATATTTGAGATATATTTCATTTTAATGTACTTGGCTTGACCTAGAATTACATTTTACTATTATGAAACATTATAATTAAGGAAACAATAGTTTGTTTGATTTTAACTCTTCAGAATTGCTTTTAAATTTTGCAATTATTTCCTGAAATATTCTAGGAAGTTTAAAATATCAATGTCACTAATCTCATGTAGAAAGCATTTTATGCTAATAATAATCATATAAACATAAATAAGCTTAATAAAACTGTGTTGATAATGATATGGATTAGTAATTTTTAAATTTTATCTTATTAATATGTGAAAAGATTGTATGGTTTTTACATAATTTTTTAATTACTGGGGACATTGTTAATTACATTACTTATTTAATTCAGTATTTGTATAAATCAATGAAGGTTGCATAATCAAATTAATAATTGAACTGCATGATTTTAATATATTTTAATTGTTGTAAGCCTGCTTTACTATGTCTAAAAGTGGGCCGTTAAACATTATTGAATAAATTTGCATACATTACTGTGGTATTCACTAACTACTAGTGTAAGAGCTATGAATATGGGAAGATAGAATTTCCAAAAGCTCTTAGCTTATCAGTTATTATGTATAGCTTCATTAATTGTGTATAAAACTTGCCAGCTTAGTATGATAATTTTTAAGTTTATTTAACTATATGATTAGTTACCCATGATATACAGTAATGCCCAAAGTATCAAAATGATATTATTATGATAGAACATCAAACAGTTTTACTTGAATTGGCCAAACTAATATTTGCTTTTTTTTTCATTTTTTAAGTAGTAAATTTTAAATGTCATCATCATCATTAGTTATCTGCCAAAAAGTTAGTACCACATTCTAAATGAAAATACCTTTGTATCTCACGGTCATCTTCAAATATTCATAGTTAATTCCTTAATGTATTTCCTTTTTTTAAAAAAAAATCTTTCTTTTATTCATATATTTTAAAAAAAGATGACTTTAAAGTTCTTTAATAATTAAAATTACTTGAAAAAGTATACAATTAAAATCTTAGCTTTTCTATAAAGCAATGTGATTTCTAAAAAAAAAGATGTGATGTGTCTACTCCTTTACCAAAATCAGGAATTTCTTAGCCAATATGCCTAGAAAAACTTTTTAGCTTTCCCTTTCCATTCCCTATGCTAATTTTAACCTATATTCTTCTTTATCCTGCTCTATCCCATTTCTACATCATTTTTGTCCACTGGATGGCCTTTATATCTAAATTCCCCTTATCTTTTTCCAAGCCCAGCATAAAGACTAATAAGCCACTTTTTGTATTAGCATTTAGTTTATATTTATTCTCCCACAACTTCATTATTTGAACTCTTTCTGCTTGTAGGCATTTACATTCAATTAGCAGATGCCTAAAATTTTGCATGATTTCCTTATGTAATTTCCTGCTAAAATCTTAAACTACTTTCCTTGGTATTATCATAAATTAGTTCACACCCAATATTCTGTTTACTTCTATATATATTTAGACTTTTCTCTGGCTCTCTATTTTTTATTAATGCATCTATTTTTCTTTCCCATTCTTTGTTACTATAGCACTTAACAATCCCCCTAGCACAATCATCCCTCCTTTTGTACAAGTATATTGATATAAAGTCTTTATCCAAATCTTCTGCATACCATCTTGTGCCTCTCTTTTACTTGTAACCCAATCAAATACTATTTTGGCTATTCTCTTACTATACATAAATTGCAATCTATCAAATATTTATCATTTTTCTTTTTGTATCTCATATAAAAATTTGATCATCCCATTTCTTCTTTAATTGCCTCTTTTGCTATCCACTCATCTGCAGCTAATGCTTGCCTCCTACTTCTCTTAGTATTTTTTCTAAATAATCTAACACTTCTTTACTAAAACATAACACATTGCTACTATAAGTTAACCTTGCTACTACCACTTCCTTCTATACAATCCTTGCTAAATCATATTTATTATATGAAACCCTGTTAATTTCTTTTATCAGTCTCTCTTTTTTGCTTCATTTATCAATTTTTTTCTCCCATTCGTCCAAGCAATTCCTCTGATTACTTAATACGATTCCCAAATAGTTATACTTATTGACCACTTTACATCTCCCAAGAAAAATTCTTTCTTTTCTCTTACCCCAGCATTTATCATCATTACTTTGGGTTTTTCTTCATTAAATTAAATTTGATCACCACCCTTGCACAAGTCTTCAGCACAACTTCCATATCTTCTCTACTTTCTGTGCACAAGAAAATATCGCAAATAAAAGAACTGATAATGTATAAATTCCCTTGCCATCTATTAAGGATATCTCTACCCCTCCTAGTCTTTCTATTGACCTCTTCATTTTTGTCAAATATACAAAAACAAAATAAGTGACATAGGACATCCTTGCCTTAGTCTCACCCCATTTTTAACTCTTGATTCTATATTTCCTAACTGATGCATATAGTAATTATTTTCATACAATCTCTTCATTAGATCCACTAAAACTCCATTCAGTCTCAAATTTAGTAAACGTACCCATAATCTATTTCTATTTATTCTATCAGATGCCTTCTCTATATCTATAAGGACCATATATAACTGCCCACCTATATTCCTACTCATCTATAGATTGTGTGACTACAAATAAACTATCTCCTATATGCCTATTCATTCTAAAACTTTTTTGCATACCCACCACAGCCAGTGTTATCTGCTCTGAAAGAAATGACATACAAAGTCAGGGAGGCTTACTATATTGTGGTTGACCCTGCAGCAATCAATAGAAAAGAGGCTTGCTTTTCTTTATCTCGAAAATGGTCTATGTAGCTTCTTCACATGAATTTGCATAAAATTTGCATTAACATCATTATAGTTCTTAAATAAATTCCAGTAACCATGAATATGGGAAATCCCTAAAGCACTTGGCAGTAACATTTGGATAATATTTATTTTCAAGCACTATTAATAGCTTCATTATCTGTGCGCAAAGCATATATATTGATTTCAAACGCTAATGAAGTAAAGCCGCAACTATTTCAATATCTCTCACTATAATTTCTTCCATCCATTTTTCCATTCTTCCAGCCACCATATATGCAAAACTTTATACAACACTGATGTTACCATTACCGGTTTATAATTGTTTCTTTCTATGGTCCTTACCTTTCCTTTAAACAATAACCTCATTTTTGCATTATTCCAGCTATCTGGAAATTCTGTCTTCTGTGCCATCTTGTTAAAACATCATAATAGATTTAATTCCCCCCTATTTCCCAAATTTATCATTATCTCTGCTGCCCATCTATCTAAACCTTTTGCCTTTCCACATTTCAACTTCTTCTCTACCTCATTCAATTCATTTCTGTAAAACTAATATTTCCATTATTATGTGCTTTTATGTTTGTTATCATTCTGTTCTTTACATCTAACACCTTTTCTATATCCATTGCATACTTATTTAACATTGTCTAAGTCTTTTCTAGAGCTATAATACTCTTCTTATCATTTAGTAATACTATTTCTCTTCTCATTGCTTCTTTTAATATATTTCCAAAATTTTTTATTCCCATCTTTTCCTCTTTTATTAATATCTTCCAATAATTTACTATTTAATTTCATTCTCTCTCTATAATTATTTTTTTTAGCCAACTTCTTTTCAAAAATATTTTTCCCATTTAATATTAACATCTTTTTCACTTTCTTTATTTTTAATAGCACTTATATATTTTCTGCTTGCATTTCCCCTTCTCTTTTACACTTTTACTAATTCTCACTTTTCTATTACTTTTATTATTCTGAATATTCCCCCTTAAAACCCTATTTGTCCCTTTTTCTACTTCACACCAGTTCTTGTATTTATCCCCAACGAACTCTTCCATAATTTCTCTAATTTTATTTTATATTCTTCTAACTTATTCTTATCCTACACTCTCTATTCACATCTTTCACTATTCTTTCTATTTTTTTATTATTTTCCATCACATTACTATTACAATGAAATTATGATCATTATTATATACTCTCTTCATTATCAATCACTTTAATTTTCAGTACTTTATTCATTCTTTATCCATTAATACATAATCTTATATCTAGATTATGTGTATTTCCCCTCATAAATATTTGATAAATTTCCAATGCTCATATTCACTCTGACAAATTTTTTTCAAAAGCTGTCCAAAGCTGTCCATTCTTGTTATCTAAGTCATCAATTTCTTCAATATGCCCATTTATATCCATTATAACTATTATTTTCTTACCATTTTTCTGAGACTTTGTATATCCTTAAATAAGCATTCATATATGCTACTATTCCATTCCATTATAACTATTATTTTTCTTACCATTTTTCTGAGACTCTGTATATCCTTAAATAAGCATTCATATATGCTACTATTCCATTCCATTATAATTTGACTATCTCCAGTGGCCATTTACAATATAGCCTCCCTTCATTCTTGTTTTCTTATTCTTATCTCAAACCACAAATGGACACTTTACAGTATTTAAATATTTTTTTTATGTAACTCCTATACCACCACCTCCCCCCCCCATTTATACCCTGCTTTACCAAATTTTCTGGTGTAGGGTCTTCTCTTAGATATGCTTCCACTATTGCTAATATCTCAAGCCCTTTATTTTTAACTGTTTTGTTTAATTCCAACCAGTTTTCTGATCTCCTACCACATTATATATTCAAATTTTAACAATTTCTTCCTTTCTTACTACCCTTTTATAAATTCTTTTAACTTTTTTTATATTTGTAATTAGTTTATCATTAATTTTACTGATCCATTCCATCTCCATACATTTACATTTAGATCAGCTACCCTTTGTTTACTAATTACATTGCCGATCTATCCTTAACCTTTTTTTTTGATAATACTGTAATTTAAAACTTGAACACCCTTTATAAGTTTTCCGAACTATAATAATTTTCATAAATCAAACACTCTAATGCTTCACTTACTTGTTTTGCTAAATGCAATCCACCTTTACTGTATAACTCCCTCTTGCTAATAAAAAAATTTCACACATCCCACAAACATAACATTTTTTCTGTCACATAGTTTTTTCAATCTCGTTTATAGAACATGCCTTATCTAATATATTCCTATTGTCGAATCTTGCTAGTAATCCAACTACTTCTACTCTTCCTTTAACTTCATTCAAACTACTAATGAATTCTTTGTACTCATCCATTACTCTCCAATGGCTCTGTAAAATTATTTGTTCCCATCATAATATAAACTTATCTCTTCCCCTGTTTACTTATCTTATCTGTAATATCTCTAATTCTAGCTCCAGGAAAACACTCTTACATACCTATTTATATTTCCCCTTGTAATCACATCTCCACATCCTCTAATTAGCAGTCCCCTGTCAAGATTGTCTCATAGTTTACTTTCCTTAATTTATCTGTAACATTTTCTTTGAGCCTCTGAACTTCCTTATCAATTTCTTTCTTATTACTTCCTTGATCTGTTCACACTTCTTATCTAATACTTTTAATTTTACTTCTATATCCTTTACCTTTTCCTTTAATCTTACTTATTCTTTGCCTAACTATCCCCATTGCACTACTTATTTTATCATCTATATCTTTTGTCAATCTACTAAATATTTGCTCCATTCTATCGTTCTTATCTACATTTTCCTCCATTTTCCCTGACTTTCTCTTTAAATTATTATGGTTAAAAACCATTTTTTTTTACCTTTTTTATCACATTTATATGTGATCTACACAACCAAACACCTGTTATATTTTTCCTAGTTTTATTTAAGTATTTCAGATAGAAAACCTTATCACATACTGTACAGTCTTACCAAAGCATGATTAGTTTCCTTCTGACTCTTGTACATACATTGTGGGATACAAATGCAGTCCATATTTCCTTATTTTTCCAATTCCCCTACTCTATATTTATGATTTTTCTACCACTCTCCAAACCTCTTTATACAAAACAAAAAAACACACACACATCTTTTTCATAATGGAGAATGAGAAACACATCTTCCCCTAAACTGACACATCAATGTTACCCCTCGTTCTCAAATAAATCACTCTCATTTAAATTTAAAAAAAAAAATTAATACTATACTTCCTAAAATCCAACTAATCTTACATATGCCTTAGTTTTAAGGCCTCATACAGTAAACACAAATATATATATATTTATATTTAAAATGTCTGTGTCTTGGATCATTCTTCAAACATTAGCAGTATTTTTCTCAATCTTTTGGAAATTCAATTAAATCTATCTGCACTCCAACTCTTTTCTTAGCCATTCTTTAAACAAATATTTCCCAGTAAAATAAATTTTTATCTAGATGTTATTAAAAATATAAAACTTCAGCATAGTAAGATTCATTTATAGTAACAGCACTGGTGGATAAAAAAGGAAGCAGCACTCTTTAGTAAGGAAATAATAGTCTTTTTTTTATTTGTGCATTATATTATAGGTAGTATTGAAATCATTTAAAAATGAAAGCAAGAATTTTATCTTTTTGAATTGTGGAGTTACAGTATGCTGATTGTTCTATTCTTACCAGTTCTAAAAACAATCTGGAGGATATATTTAATGTTGTGAACACAATGATGTTCAAAAAATTCTTATCAGTTTTAAAGACAATATACAGAATGTATTTAATGTTTTCAATACAACACTTAAAGTCTTTTGTTTAATAACTAATGTGCAAAAAAAAACTTATCAGTTAGTGGTAAAAGAAAAATTCTCATCGATTTTTAGTTTGGATGGTTATCAACTTGAGAATGTTAACCAATTTAAATATTTTGATAGTTTTATAGGTAGAATGGTGGACTTAGATATTGAGGTAATGCATAGACTCTAATGTGCTGCTATTGTTAACAAGATAAAATATAGGATAATTTTGTCACAGGGAAATAACTGCTGCAGCTAAATTAGATGCATGTAGGACAAATGAAACTTGGAAATTCCTACCATCGACATTATGAAGGCATTAGAAAAACTTCATTCAAGAATGCTCCATAAAATTTTTAAAATATAATGGCATGATTATATACTATAGAGCAGGGGTCCCCAACCTTTTTGCACTTAAGAGCACATTCTATAATACCGACCAGGTGGCGGGTACCATTTATTTTTTTCAACCAGATGGCGAGCACCATTTAATTTTTCAATGTAAATTTATAGTCGGATATTGTTAATAATACACATAATGTGCAAAAAAATATTTATTTCAAAAATAATATTTTAACATATAATTAACGTTTATATTTTTACGCTATAAAAGTATAGTATGCCTACAATTTGATTACAATGTAATACAATAATTTATAAGAAATTTTAAAAATTAAATGTATTTGTATCAGATAAATAATTTTTTATCGTGTTCCGATAGCAGCGGGCACACGTAAAATGGTCTGCGGGCACCATGGTGCGCGCGGGCATAGGGGTGGGGACCCCTGCTATAGAGTCTATTATTGTAAAATCACATCCTCATTGGATTGGATATATAAAATAAATGAACTGTACTGGATTTTTTAAAAGGATGTTTAATTGTGAGAGAGTAAACAAATTTACATTGTAAGAATTATCTCGAAGACATTCTAAAGAAGTTCAAAGATTATTGTTTCCATTGAAACATATGGCAGAGAATATAATATATTTGAATTAAATTAGATACAGTGTTGAAGTATTTCAGAAAGAAAAGTTTTTTTGCAAAATAAATTAAAAATCATTGCCATTAAATATCAAACAGAAAAATAGACCAGCTTAGTATATATATATATTTGTGAATCTGTAATTCATAGATTGATTAATATAATTATCACACAATATATCAGAGTAGTTTTTACTCTTGGAATTGAAATGGTTATATTTATTGATGAATGGCTGTTATATGCATGGACTGTAATATATGTATGTCTATGTTGAAGGATACTATATCAATTGCACATACTGGTGTATTATTAGTATTACAAAGTACTCAACATAAATGCCTTTAATCTAATGGGTGATGTCAGATAATAAATTTATGCATAGAGATTATTATATTGTTTATCAGTACCAAGGCCAGCAAGAATGCCATTCTTTGGATACCAGGCGTCAGTGTGCCAGCTACTACTTCCTCTAGGTTTTCAGCAAAGGCTTTATAGTAAAGTGATTTATCTCATAAATATTGTTTATTAAGGAATGTTTATAATAAATTTATAGTTTGAGAAGGTTTGTTACCAGAATTTTATGTCATAGCTTTACAAGATAATATTCAGGATATTTTTCATTGATCAATTAGTTATCTCTAATAATTCATTTTAAAAATTGCACTATTTTCTGTCAGAAATGAGATAAAAATAATTTTTGTTGACGAATGATGAGATAAATGGTATCATTGCTATGAGTCAGCATTTTTTATAATGAATTTATAGTTTGAGAAGGTTTGTTACCAGAATTTTATGTCATAGCGTTAAAAGATAACATTCAGGATATTTTTCATTGATCAATTAGTTATCTCTAATAATTCATTTTAAAAATTGCACTATTTTCTATCAGAAATGAGATAAAAATATTTTTTGTTGACTAATGGTGAGATAAATGGTGTAACTGCTATGAGTCAGCATTTACTTACTGGCATCTAATAATAGTAGTATATAAATAAAATGTATGTAAGTTTCATTCCCAAAGGCATTGATTAACACAGAGACAAAACTTCATATAGTAGTGCCACTCAGTGCAAGCCAGAGTAATCAATGGATGCAAGAAGGTTTGTACATAAAATCCCTATCTAGTGCCTATTTATCCAATATTCCCAGACTAGTTTGGGTCTAATGCAACTCTATAGCAGCTATCTTTTACTTTTTTTAGTTAACTATAAAGCTTTGAGTCCAAAATAAAAACACAGTAATGTTTTTAATTCAAACTCATTTGCTTGCATAGTCATATAGATCTGAACTCAGTTCAACATCTATACATTTTGGTGTGTCTTTAGTTCTTTAATAATCATGCTTAACATAATTCTGTTGGGCAGGATTAGTATGAAACCACTAAATATCTCATGATCATTATTTTTCATGCTTTCACAGATTGTTAACTGAAGCAAAACTCTCCATACAATAGCGTAATCCAGAGTAATCAATGGATGCAAGAATGTTTGTGCATAGAATTTCTATCTAGTGCCGACTCATTCAATATTCCTAGACTAGTTTCTAGCTTTTGGATTTCATCAGTGAGGTCTTGGATCTGAGGGCGCTGCACCTAGATCTTAAGATCTAATGTAATTATGGATGAGTAGGCATTAAATAGGGATTTTATGCACAAACCTTCTTGCATCCATTGATTGCTATGCCTTGCATTGAGTGGCATTACTATATGGGGAGTTTTGCCTCTGTGATAACAGTTTATGTAAGCATAAAGAATGATGATCATGTGATGTTTAGTGGATTAATACTAATCCTGCCCAATAGAATTATGATAACTGTGGTTATTAAAGAACCAAAGACATCAAAATGTATAGATGCTGAACTGAGTTCAGATCTATATGACTATACAAGCAAATAAGCTTTAATTGAAAACATTATTGTGTTTTCATTTTGGACTCAAAAGCTTTATAATTAGCTAAAAAGATAAAAAGGCAGCTGTTGGAGGGTTGCTTTAGATTCTAGGATTGAGGTGCAGTGATCTCAGATTCAAGACTTCTCACTGATGAAAACCACAAGCTAGAAACTAGTGTGGGGATATTGGATGAGTAGGCAATAAATAGGATTTATGCCCCAAACTTCTAGCATCCATTGATTACTCTGGCTTACACTGATTGGTGTTACTGTATGGAAGGTTTTGCCTCTAAGTTAACAACTTGTGTAAACATGAAAAGATCAAATCATATGATGTTTAGTGGTTTAAGGGCGTTGATTGTTTTAGTACATGTATTTAGAGATAATTCACTTTAGGCATACAGTTTAGAGCAAAATTTTCATGCAAAAAAAAAATAGTAAAAATATATCACAAAATCAAGTTGGTTAAGCACTAGTATTTGATCATTATTAGTGGTCATTTGTCATTGCTTTCCATTTTTTTAACAATTTATATTAGCATATCAATTTTAAAACTGCATCATAAATTTCTAAAAGCTCTTTTACATATTAAAATTTCTGTTTTATATTATCAGATGCCACCAAATCAATGGTGACTTATTTTACTATTTAACATAATTTATTTTAATATTTTAATTTTAGAATTATCAAAAAGCTCTTTACACAATTAAAAGGAACTATATTAGATGGCATCAAATTTATAATTACTTTTGGCATTTCCCCATCGTTCCTTGTAATTTATGTGAATTTTCTTTCTATACAATGACATTGATTATTATGACAATATATTCTGCTCACTTCTTTGCTGGTCATTCTTTTTTCTTTCATCATCAATTTGGACAAACATTGTATACTTTTATAATGAATTAAATTATTCTATAATATGATCAAAATAAATTACTTTCATCCTTGTTATTCTGGTGTAATCTGATAAAGTATTAATTTGTTTATTTTTATTCTTGATCATGGATGTTCTCAAAAGTCTTTATTAGCACACAGTTAAAAAGCATCAATACTTTTTCAATATCCATATTTGAATTCATAAAAAATTACATAAAAAGTACAGATTTCTTTAAGGTAATTTTCATTTTTAAAGATTCTTATTTTATCCAAAGGTTTTTAAAAATTTGTTTCTAGATTTTTTTTTTTGTCTAATTCAGTTCAAAGTCAATCTAGGATAAATCAGTCATCTGATTTTTGTCTCTTTTGTTATTAATGTGTATATGTGTAATATTGGCTGGAATAGTTAGTGAGCTATGGAAATATAAATAATTGTAACTGCATAGCTTAACATAAACATTTATATAGCAGGGTCATGCCTGGGTTGTCCTGGGCTGTTAGATGAATACAGGTCTTGGATTTTACCCAAATAATATTGTTAATTTATGAAGAAAGAGAGGCAAATATGGTATTGGAATTGGAAACTTTTAGGATTTTAAGTAAATTAAGCTAATATGTAATTTTCTTCTTTTAGGCTTTATTATTAATTACAGTTCTGATAATAACATGAAATATCAAAAAAGATTCCAATTACTTATTAATAAGAATCTAAAAGAATGAGTAGTAATTTTAATGATTTATTAATAAAAGAAAACTGTCTTCAGTTATAAGTATTTATATCATGGTGATTCAATAACCATTTTGACCAATATTATATATTTTAACAATAAAAAGATACTTCACTTATAACATGCACACAGAATACATATTTGCATGTATAAAATACTGTATATGTATCACTGTATGTTGATAAAAATCATATGTTATTATACAATGCATTTTAAAAGAAATATTTTTAATAGTTGACATTAAAATAAAATTGAAAAAAAAAAAGTCAGGATCCAGTCATATTACTGATAAAGTAAAACTCTCATATAGTTATCTGGGTTTCAACAAACTTGAAAATAGACATCTACTTGAAAAGAAATATGTAAAACATCAAAGAATTTTGATTGATACTTTCAAATTAAGTTTTATTCAACCATATATATATATCACATTAAATATAAATAGGAATTTCCAAAATCATAACCACAAACAATTAAAATTCCTAAGAACAAACTCTAAATCAAGTATTATAGCAAATAAGAATAGAACATGTCTGAGCTGTTTTAAGTAAAAGATGGATCCACTGTTAATTTAATGGTTAAAATATTTTAAGAGATAGTCAGTCCATACTGAATATGAGTGAGAATTTGAAGTATAATAACTATCTTGAAATCTATTAAGAAATTGAGGCCCTCCTGAAATGAGGTATCTACATCAAAAATTTTACAGGGACTTAAAGTTGTAAACATTAAATATAAATAGGAATTTCTGTGTAATAATTTAAATAAACATTTCAGTCATAATGTCACCAAAGCCACAACAATTAAGACTGGAAGAGCAAGCTGAAAACATTTAGTTTCTAATTAATCTTATAGATATTTTTTTAAAAACAAAAAAGGTACTCATCGTTTAGACTGACCAGCCACTTGGTGGCATTCTTATCTGTTAAAAACACATTACAACTATTCTGGGCCAACATTTCGCAAACTAATTTAAAATAATTTACGATTGAACATTATTTGGTCCATTTTTTTGGATCGCAATTCTTTTACATTTTGAAAACTAATTATGATTGAAGATTTTTTGGTAATGGTATTAAACTCATTTTCAAACCATTTTTTTGGTCTGCAATTCTTTTATATTTTGAAAAGTAATTAAAAAAAATTTAACGATCAAAATTATTTTGTAAAATGAGATTATTTTATTTTTAAATTACCTTTAAACTCATTTTAAAACCAGAAAACTAATTACGATCGAACATTATTTTGTAACAGTATTCTTGAGCCATCGAAACAGGTTTGCTTGCAGATTGAACATTTATGTCTACATGAGCTGCAAACCCTCCTGTTTTATCCTTGTTACACAAACACAGATTTTGCAATGTGTCAGAATGTTTTTGGTCGCAGGCAATTGCCAAAACTTTAGATGCGGCTTAATGAATTTCATCCATTTTTTTAGTACTGCAGACATTCTCATGTAAAACGTGCATCAACACGTTATCGCGCATCAACTTTATTCTCAAATCCACTTTTCAAATTTTTCACCTTTCAAAAATGTGTTGGGAAACATATGGTCAGGATAACAATTTTTACGACACAATAATGCGTCAGTTTACTTGTAAGATGATTATTTGAAAGACAATATTTAAAGAGTTATGGTAATTTAACGTGCAGCTACCCTCAAGTCATATTGTATTAAAGTTTTAATAGTTAGCATATGGATAAACTGTGTACCAGCCTACATTCATAGCTGCTATTATTCTCATGGAAATCAAGCAAATAACAGCATATTTCTGTGCTTTTGCAGAGAAATAATGCCACCAAGCAACTGGCCTATCTAAATGATGAATACCGAAAAAAATCCAATTATTAGAAATTGAATAAAAACTCTGAATAAAATGATGTAAATAGTTTATGTTCATTTTTGTAGTAATATGAAGAAAACGATCGCATACATTTATAAAAAGTATTAATAGATAGCTATATGCAGTAAAGTATTTTTGATAAGTGAATCCATTTAAAATCAGATTTAATCTTGAAATTAAGAATGATTCAACATATTTCTGCTAATTAAATTATTTATTAAACCATTAAACACCACATGATCACTATTTTCTAAGACTCACACAAGCTGTTAAAATAGAGGCAGAGCTCTTCATATAGTAGTGCCATCAAGTAGTGTAAGCCAGAGTAATCAATGGATGCAAGAAGATTTGTATATAAAATCCCTATCTAGTACCTACTCATTCAATATACCCTAACTAGTTTCTAGCTTCCATTGATTACTCTGGCTTGCACTGGGTGGCACTACTGTATGGAGAGTTTTGCCTGTTTTAAATTGTTTATATATGATTGACTGAATTTTATATGACTATTATAATTTTAAAGTTTGTAATGAGATTTTCAGTTTTTATGAGTATAATTTTATATTTTTCTATCAAAAATGTTTAATATTACCTTTTTTAAATTATTGTATAAAAATATATACACAGGCATGGTTGCATAGATTAGTTTGAGTAGCATTTAAGTATCTTCTGAATGAATATATGCAATTTGGTGGACCTTATTTCTGAAGACCAATAATGTAGTGATAGATTTACACATTTTTAGCGCCAGTGGCTGGTTTAAAAAAAGGAAGAGATGCAATAAATACTTATCTTAATCATTATAGATCCTTAAATTACAAATCAAATATTATTTTTTTTATTGGATATTCTATATAATCAGTCAATTCTGTGATTTGATAAATGTAAGTTTAATATTATTCCAAAAGTTCATTAATCATCAATTATAATCAAAAACTTTCTTTTTAAATTTGATATATTTATTCAAATATATAAATATCAAAACATTTAGTACTGATTTATATAAAACCATTAAGCATCACATGATCACCATGTCTTATACTAGCACATAATTGTTTATAAACAAGGCAAAACTCTCCATACAGTAGTGCCACCCTGTGCCAACCAGAGTAATCAATGGATGCCAGAAGGCTTGTGCATAAAATCCCTATCTAATGCCTACTCATCCAATATCCCCAGACTAGTTTCTGGCTTGTGGCCTTTGTCAGTGAGGAGCTTTGGATCTGAGAGCACTGCACCTAGATTTTAGAATCTAATGCAACCCTTCAGCAACCACCTTTTATCTCTACTTAACTATAAAACTATGAGAATGAAATTGAAAACACAAAAATATTTTCAATCTAAGCTCAATAGTTTATATAGTCATATGGGTCTGAACTCAGTTCAGCACCCATACATTTTGGTGTCTTTGGCTCTTTAACAACCATAACCACCACTATCCGATTAGGCAGGATTAGTGTTAAACCATTAAGCATCCCATGATCACCATCTCTTATACTAGCACATAATTGTTTATAAACAAGACAAAACTTTCCATACAGTAGTGTCACTCTGTGCCAACCAGAGTAATCAATGGCTGCCACCAAAATGTATGGGTGATAAACTGAGTTCAGACCCATATGACTATATAAGCTATTGAGCTTAGATTGAAAATATTTTTTTGTTTTCATTCTCATAGTTTTATAGTTAAGTAGAGATAAAAGGTGGTTGTTGGAGGGTTGTATTAGATACTAAGATCTAGGTGCAGTGCTCTCAGATCCAAAGCTCCTCACTGACGAAGACCACAAGCCAGAAACTAGTCTGGGTATGTTGAATGGGTAGGCATTAGATAGGGATTTTATGCACAAGCCTTCTGGCATCCATTGATTACTCTGGTTGGCACTTTACATACAAATATGCTAGGTATGGCTTTTTTTGGACATGAGATGTTGTCACATATTATTAAGTGTGGTAACCTTTTTTTTTTAAATGACTTAGAAATTTTTTGAATAGTGCAGTACTTGTGAAGGCAGAGATACAATCTATTTAAATAAATATTAAAAATATGAATCTTTTTAAATTAATTTATATTGCATTTTCATCATATAAAAATTATTATTAAAACAGGTAAGCATAAGAAATGGTGATTGTGTGATGCTTATTGGCTTAAAATTTATTATTAACTGCATGAAATTATGCCCACATTTTTTAACTGCAAATACATATTAATATTTTCGATTTGATTGAGTCATTCATAAATATTTTAATCTAAAATTGATTGACTAAATACTTTAGTTCATATTTACACTGTACATAATTTAAAACTAAATATTAATAGTATATGACCAAAATTTATTTTTAGTTTTATGCTGAATGAAATTTTTTTTTTTCATTTCTGTGTTTTCATACATTAGTGATAACATCCGCTGTTCTGAAGCAAATTACAAGCTGTTTTAAAATCAAGCAAGTGGATTAAGTATTATTTTTAATTTAGATGTAATAATTTTTGATCATATAAAGTTCATTATTACTTGCATAATCAATGAATCATTTTTTTTTGTAAAATAACAATTATAATAACTAAATCACCTTACTGTGATCATAATTTTTGCCACAAGCCAAGCAATATTCACAAGAATTTTAATCCATAAAAGTGTGTAAATACAGTGTACAGTTTTTAAAGTAACGTACACATTTAAAAATTTAATATCATATTAATATATTTGGTTGTACATTATCAAAATATGATTTTGATTATTTATTATACTGAATGACGTACTGTATAATTTCTGCATGACATTCTCTATTTTGCTTTTGGAGAGCATAGTTTTAATAACTATCCTATGATGTCACCAGTTTTGCAAAATGGCCATAAAAAGAAAGTTTGAAATTTTTTTTAAAGATTATTATAATGAATAATTGATTGTAAATCAAAATAGTGGGTACAAATTGATGATGATTGCTATTGAGAATCCTTGCATAAAGAATGCTAAGTGGGTTTAGGTATATATTTAATAATGAATGATTCTCCTTTAATCACTGTCATCCATTTACAATATCAAAGATACATTACTTATATGTAATTATAATTTAACAATTATAGGTTTTTGTAATTGTCATTTTTAATAATCTTAATCATTTTTAACAACTTGCTTATAAATTCTTGAAAGTTGAATTTGCAAGCCTGCTCCAACATATTGCTATATATATATTAGATTAAAAAGATGGCAAAATTGGCAGTTTTTTTTGTAACAATTAAGTATTATGGCTTATAATATAATCTTTTTTCAAACAAAGATTTATTTATATAATTTTAACTTAAATTTAACATTTATATTTTGTAGATTTTAATAATAAAAATAGAAATTGATTTGTAGATGAATCCTTAATTTAAATATTTTTATTATTTTTTAATTAAAATAAATTTGTAAGGTTTCTTTTTGCTTATGCACTTAAAAACTCTCAATTAAAAAACCCCACAGTAAAGTTAGTTTTCATTCTAGTCGATTAAATCTCTTTAGACTTTTAAATTTTGAAAAATTCCATTTAATTAGATTAGAGTGAAAACTAAACTAACAAATAGTGAGCATAAGATTTTGATAAATTAACAATGTCAGAATTAATTTAATTGTTCCATGTCAAATAATATCAAGATCTATATATAATACTGTATAGTAGTTTGGACATTTAATTTTTATAAACTGATTTCTTCTTTTATTTCCTGTCACATAAACATTTTATATTTTTTTATCATTTTGTACTAGTTTGTTTGTTATTAGTTTGAATTTTGAAAATTTAATTTGGGATATTGTTCAATCCTGTAAATCTTTATTTTTATTTTGTTTAATTATTATATTTTAAATTTCTACACTATATGTTGTTAATATTGATAAGTAAAAAGTTAGTTGAGAATTTTTCATGGACATTGAAAACAAAAATGCATATTTGAGGATTATGCTTGAACATTATTATTTTCTACTATTATTTTATATATATTAAAAAGATATGTTTTTATGTACATATAAATTAACTCAACTAGCTATCCAATTTTTAGTCACCAAATGGATATCTAGTTTTATTAGCTAACCATTAAAATCAGAAAAAAAATCTAGATAAATCTTTCCATTTAGCATCATCATCATCATCATCATCATTATTATTATTATTATTATTATTATTATTATTATTATTATTTTTTTTTTTTTCAAAGCAAAACTTTATTGAGTCTAAAAAGTTACAGAGTCACATCTAGTAATATATTGATTTTTTTACAAATGAAAAACAAATTACAACTTTCAGTATATAAGTCTTTATCTTTTCTGCATATTTTTTTTTTCTTCTTGTTTTTAAATTTGTCTTCTATTTAGTTCAGTTTATGCTTGCATTTTTTTTAATGTTGGAAAAAATGCTGATGTTGAAAATATCATCATCTATCTTATTGGCCTTTATATTTCATAGACTGGACCTTTGTTTCAAGTGTGACCATGTGGCTGCAAATACATCTGGTTGAGCTAGGATGCTGTCTCTTTTTCTTAACAGTTCTAGTTTTATTGAATATGTTGCTGGATGGCATCTAGGGTTATTGGCAAGTGCAAAAGTGCATCTGGTACACCAGTAGGCATAAAGGCTGTATGTTGCTGCATGAATAGCAGGGTTGTTGCCTTTTTTAAATGTATTTATTATTTCATCAATTGAAATGATAGCCTTTCTGTATGTGGTAAACATTGTGCGACGTATTGTTTCTAGGGCACTGCAGGAATGAAAAAAATGATCTTGTGTCTCTTCTTCTCTATGACATAGCCCGCACATGGGGTCTATAATTGTATAGAATCTACGAAATCTAAGGAAATGGGTTGTGGGTAGAACATTGAGATTAAGCTTAAGTAGAAAATCAAATAATTTTGGTTCTAATGACCATTTTCTGAATTGTTGCAGTAGTTGCATGTTGTCTATTCCAAGAACTGATGGATGTAGATTAGGTGTCTGGTTTGGATATAGTATATTATAAATATCCCAGTATGTATACTTGTTGTCATTATTGAGTGATATTTTGTTGTATATTGGCTTTAGTTCCTCAATCAGTGTGGATAGATATCCATATGAAGGGGGTGGTCTGTCTGTGGGTATTATACTGATTACACACTCCAGGTCTGGAAATCTTTTTATGGTTGCTGTTATTAGATTTACTGATTTTTGTGTGTAAAAAAACATTGATTGTATGGAGTCCAAGTCCATTGCTATGTGGTGGTCTGCTCAGATTTTTTAAAGAGATTGCCACTGTCTTTCTCTTCCATATTAGTTTGTTACAGATTGACGAGATTTTAGATATGAATGTTTTTGCAAATTTGATTATAGGTGTGTAGTATGTAATTTTTGTAATTATAAGTTGATTAAATAGTGCTACCTTTGCGTATATTGACAGGTATGACTTTTCAAGTAAGGCTATGATTTTTTCAGCATCTTTTTTTAATTTATTTTGAATTTTTTGCCTCATTCCATTGGTTCCAAGGTAGAATGGGAAACCAAGGAAAGCAGATGGTTTACCATTAAACATCTCTGTACAGTGCTTGCCTGTGTATATTGACCATGCAGCAGTTTTATTTGTGTTAATTTTTAAATTAAAATTTGAGGTATAATTCTTGATTATCTCTTGTAATATGGGGAGGTTCTTTTTAGAGGGGAGGAAAACGGTTACATCGTCCATATAGGCTATGCATGATATATTTAAAGCAGTGTTTGGAATTTGAATGCCTTTTATTTTTTTCTGTATCTCTATTAATAGAGGATTTATATATATTGTAAAGAGCAAGGCACTCAGGGGGGATCCTTGTGGGATGGATTGACTCGGTCTGAAGGCTGGTGATTTTTTCCCATTCAATGTGATGTGAATTTCATGGCTGAGTAGCAGATTGGCTATTATATATAGTAGGGATGGTTGTTTTTTTCAGCACGTCTAATAATTTGGCTATAGGCACTATTATTATTATTATTATTATTATTATTATTATTATTATTATTATTATTATTATTATTATTATTATTATTATTATTATTATTATTATTATTATTATTATTATTATTATTATTATTATTATTATTATTATTATTATTATTATTATTATTATTATTATTATTATTATTATTATTATTATTATTATTATTATTATTATTATTATTATTATTATTATTATTATTATTATTATTATTATTATTATTATTATTATTATTATTATTATTATTATTATTATTATTATTATTATTATTATTATTATTATTATTATTATTATTATTATTATTATTATTATTATTATTATTATTATTATTATTATTATTATTATTATTATTATTATTATTATTATTATTATTATTATTATTATTATTATTATTATTATTATTATTATTATTATTATTATTATTATTATTATTATTATTATTATTATTATTATTATTATTATTATTATTATTATTATTATTATTATTATTATTATTATTATTATTATTATTATTATTATTTAAGAAATAGTATCTCTTTTAGCTATATAGTAGATTGCTAAAGATGTTTTACTGTTCTGTCCTTTCTATATATATATCTTACTTATTTAGTAATTTTAAAGTTTCTTATATATATCAATTGTAATTCCTGAAAAATCTTTTATTAATGTGAATAATATGAATTAAACTAAATATATTTTTCTTTTTTTATTAAAATTTAAAATTAAGCTTTAAATCTATTTTCAGTTGCTAAATTACCTTTAGGATTTATTTTAAGAAGTTTTAAGAAAATTTATATATATTCTTATTATTTATAACTATCATATAAAACAGGCAAAACTCACTATATATATTGCCACACACAGCAAGCTAGAGTAATCAATAGATGCCAGAAGGCTTGTGCATAAAATCTCCATCTAGTGCCTACTCATCCAATATCCCCAGACTAGTTTCTGGCTTATGGCCTTCGTCAGTGAGGAGCCTTGGATCTGGAAGCACTGCATCTAGATCTTAGGATCTAATGCAACCCTCCAGCAACCACCTTTTATCTCCATTTAACTACAAAACTATGAGTCTTAAACTGAAAACACCTTAATGTTTTCAATCCAAGCCCATTAGCTTATATAGTCATACGTGTCTGAACCCAGTCAGTACCCATACATTTTGGTGTCCTTGGTTTTTTAATAACCATAGCCACCACTATTCTATTAGGCAGGATTGGTTTTAAGCCAATAAACATCACATGACCACCTCCTCTTATGCTTGTGTATAACTGTTGTTAAAACAGGCAAAACTCACTATATATATTGCCACACTCAGCAAACTAGTCTGAGATATTGGATGAGTAGGCACTAGATGGGGATTTTATGCATAAGCCTTCTGGCATCCATTGATTACTCTAGCTTACTGTGTGTGGCAATATATATAGTGAGTTTTGCTTGTTTTAACAACAGTTATACACAAACATAAGAGGAGGTGGTCATGTGATGTTTATTGGCTTAAAACTAGCATATAGACAAAAATAAAATAAACTACAATGAAATGTTTACATTATTTAATTTTTTAAAACTAAAATTTAATATTAAATACAAGTATAATGTTATACTTAAGCTAGATGTAATTAAAGGGGATTTGAAGGGAGCTTGAAAGTCTGGATTCAAATCACCTTTATTTAAAACTAAGATTTACTAGTTGAATTTACAAAAATGTTTTTTTTCTTGCATATTATTTAAAGCTATAACTCTTCTGTCTATTGTTAGTTAAGATTTATCAAAGAAAGCAGAAATATTTTTTTTATATTTAAAAGAAAATTATGAAATTATAGTTGTATTATGTTTTAAGAAAGTTTACATTTTCATAAAATATTTTTTTATAATTTATTTTCAAGTATAAATTAATAAAACAAATTACCTGAAAAATAGATTGTACATTAATAATAATTTTCATTTGATTAGTTGCCTGGAAGTCATGTGACATTCTAATAACTAAGCAGATTTGTGTACCCTTCAATTGATAGAATTGTTTTTTTTTTTATTCAGTTAAGAAATTATCCAGGAACTTTTAGCACTGACTGTCACTGTGCTAAAATGTTCAAGGCATATATCTATTTAAATAAGACTTCTTATGAAATATTACTAGTTGACATTATTATAGAAAGAAAATTGTTATCCTAATGAATAATATGGTTGTTTTCTCATCCTTGGTGTTCGCCACGGGATGGCATTGATGCTAATCAAAAACATATACATATAACAATTCCGGGGCCAGACCTAAATGATCGATTTGATCTAAAAAGATCTTATTTTTTTAGATTTGTAATAAAATATTCTACTAACTAATACTATTATATGATGTTAGTTTTTTCATTTTTGTAAATGATTATTAATCTTATCTTGTTTTTTGAGTTTGTGTGTGTGTCTTTTTAAAGTTATGGTGTTTTTCTAACTTTTTTTTTTTTTGACTTTGTGTGGCTTTTTAAAGTTACGTTTTTTTTTTTTTGCAAGAGTAAATCAATACTTTTATTCAAAAGCAAGACATAATAAGTAAATGTTTATTAATCTTATCTTGTTTTTGAATTTGTGTGTGTGTCTTTAAAGTTATGGGGCTTTTTTTAATATTTTTTTTTGGGACTTTATGTGTGTCTTTTTTTAAAGTTACGGTATTTTTGGTCAAGAGTAAAAATCAATTTTATTTTTATTAAAAATGCAAGATGTAATTCTAAATCTATCAAAAGTAACTTCATTTATATACTACAATTTAGAATTGATACCCGACTACTATTAGTAAGGACCGTCATTGAAAGATTCAATTGAAAAATGATACCCAACTAATTTTCGTTTTCTTTTTTTTTGGGGGGACAGTAATGAATCAGAAAGTGGGTTGTTTTTGTTAACTCTGTCTATATAAAAAGGGTACCGTTATTGAAATACTAAATTTAAAAATGATAGCCGACTAATTTGCGTTTCTTTTGACAGTAATTAATCAGAAAGTGGGTTTCTTTTTTTTTTGGTAAATCTTGTGTATATATATACCGTAATTCAAATACTCCATTGAAAAAAACCAAACCCCATTGAATTTGCTTTTTTTTTTTAAGACAGTAATTAAGCAGGAATTGGGTTGTTTTTGTTAGTGTGTAGATATAAAAACTAATCTTATTTTGAAATAATAAATGTAACAAAAAAAATAAAAATAATAATAATACCCGACTAATTTTCTTTTTTGGACAAGTAATTCTTAATAATTAGACACTGGATTGTTTTTGTTTGTGCATATATATATATATAGCAAAAGTAACTTGTCACGGACGAATTATCGCGAAAACGGTACTTTTCGCGTAATCCTTAAATTTTTTTTCCATTTCGCACCCTTAAAAGCAATTTTTAAGGGTTACCCATTCATAATGGAATCTTCAGGACATTATTACTAAACTTACAACAGTAAAGTAAGTTACAACACATTAAATAAAATAGACGCCTTATCAAATTTTAAAAAACTACGACTGCTTCAAATACACACACTCTCACATGAAACTACAAAGAAAATAGATATTCTACTATTACGAGAAAATGATGAACAAAATCAACTACTACGGCAGCCAATCAAGGCATTTCTTTCTCTTTGCTTTTAGCATAGAAAAAAAAAACCGTAACCGGCAGCCATCGGGAACTCTTTCTGTGTTTTATCATAGAAAGAAGTCTCATTTGTGTTGGCTTCTGTTGCCGACACCGCCTCCGTCCAACATAATGTGAGGACTTTTCTGCATTTATAACGTAAAAAATTTTCTCTTTTGTTGGGTGAAGGCCGGTGAAATGGTATATTTATAGGAATTGACCTAGAAATAGTGACATCTCTAGGCGAACACCAGGGATGAGAAAACAACCAATAATATTTATTAAATAAAATACTATCCATGATTTCAGGGTTTAGTTTAAACTTAATGAAAATTAATTTTTTTCCTCAAAGTTTTTATATTCTTTGTAGTAATAAATTATATATTATACATATGCCCATACATTCACAAACATAAGGTTAATATATCTGAACAACTTAAAGAATAATCTGAATAATTTTAATCATAGGAAATCAAAGGCAAAAATAAACCACTACAAAATTTAAGATTTTATTAAGACAGAATTTTGTTAGCAGACTTAAATTGCAGATTTTGGGACAGCATGATAAAACATTCAGCCAACTTCAAAATCAACTGATTATATAGTACTTGATAACCATAGTCTTTTGTATGAAAGTTTTAGAAAGTCTCTGCCAATTTTTTGTCAAAACAGGAAATGTTATGAAAATTGTATTTTTAATCATCACATTTGGTATCCATTTAAATCTGAGCTCCAACAAAATTGACTAAAAAAATTGTAATATATAGATGGAATTTTCTGAATGTTTTGGTATATAGAAAGAAAATTAATTGAACATTTGCTTCATTGCATTATTGAGGATTGAAATAACATTACTTCTTTGCATTGCTTATCCCATGTTTATTGGTTGTATAAAATGACTAAATTTATGTTCTGACAATAATAGATATATTATGAGAAAGTTTCTGAATAAAACTGATTGTTTTGACTTTTAAAAATTTAGTTTCCATTTTGATTATGATGGTATACCTTAATGAATGTGTTCACTCACATACACAGTCAAGTAAAATATAATTTTTATTGATTAGAATTTTTTTTTTTAAAAAAAAATGTCATTGTTTTTGTTTGTATTGGAAAACAAATGATCCGTCAAGCGTTGTTAACCATGACGTCAGAAAAGCGCCTTGCAAGCAAGCAGTTGGTTGCAGACTGTTGTTATGGGTTCGCCTTCCCACCGATGCTGTGACATATGAAAAAAAAAAGAATTACTTGATAATAGTGTTTGATAATAAAACACAAAATAATATATATAAAATTGACAAAAAAAAAGTCTTATTTATTTATATTGTTAGGTTTGTTGCTATCAAGTTGATATCTGTTCCTGGCAATTATATGAATAACATCTTACTATTGCTATACTAGTGTATATGGAAGTAGTTTATGATTTCTTCTGTACACTTTCAAATAATGTTTTGCTATTGATGACTGTGATTAAGTGTCATCATAACTGCTCCCCATTATAATAATAATAAACAGCCACTTATAAACAAATATAGCCATTCTAAAAAGAGAGAGAGAGTAATAATAAAGTCATTAGTAAAGGAGTTATTCTAATTCAAAAAAGAAAGGAGGGATTATTCTAGAAATGAGTTTTGCAATGACTATGCAAATCAATCTGTTGAACCACAAATCCATCCACATATAGAACATGCTGATCCATTTTCCTGTTTAGTTGACATTTTATGATGTAATCTTTTAAATTCATTAGCAGAAACCTTTTCTTTCTGAAATATTGTAATTCTCTATTATTCTATTCTCTGCCAATCTTCCCAATGGAAACAATTGAGATTGCACTTCTTTAGAATGTTTTTGAGGTAATCCTTATAATGTAGATGGGGTCTATCTCACTTGTGAATTCATGCCCATAGTCACCATAAAATAGCTTTCAGGAAGTTTTTCATTATTCCCTTCATTCTACACGACCAATCCAATAAAGGTATATTTTTTTCCATATGTCAAAGCATTGGCCGGGAAGCGAACCTGCGACAACTGTCTGCAAGCAACTATGCTGACTTCTCGGCTACCAACACTTAACAAGTATGTTTTTATAATAGTGGACTCTATAGTATCACATCCAGTAAGCTAAAGGAAATATTGATTGGTTTTATGATCATGCCATTGCATTTTAAAAATTTTGCAGAATATTCTTAAATAAAATATTGTGTTGATACAATGATCAAGTTTCACTTCCATACAATAAATGCTGACCCATATATATATATTAGTAATGAAATAGTAATAAAGACAAAAAAAAAAGTGCCCAGCAAAAGTAATAAAATATAGCTTTTCTTTTGAAGATTATTAGATGAAAAATGTAAGTGGCAGTTTAGACAAAAAGTATAATTAATAAGTAAAAAATATTAGACCTATCTATAGTATCTTAGTTTATCAAACTTATATTCATTAGATGCAAACTCATGAAAAAAATTGCATGCATCTTTATTTAAATCTAAATGTTGAACTGTTAATTAAAACTATATATATATTTTAGTATTTGTAAATTTATAAATATTAGCATTAAAAATTTCCCCCTCATTACCAGTAATGATTTAAATCAAAAAATGATTCATGCTTTGGCAATTTTTAATCTGAAAGCTTTGGTTTCTAATTATTTATTAATTGAGAAATTTTATGAATTTGAACACTCATTCAAATTCAAAGAAAGAATTCCTGTACTTGTTGTTTACAAAAATTAATTAAATTTAAAAGGGTTTTGAACTCAGACTTTTATGCTCCCTACAGCTATCCACTTCAATATATTTATATTTAAATATTAAAAATTGATTAATTTAACAAAAATTAATTTTTAATAGTATTAAGAGAACAAAATCAACAATTGATTAATATAATTTAAATGTAATTTATTAGCATGATTATAATTTATTAGTAAAATTTGCTTAAAAAGGATTTGGATAAAATTAAACAATTTATTAGTGTAGTTTTAACATCATTTATTAATATAACTTAATAAACATAATTTTTTAGTGAATATTTCTTAAAAAGGCTTAATTAAATAAATAAATAAAAAATTAATTACTAGCATTTATATGATTATGAAGAAATTTTATATTGAGAAAATTCACTAATAAAAATGCATCCTAGTCTGATGTAAAAGTGACTGGATATTAGATGATTTAATAGCATTGTTTTTGTTAAGGGATAAATATTTAGCTTATTGCTTTTATATTTTATTTACAGTTAAAAATCAGTAAGATAAAATGACATTTTGTGATCATTCAACCTCTTTATAAGAGGAACTATCTTCAAAGTTTTGAGCACATTTTTGTGACATTGGTATATTTGATCTAAAATCATCTTCTTAATAGAATTTTTTTTCTTCTCATTTGTTTTATTTTAAAAAATTTGTTGTTTTCTAATTATTGTTCAAAGGTTACAATGAATATACTAAACAGAGAATACATAAGTAAGGCCAATGTCTATAAGACCCTCAGGATAGGTTGACCTCATTTGTTTTAGAAGTGAACTTTTAGCATAGAATCATATTTCTTTATTGCTTTTAAATATTATAGTTGAAAATCATTATATATTACAGATATCCATATAGTATAAAAATAAATATGTTTTGACTTGCTTGTTGAACAATTCTACTTTTTCATAATGAGTTTACTTTAGAAATTACCATTTTTGTTTCAATATATATATATAGAGAGAGATCTGCTAAGCAAAAGTATTGTTCTGTTTTTTTTTTTACTTAAGGAGTATGATTATCTGTGTTAATATTCATTGCATTTTTTTTATTTGAAACTTATTCAGAATAAATCAAGCGTTGTTAGCCGAGAGGTCATCGCACCCGCCTTGCAAGCAAGTAGTTGGTTGCAGACGGGTGTGGGTTCACATCCCGGCAGATGCTATGACATATGAGAGAAAAAAAAATATCATGAATATGGATGAAATTAGAGCAATTTCTATAAAAAAGAAAAAAAGTTAATAGTAAAATAGGAATTTGAATGAATACTAGATTAAAAAAAATAAAAGATTTATTATATAGATAAAGCTAGGGAATGAGTATAATGTTTAATAATGCAGATAAATTATAGATGTTATTTTTATGTTATTATGGTTAGAATTGGGAGGGGGGGGGAGGACAATAGCTTACTACATTAGACAATGTAGAAAGTTTTAGGAATGATCTTTAATTGAAAAACAAATAAAATTAAGAATTGTCTGAAGAAGAACATGTCTTTAGCAATGGACAAGATTAGGAAAAATAAAGACATTAGGTTACAAATCAAATTAAATCTACTGGCACATCTCTAGCTACTAGTTTATTATGTGTTTGTGAAACATGAGAGATGATAAAACAGTGAGAAGAATCTTATCATTTGAAATAACATGCTACAGAAAGTTAGTAATTAAATGAATACAAAAAGTTTCCAATGGAGAATTGTACAAAAATGTGAATCAGGAGATTTTTGTGAATAAATTAGACTTACAATTGCTTGCTATATATGTATAAAGAATTATGATTAGAAAATAAAAAGTTCAAAATTTTAATAATAATAATGTATGGATATAAACAAAAAGAAAAGATCTCATCATATTTGGTCAGAATGGTGTGAAACTAATTTGCAAGTAGTAAACTAAACTGAAAAGAGTAGGGAAGAAAGCACCATTAACATGTTTTCTAATGGTATGATTATTAGAAATGGGGATTTTTAAAAAAATAGAAAATCCTTGAAATATTCAGAGACGATGGAAAGAATTATTATTAAAAAAATTAAAAAATATGTAAGAAAAAATTAATTTGCAGATAATTATGAAAGATTTATTAGAGAAAATATGGTAAGTAAGTAAAGGAAAATAAATTGAAGAATAGACATTAACAGGTAATTCTAAGAAAAAAAATTACATTTAACAAAGAGAAAGAAAAAGTTTAAGCAATTTCAGTGCTTGATAAGAGTTAATGAATATCTTTTATAGAAGATAACATTTGATAATATTCATAATTGATAATTGTATCAGTTTTTGAATATTATGCAGATTTAATGAAATTGCTATCATAATAAATACCTGCAATTTTAAGATATCAAATCAGTAGTTAAATGTATATTTAAGTGAGGGGCACTTATTAATGAATGAAGTTTCGAGTTATGTAGATGGATGTGTGAATTTAATTATTTGAAAGAGAGATCATATATAGGTCACAGATTTTCAAAAAGAAATATTGGATTGATGTAATTAAATATTTTTTATAACTTGTATGAAAGAAAGAATGAATTTAGAATATTTGACACATGTTTTTTTTTTTTTTTTAAAAAAGATGTTTCATTCATATTTCTAATATAATTAATCATAGAGATGTTTCTGTGGCAATACTGTTTTTCAAGTGCAAAATGATCACAATTAAAAAAGATTATTGAAACTCTTCTACAAAAACATTGTTAACAAAACAAAGTTGGTATTTTTTTATACATATATTTCTACTTTGTGGCCAAAAAAAAAAAAAAGGTATTGTGGAGAAATGTTTCCTACATAAGAATGCAAAATTTGTAAATTCAAAATTCATTGAAAAAACAACAACATAGGTGCGTATATTAAGGATCTACAAAATATGGGATACAATATTAATAAAATTTATAGTACAATCGATAGATTCTACAACAAAATGAAAAATTGGCTACAGTCTAAACCTGAAGATACTAAAAAATGAGTAAGCTTACCATACATACCAAAAATTTCTAGCAGATTAAAAAGAATTTGTTCAGAGAAATTTAATATAAACTTACATTCTCCCCCTGCTTTAAATAACTTATTAAACAATTCGAAAGATAAATTATTCATCGAATTGGCCCAACAAATGGTTTAAAAAATCTCTTGTACTCAAGCCAATTGCCTATATGCCTATTAAGGTCTATTTAGAAAATTGGCCAACATAACTATATCTATAATAGAGCTAAAAAAAGTAACGGATACTCCTCCATTTTCATAGAATGTGAACAATATCCTGGCCATGAATTCATTTTATCTAATGCAAAAATTGTTTGCACTGAGAGAGAGGATAAAAAAAAGAAAAATTAAAGAGGTTTGAACCATAGCCAAAAATCAATTCACAATAGTTCTTTAGGAAGATTTCAAATAAAAATTTCATAACTATACAACAAATTAAAATGAATTTGAATATAAGCAAGTTATACTTAAATACCACCAATAACAGTAATATAAGATAGTGATAATTATGGTACACATTGTTACTGAAAACATGCTCAGCATGAATAAATCAATTTTTTAAATATCTTATCTTTTTTTTTATTTTTATAAATGTCTGAACATTTATATGTTTAAAATTACAAGTGCAAAGAAAAGAAATAAGATATTAAAGGAATTACGTATTGTAACAATAATATTTCTCTGGAGTTCATAAGAAATTCAAGCACTGGAATTAATAGTGTGGAGCTTTAATTAATCCATAGATCTTGAACTCCATAATTAACCAGTCTACCACTGCACTAATCATACAGGGTATTGTAATATTGAACACATGGAAAGTTCCAAATCATAAGAATACATTTCTGTTAATTATATTTGATTAAAATTAGATTTAGAAATACTAGTATTTGTCTTTATACTGGAGCTGATAAAGAGTTAATGGAAGAATTGAAATTTATTTTTTTAAAGCATGTAAACGGAGACACGAAATAAATAAATCATTGATTAATTGAAAAGAGAATAGAGAAAAAATTCAAAGATCTTGGATTTGATGAATAAATTCAAATAGAACATACAGTAAGACCAAGGTTTTGTAAAAAGTAAAAAAGTGTTGAATTAATAATGAGCTAATGAATAAAATGGTTCAGGGATGAAAAAATATGAATATTATAGAAAGTAAAATTATATATAGGAAGCTAAACAGGATGAACTTTGAAGAAAAAATAGCTAAAATGGAAATTTAACTGAAATAATGGAATTACATTGGTCAGAAGAAATAGAATCACAGAAATAGAATAGTGATTGAAGCTAGAAATAAGAGTAGTGCATCAATAGGATAGAAGTAGAAATAAGATATGATGAATTGTGCAGTAATGAAAGGAGTTGTAAATGCTTTGAGAAGAGAACTGTCAAGGTTTCATGAGATTTCAGCTGAATTATTAAAGGGTGGAAAATTAAGAGAATTAGTGATTTCTATGATTCCTCTCAAGAAAAATCTAATTACATGACTTGTGTTTGGATTTTAGAACAACTTTTTAAATCTAATATATGGCAAGAATTCAGTTATGAATTATAAACAATGTGTTCTAATAAATGTAGATAATCAAGAGATGTAGTTGAACTATTGTTAAGATGTATAATAGAGGGAAAGAAGTTAATAGTTCTTGAAAAGGTATTTTATATAGTGAATTGTGTTTATTTGTTGGATATATTGAAAAAGAAAAGTATAGAGATGAAGAAAATAATTTTACAGTATTAATAAATTTGTATATCAATAAAAAAAAAAGTAAAATTAAAAGATTTAATGGAAGTGATGTAAAGTAGAAATGATTAATTTGTAATTTATGTAATACATTAAATGCTTCATTAGATGATTGTTTTGATAATAATGGAATTAGCATTGATAGTAGGAGGTTCATTGCAAATAATATGGCAATTCCTACAGATTGTAAGGATGAATTTAATACAACATTGTTAAATTTACAAAATTTGAGTTGAAAATAAATACAATATAAATAAAACTAAAATAATAAAAATAGTTGTAATTACATATTGGATTATTTCTGTCATCTAATTTTAAATGTTAAATGTGTTTAGAAAAATTCAAATTTTGTTTAAACTTTTCAAATACATTGAACTGTTAGTAATAGTGCACAGATTAGTATTTAACATAGTGATTCAATTGGTATTATTCTCTAATTATCAGTTGTTGGCCAGACTAATTACAGTACTAGCATGGGAAGCAAACCTGAACCATATTGGATTTAAGGTGACATCAGAGAATAATACCACATTTAATATTAGTTGATGGAAATAGTCCAGTAAATAATTAGTACTAAAATGTCATTATCATAAGTCTCCAGACAAATGCTAATGAAAATAGGTATTGAGAAAAAGAGATTAAGAAAGGGAACATAGAATTAGGAATGTGAAAGTGTTTAAAGTATAAATCTAATATATATTTTTGATCTCAATTGGTAATTACATAGAGGCAAATAAATTATGAGAGATATGCTGAAAGTAACTAGAGATATGAACAAAAATGTGTAGTAAAAGAAAGTGTTGGTCTTAAAGAAGGAATTAGTTTTGAGATTTTGACTAGAGGAGCATAAAGGCTTATTAGCTTTGAGATTTTGAATAGAGAGGCATAAAGGCTTACAAGTAGTTTTGAATATTTAAAAAAAAAATTAATGATAATAATGAAAAAACTAAATGCACAAACTTTACATCTGTTGAAATTTCAATGAGTAATTTCATTAAAAGTTAAAAATTATTATTTGACTAGATTATCAGTAAAACATCTTTTCTAATTATCAAAAGTAATAGTATATTTATATTAGACTATTTTCATCATCTAATATGAGTATTGAATTTTTTTAGAAAAATTTAATTTTATTTAAATATTCGAAATACATTCAACTGTTAATAATAAATAGCACATCAGGTATTGCTGACCTGACCAGTGGTAGTACTAGCATGGGATTTAAACCTGGACCCTTAGATTCTTGAGTATTGAATTTTAAAAAGAAAAGATAGAACATATTCTTATAAAAAATAGTTATCCATCAGCTGTTATTAAGAAAACCTTAAATAGACAATAAAAAGAACCATCAAAAGAAGAAAAAAACAATCATTGGTACAGTAGTGTACCCATACATTCCAAAATAGACAAATTAAGGAAAATCTGCAATCAGTATAACACTAGAACAGCTTTCCAGAACCATACCACACTATGAGGAATTCATCTACAAAGCCTAAACTTGAAATGTTGAAAAGAAAAAACTGCATCTATGAAATACCATGTGAATGTGGAAGAACATAGTCATTCCATTGAAAAATGCTTGCAAGAATACAAACTGATCATTAGAAAAGAGAAAACAGACGAGTCTAAGGTAGCAGACCATATATGTGCCGATGAACATATATTCAATTGGGAAAATACAAAATAAGACAAGGTATGAAGAAGAAAATTTAAAGAAGCTGCTCACATGGCAATGGCAAAAAATCCCATAAGCCAACCTAGTGTGACTATGTATGGAAACCACTAATCAACTTCTCTTGTAGGAAAAAGTGGAATAATCAGGAGGAACCTCAGATAAGTATATGAAATTTCTACTGACTATTGCCGTTGGCAGGATATCTCAGTTGGTTAGAGCATTACTTTAAAATTCAAAATTTAAAATTTAAAATTCGGATCCCATGCTAGTACTGTCACTGGTCAGGCTAGCAACATCTGAAGAAGAGGGAAGAATAATACTTCTCGAAATGTTGTGTATATACTAACCTGTTTGATGTGCTATTTTTATTAACAGTTGAATGTATTTGGAATATTTAAATAAAGTTAAATTTTTCAAAAGACATTCAATACTCATATTAGATGATGGAAATAGTCCAATATAAAATTACAACTAAAACATCATCATCACAAACCTTCAGGAAAACATCAAAAACAATTCTATATGAAAACTTAGATATATTTGTAATTTATTAAAAGTATCTGTATTTTAACTTTCAATTTATGTAAAGAATGAGTATAAAGTATCAGTTACATACTATATTTAATCACTCCATATATTGGAATCTTTTAACATGCAGACATTTAAATGTATATTATTAACTACATTTTCTTATTCCATACAAAGAGAGGATGGAGTAACCCAATAATGATGATCTTAAGCAAAATCATGATTTATTAAGCTGCATATTTTGAAACATTTTATTCAAGGCAAGATAAAAGCTTACAAAAAATATAAACATTATTTTGTGTGAAAAAATTAATTAATTCAGAGGTCTATTCTATTTTCATGACAATATTTTCAAATGGAAGATGGAAATGATTGGACAAAATCATCAGAAGAATAAATGGCAGTTGCATTTATAAACAAATATTTAAGAATAGATCAATAAATAGATCAAAAATAGATGCTAGATCATATCAAAGCATATATATATATTTTCAAAGATTTTTAGCTCATTTGTCTAATTCAGGGGTCCCCAACCCTATGCCCGCAAGCACCATGGTGCCCGCAGACCATTTTACGTGTGCCCGCCGCTATCCAAACACGATAAAAAATTATTTATCTGATACAAATAAATTTAATTTTTAAAATTGCTTATAATTGTATTATATTATAATCAAATTGTAGGGCATACTATACTTTTACAGCGTAAAAATATAAACGTTAATTATATGTTAAAATTTTATTTTTGAAATAAATATTTTTTTGTACATTATGTGTATTTTTAACAATATCCAATTATAAATTTACATTGAAAAAATAAATGGTGCCTGCCACCTGGTTGAAAAAATAAATAGTGCCCGCCACCTGGCCGGTATTATAGAATGTGCTTTTAAGTGCAAAAAGGTTGGGGACCCCTGGTCTAATTGTTATAATTATCTGAGAACCAAATTTCACAAAGATTAACTCTGTACTAGCATTGAGAAGTGAATTAGAGATAAAAGCTACCAATGCAAGATCAAACTTTAAAGCCAAATCATGGCTAGACTGCATATTTAGTCATGAAAAAAACTTTTCAAGGTTATTTGTTTTTGATATTTACTTACCTATTTGTTAAATTGTTGGTAAAAATATCAAAGATGATTTTGAAATGGAACTGTAGCCTCTTAATTGCATCTATATTGGTGTCTCAGTTGAATAGAGAAGAATCCAAGAACTAAAGATTTTTAGATAGGTTTTCAGATGAAGAAAAAAAAAATATTGCTTTAGTCAGTTGAATGAAACATCCTGTCACTTTAGTGCTTGAATATTGATATTTTCAATAATTGATCATAAAATTTTATTTTATTTTACTGAATCTATCGCTATCACATAGTACTATGTAATTTTTTTTTTATATATGCAATATATATATATATTAAATGTAATGTAATGAGCATGTTAATAGCCCTAAATAAGCTTTTTTGATAAATGCCACAAGAGAAAGCATTTAAAATCTCTATCTAGAATTATCCTTATCACCAAACTGGTTGCAAGCTAATGGCTCTCCTCATTGAGGCACTATGATATTCAGACACTAGATCTAAAATACCAACTCAAGCACAACATTTATCTAAATTCTTATTATTAAGTAGAAAATCTGAAATTTTCAGAAATTTTTTTATTAATTCTCCATTTCATCTCAAACAACTGATACATATGATCACATACATGTGAAAAAGATAAATGATCCCTAATATATGTACTTCGTGCAGAACCAGCACTCATCAGTTATGCTAGATCATAATCTTTCACACATATATACAATCAGTGCTTTTTTTTTTTCTCTCAATAATATATTTTATTGTACAACAAACAGATTGCATGAATTCTACAATGGTTTTTTCAGTGTTACACTGGCCTGATAGGTCTAACAAGTGTGTTATTAATTATATAAAAAAAAACTTAGAGCATTGTTCAAATATGTTTACGATTTTTTTTTCCTTTTCTAAAATAAATTTTGTTATTCAAAAAAAAATTGAGATATTTTGCACATATCTGTGAGCATTCAAACTCTGCATTCGCACTTCAATATTATATGTATTAACCAGTTTATTAGAAAAAGCCTTAAGTTTTTTGGGCAGATTAAGCTCAAAGCTAATCATGTATTATCAATATCTTTAATATATACAATCAATGCTTGACTTTTATTCAGATAGAAATTCCTTTAATTTTAACGGACAAACTTCAATCTTCTCACCCTTCCAACAATTCAACCATCCATTTCATTGAAAAAGCAATGTTAGAATACACAAAATCCTTAGTGGATTTGATATTGTAGTCATACCCTTGTGTGGGATATTATGATCTGTACTAAATGATGAGTGCTGGTTCTGCACAAAATATGTATATTGGTGATCATTTATCTTTACACATGTGTGTGGTCATGTGTATCAGTTGTTTAAGATGGAGTGGAGGATGAATATAGACTGGAAATCCTAAATTCAAATCCCTCTATTTACTATAGTAAACATTCAATATACTGAATGAATAGGTTAAATCTAGAGTTTCCCAACTTTTTCAGGTGCAGGTCCCTTTAGCAAAAACTTTTAGAACCATCCCTCCCCTAGTCATTCACTTTACTTACTCAAATTAATAAATATGTGCAATACTCAATATTAAATATTTCACTAGATATCAAACTTTTCATTTTAATCACTTGTAATTAATGATTGTAAAAGATAAAAGGACTACAGAATATGGCATTATCTTGTGCAACATTTAATATTGAAACTTGCTCTAGCAAAAATTAAACCAAAAAAACATGAGCAGAGTTTTTTAAAATTTTTTATATTTATGAAATAAATATGTAAATTCAAAATAAGTACAAATACTGAAATCACTTTATTAAACATAAAACTGAAATGAAAAAATCAATATATTCCGAAAGAATTAAATAACAAAATTACAACAACAAAAGATTTTGATCAGAATTATAAAAATAAGAATACTAAATAAATTAGCTTGCAAAACTGAATTTAATGAGATGGGTGCACCTGATGATCTGGCAACAATTTATCTATGTTCAGTTTTAAATTAGTGAGTTGCATTCTCAAATCTCCATGTTCTGTGATATGCAATCTGCAATCGATGTTTATTCCGAAGCAGATTTCATAGCATCATTACTAAATACTTTTTTGCATATGAGGCACATTGTAAATGTTTGTTTGATAATGATGGGATAAATCCTAGCTGCAAATAGTCCAAGCTCCTACTGTTTATCTGCATTTCTGTTTTGGTTCAGTCATTATTATCCGTAAGAAATAAAAACGTTTATCAACAAACAATTTTGACAGCCCCTGTGATAAAAAAAGGAACAATAAAGTATGTACTTACTTGAAACAGAAGATTTTTATTCAAACTCGAATAAATAAACTGTGTCCTCTGATTTTCTTTTTCATAGTACTGCTCTTCAATAAATAATTGTATTCAAAATTCAAATTACAAATAAGTACATGTAACACCAAATGAAACAATTTATAGTGTTTTATGAAAGCATGACCATACAAGACTGATTGATTCTGCTAATATTGGATATCATTTTATCCCACTGTGGGCAAGTGTGGACATGCAACGGTTTTTCATGTCCATACTTGCTTTGATATATTCGATAAGACAATGCAGAGACATGTTTGTGCTACATGTATTTACTCTTTTAATGACACATTTTACCTTTTCATTTGCTAGTTTGGCATGTAATGTGTTTTTGTCAAAAAAGTGTTTTTTAATAATTATTTTACCTCTTAATTAGATACCTATTGGAATCATGGATATTTTGAAGTAACAAACAAATAGCAGTATTAAGGGGATCTATTTTTACTATCATCGACTCCTAAATTTTTTTTATTGGAACTATCGACCCCTAGAAAGTTCAAATCGACCCCAGGGGCCTGACATTGACCACTTTGGGAACTCTTGGATTAAATACATATATATATTACAAAATAAGTTTCAACTATACAAAATTTTAACATTGTTAAATACAGTGCATTTTTTTATTAAATAAATATTTGGAATTAAATAAATTGTTTGTTTTTGGAATGTACTTAGAAAAAAAAATAGAATTTATTTTTTAAAAAATTAAGATTTTAAAAATTTATAATATGTATATTAATAAAAAAAAGTTTGCATTATAATTATGTACTTAATTCATTACCAACACTAGAAAATAATATTTATTTTATTTAAAAAAAAAACAGCAAAGAATACATATTTCCTGATAGAATGCCTTTCCCCATATATTACATCAAACTACATTAATAACCATAAATCAATACTATTATTAAAAAAATTATTATTTTATAATGATTATTTTTTAAAAATTATTTATCTACAGTCTATAAATACTTTAATTGCTTTTAATTATTTTTTTAAACAATGCATGTGGTTAACATTAAGATTATTTACAATTTGCTGTTAACTTTCTTTTAATTTTAAAATTATTTTAGTATTAGTAAATTTAATATAGGCTAGTTGCTTATTATTAAAAAATTATAAATGAGTCTTATTATCAAGACCTTACAGCATCATAAAAAAAGAAAGAAAATTATGAAAAAAAAAAAAAGTACAAGAATGTATAAAGCTTTATAAATGATGGTTACAGTAGTATGCTAAAATAAATTGCTGATTTGTAGAATCCTCAAGTGTCAACTATAATTCTTCAGAAAGATCTCTTCAACTAAAAAGCAGTAACACTAAATATCAATAATATCTCAAATTCAGAAATGGAAATCCCCAGTAAACTAGTTGTGAAATACAACATCAATATAATTGGATTTCAGGAGATAACATCTATCTTAAAAATTTATCATATTGAAACAAACATATTTAAATGAGTTTAAATGCTGTAGAATTTATGGGATTGTATGCATAGAAAGTAAGTCTGATATACCAGGATTTTGATGATGTTCTGACAGACTAATCATTGACAAATTCAAGTCATTATCACTATATTACACTTTGATGATGACCATGGGTGTCAATCATATGAAGATTAACTTGAAATAATTATTGTCAAAATGATATTCCATTCTGTTACATTTGATGTCCAACTTGTGGCCAAGTTATAGTTGAGTTATTTCTCATTATTTTAGGTGCCTCTCCTCTTACATCATATGTTAAAACATTTTTATACATATATGTAGTATACTATTTAAAATTTTTGTATTATGTAGATGCTATCCATGAATTTGTTATCCAAATGAAGTTTTAGAAGAAAATTCTATGTATCTATTTTGCAAGCACAAACCACTTTAGCAATTAACAGCATAGCAGAAGACCTCCAGCACAATATTAAATACCAGGACATTCAAGTGCATAGAGACCCCTACCAACTTACATATACCATGATAGTCAAGCCTTTGGAAATTTGAGGATACATACATCCACACTCAAACTCACCCAAAGCACACAAATTAGCAGGATTTACATTTTTCCTGTACAGAAATCACAGGTTATGCAAATTTGAATCAGATCACAAAAAGAACCTCACTAACTATTCAGAAGAAATGAAAAGCATTGGATTCACACAGAACACTATCAACAAAAGTATTAGACAATTTCATAACAAACTAAGAACTGACACAATTAGAAACAATAAACCAAGAATGCTGCTGCCTTACATACCGTCAATTTCCAGAAAATTCTATAAAATATTCACTGATCCATTTGAATTAGGTTTTTATACACCACCTTCAACGAACAGACTAATAAACATTACCAAAGATCAAATAGCGCAATTAGTGTATAAAATTGCATGCCCAAACAACAGAGGTAAAGCAGCTTATTATGGAGAGACCCGGGCCAACATCACTACCAGAACCTCCCAACATCACTACTTATATAGGAGAGCACTAAACAATGCCAAAGGTAAATCTATATTCCTCGAGAGCCAAAGAAACACGGGCCATATATTTGAACCCACTGTAGCAAAGGCACTGTGTACAGAATGCATATGATACTAAACGCAAAATAAAAAAAGTGAGCATTGCAAATGATGACAATGCAATAAACCGGAAGGAATTGTGTTTTTCCATCTCTAGAAAGTGGACTATATGAAGATATTGAATAAATTTGCATAAATTACTACTCAGTCTTTAAAAATCATAACTCAAGCCAACACCCCCAAGATAGGCTATGAATATGAGAACTAAAGGTTGCCGAAAGTGCCCAGTCTTATAATTCTCTTAATATTGAGCTTCATGTGTTTGCATAATGCGCAATTTGTATTCTTACTACTCAAAGGTGAAGTAGAAACAAGGATTTTATTTCAAAAGTTACATTGGTGGGGTAAACAAAAACAAAGGTAAAATCACACTAACATTTATGGAAGATACGAGCAGTTGTTTAGGTATATATCTTTGATATCAAAACTAAATATTACACCATTCTTTATCCATATTTGTATTAGATAATAATATTTTTTATTTTCATTCTAAAGTCATTCATTAAGTCATTCCAATCATTTACTATATAGTGGAGCTAGAGGGAAGTTAACATGAATCTAATAAATATATTAAAAATAATTGCATGGTTAGTTACTTTGGAAATCATGATGTTTAAATACTTAATTATCAGGATAAATACAGCTATTACTGTTAGTTGATCAAATTGAGTGTTTCTTTTTTATTAACCAGCTGAAAAATTTTCCAAGAACCTTCATCTTAAGTTCACTACATTACCTCTACACTAAGCTGAATAGGGCTTTAATAAGAATGGGAGAGAAAATAAATCATATATTATTTGTTAGTATTCATTTGTAAGTTGTTATGAAATGAATTATCATATATATAAATATATATATAACACAATTTTTGGGTATTTTTATTTTTTTCTTGAGGAAAAGAAAATATTACCACTTATAGACTAACTTGTGTTTTATTATTATTATCATCAACAGGTGAATGTAATTGGAAAAGTATAAGTAATTTGAATTTTTTTAAAAACATCAATCAAAATTAGAGAGATTTGAATTTACGATTTTTCAGTATATTTATCCTCTACTCTATCTCGAACCAATACACATAGCCACATAATGTGAAAAGGATACACAGTCCCCAATATATGCATTTCATGCAGAACCAGCACTCATCAGTTGGTGGGTCAGATTATAATCTCCCACACCTATGTACAATCACTGTTCAGTTTATATTAAGATAGAAATTTCTCAAATTTTAATGGACAGGCTTCAATTCTCTTACCTTTCCAACTATTCAACCATCCATTTCATTGAAAAACCAATGATGGAAAGCTCAAAGCCCTTATTGGATTTGATATAGTAGTCATACTCATGTAGACATTATGCCACTGTGTATGGAAAACTATGATTTGGCCCAATTGATGAGTGCTGGTTGTGCTCGAAATAACATTTATTGGGAATTGTATCTTTTTTTACATGTATGTGGTTATGTGAATTGGTTGCTGGAGATGGAGTGGAAAATGAATAGGCTGAAAAATCCTGAATTCAAATCCCTCTAATTATATATATCGGAAATATTTAGTATAAGCAAATTCCACACTGCTTTAGAATTATCAATTAAAACTAAATAATGAAAATTGTTCTTAAGAAATATATATATGTGTCATGTATGTCTGATGTCTTAGGAATTATGAATATCAAACCCGGTAATATTTTTTAAATGCACCATGAATTTTGATCATTGTTGATGATAGTTTAGCAATGTTTGCCACTTTGTAACTACAATTATGTGATCTGCATCTTATTATCCATATGTCATTAATTTGTTATATCGCTCTCTTTTTTTTTTTAAAAAAAAACAAAAAACAATTTTTGATTGAAAAAATAATAGGGTGTGCGTTGTATACTTATATACATAGACTTTCTGTATAGTGTTATTGCTTTCTTTTTATTATTATAGATAATATTCTTTATAGATTTTATAATTAAAAAAAAATTGAAAATTTTTCTAAAAAAAGCTGGTGAGCATATGTGAGCATTATATGCTTGAATATATGATATTTATTAATTAATCTCTGTAGAAAACAAGCCATACATATACAGTATAAACAATTTTTGACCAGTTGTGGATTATTTCACTTAAACATTTACAATTTAGTTTCTCTGGAGGCTTCTTTTTCGACTAATTTTTTAAAAGACTCTGAAAATAATCTTAGATCAAAATATGTATGCATTGTTCTTTCCCCTTTTTTAACTGGATTTGCTGTTTTATGTAAAGAAAAGTTTTTCATTTAAGATTATTATGCTTTAAATTTGTTGATACACATACATGTATCTTGAAAGATTGTAAAAGATTTAGAGATTACATATGAAATGGATAGATAAAGAAATTTGATGAGATGGTAGTGCTTAAAAATTATATATATTTATTTTAAATATTTGATATATAGGCATTCTTCATATACCTGGAGCTTAATTGTAAATATAGGGGATTTGAACTCAGATTTTCAAGCACCCTTCAACTATCTACATGACCACACACATGTAGAAAAGATAAATAAGCACCAATATAGTAATTTGTGCTAAACCAGCACTCATCAGTTGGTCCAGATTATCATCTCTCCCACAAACTATATAATCAGTGCTCAGTTTATATTAAGATAGCAATCTTCATACTTTAATGTTAGGTTTCAATCTACTACAACTTCCAACTCTTCAGCCATCCATACCATTAAAAATCTGATGATGGAAAACCCAAATCGCATGCTGATGCCAATATTATTGCCACACCCATGTTGATCCTGAGTCACTCTGACCCCTCATGTATAGGACCTTATCCATTTAAATACATAGAAGAGGGATGGGCTGGATGCAGGCTCAATGTGTAAATATTTGGAATACAATATAAACTGAGTACTGATTATATAAATGTGTGGGAGATGATAATCTGGACCAACTATATTGGTGATTATTTCTTTTCTACATTTGTGTGGTAATGGGTATCAGTGGTATGAGATAGTATGGATAGTTGAAGGGTGCTTGAAAATCTAAGTCTATATTTATATTTATTTTTAATTATATAACATATGGCTTTGTGCTAAGCAAGTGAAGAATGTAAATGATAAACTGATCAAAGAGTGCCCATAAGAATATTACATTATTCTCATAATGGGGAAGGGAAGGATTTTTGTCTTGTATGATAAAGCATTGATAATTATCTGATCCACACTATCCTAGGTTCTATTTATGTTTCAGCTAAGAAGTAAAGGTACTTATACATGCACAAAACTTTGGAGATTTTCCATGAGTTTTTTAGTAAGTTGTCTGTGGCTAATTCAGCTAGTGGTGCAATATTAATTGGTAAATGGATATCTTGCTATTTTCTAAGCTAGAAAGTAAAATTGATAAGTTAGTCTGAATTAATCAGATGAGAGGTAATGTGAGTGGACAATAAAAAATATAGTTACAACATGTTGCTTTTTTATTTATTCTTGGTAAGCAAGATGGCATATCTTTACATTTGCTTATCACTGGTTGGATTCCCAAGACATTCATTAAGCTAAAATGTAAGGAGGATTATAAGTATCTTATTAATAGAAAACGAATTTTCCCAGCTGCAGTGAAGAAAGCTTTACTCATCAGATTTGCCAATTGTTGGGTGATGAACATTTGGACAATATTTCACAATTGTTCTACCATTTAATTAAGAATAGCTAGGTAATCATTTATTGATAGTAATAGATGGATCGGCTGTATACTGTAGGCTATTTACTGAAAAGAAAAATCTCTTAAGCCTGATTGGAACCCGTAAACAATTTTTTTATTTTATTCGGTAGGGATTCGAACCCGGAGTCATGTGAATGGAAGTTGATATACTACTATTGCAGGAAGAAGCTTTTTGTTTATACATATATCCATTTTTAAGATTAATAATTATTATATTACTTAATCAGTTATATATTTTCCAGATTTGTTTATGCATATGTATTCTAATTGTTAATTTTCTTTTTTGTTTTCAAATTTATTTCTAATTTTTAAGATTTGTTTTTGAATGATCATTATACTCCTTTCTTCAAATAAGAAAGCTGTTGATAAGCTTCACAAAACTGCTCCTGTCTGCAGTTATTTTGCTTTTGACAAAATTTACTATCGAGTTGGAATTTAATCGTTAATAAATTGAACTTGCTATGTTATTATTTTATACCTATTAAAAGTGATTGATGTAATAATCTTAAAGAAGAAATTTTTCTAATAATGAATGTATTTTATTCGATTCTTTTCAAACGCTATTTATTGAGATTAATTTTTATCTGTATTTCATTTCAATTTTTTTTCAAACGCTATTTTTGAGATTAATTTTTATCTGATATGTTAAGAAGTTATTAACATTTTTTTTTTTTTTTTGCTAATTATATTGAAAACATTTATTTTTAATATTGGCATTTCAATTAATTCTGATTGATGCTTATCATACAAATTAATAGTCAAATGTCTGACGATATTGCTTCATGTAATTTTTCCAATTTCATAAATCATTTGAAATAATGATATTGTAATTAAATTCTTAATTATTGTCATTAGTTTTAGTTTATCTTTGAAAATATTATTGTAAAATATTTCAAATATGTATTTTATTGAATATAAAACTAGAACATAAATATATATGTAAACACATACATGCTTATAAAATACATTCAAGCATCATATCATGTGATCATTATTTCGTATTCCGAATTCTTACACAGGCTGTTAATAACAATAGCATCGAATGCAAGCCTTAGTAATCAATGGATGCAAGAAGTTTTGTGCTTACAACCCCTATCTAATGCTTATTTATCTCCAGACTAGTTTCTAATTAATGCTTTTCATCAGTGACGAGCCTTGGATTTGAGATCTAGATCTTAGGATCTAATGTAACCCTCTAGCATTCATCTAAGTGCAGTGCTCCAAATCCAAGACTACTCATTAATAAAAATCATTAGTTAGAAACTACCGTGCAGTTATTGGATGAGTAGGCATTTTACACCCAAAACGTTTTGCATCCATTAATTACTAAGGCTTGCACTTAGCAGCATTACTATTTGGAAAGTTTGCTATTGTTATTAACAACCTGTGTAAACATATGATATAGTAATCATGTGATGTTTTGATGGTCTTATACCTATCCTGTGCATGGAATAATGATGACTGTGGTGTTTGAAAATATATATATGTGCTGAACTGAGTTCAGATATATATGACTATGTAAGCAAATAGCTTGGATTGAAAACATTTTCTTTATCTTGGGCTCATAGATTTATAGTTTATTAAATAAGTAAAAGGTAGGTACTGAAGGATTGCATTAGATCTTAAGATTTAGGTGTAATGCTTTCAAACACAAAACTCCTCACTGATGAAAGCCATTAGCTAAAATCTGGCCAGGAATATCGGATGAATAGACACTAGATAAAGATTTTATACACAAAACTAAGGCTTGTACTTGGTGCTGCTACTGTTTGAAGACTGCTATTTTTATTTTCAATATATGTTTGTATCTTATTAATATACCATATTCATAAATTATTCATAATTGTGATAAGTAGGATTACTATACATCCTGTCTATAAATATTATCACTGTATTTAGGTCACCATAGTACTATATGCTATGTGGTCATATATATATCATATATATATATATGCTTCATGTACATATTTTGCTATTAAGTTGAACTATTAAGTCATTTAAAAAAATTTTTAATGTGTAAAAAATTAATTTTATTATTAAAATGGTATGTGTAAAAAAAAAATGGGTTTTCAAATCAGCAAAGAAAGTTTAACTTTCTAAATTAATTAATTAAAAATCCAATTGATATCAAAAGAATATATAAATTAAATTCTAATTTTATAACCATTAAGCATCACATGATCACTATCTCTTGCTTTGTTTCTAATTTTATAATTATTTAGGGAATAGGTGTCAAAACATGTCAATCATCATCAACCATTATCAATCCACTACAGGATAAAGGTCTCTCCAAGTTCAATCCGTCTCTGATCTTTAGCTTCTCTTCTCCATATCACCTCAGCACACTTTCTTATTTCATCAATCTTACATGTGGTCTCTTTCTGGGTCTTTTACAATCTCTTGGAATCCAGTTTAAAATTTCAATTGCCCATCTATTATCATCTCTTCTAGCAATATGTCCAACCCAACTCCATTTTAGTCTTTTAATTTTTTTAATGAGGTCAGTAACACCTGTTTGTTTTCTTACCCATGTACTGCATTTTCAATCTCTTCTTGTTACTTCCAACATGCATCTCTCCATACTTCTTTGAATGGTATGTGAAGTCTCTGTATTACTCTTCTATTAAATGTCCAAGTCTCAGATCCATATTAAAAACCTTCCTTTTCAAACACATAGGCATATTTCCTTTTAGTATCAAGTTATTTCTATCAATATCTTTCCAAGCAAGTTTAATTCTATGATTAATTTCATCCATTATGTTTCCATCTGTATTAATAATCTGACCAAGGTATTTGTAGCTGTTAACTTTTAACTCATCATAATCAATCTTTATTTTCATAGTTTGAGAAAATCCATTAAACATTACTTCAGTCTTTTTAACATTTATCTTTAGTCCTGCTTTTATCTGATAACTCCTGCAACATTTCCTGCAACTCTAAAGCATTAGAGTTAGGTAAAATCAAATATATTCTGAATTTAATTAAGAAATGTAATTAGTAAAATTTTAAAATTAAATTGTATTAAGATTATAATCAGTTAGATTCTTTTTAGATAATAAAGAAAAAAAATTTCCTTACATTTTAATTAATTAATTAATTTGGAGATCCAGATGAAAATTTTTTTAGTTCTTGTAAAAACTTCTTGAGAATTATTGAAGAAACTTCTGGAAGAGTTATTATATACTTCTTGTAGAGTTTATTATTGAAAACTTCAGGAAGAGTACACTTCTTGTAAAGTAAATTACATCACGCTATGAGTGAGTAGATCGCTGCAATTTCTCTAGCAGCTCCGGTGCAGCTGAGTATGGTGTTCCCTCGTATTATAGGATGCTGTGCCGATAAAGCCCTTGCCTTATTTAACAATCATGTTGCTGACATGCTACGGCATTGCCGTCAACACAAAGCCCTAATGTATAATATCACGGAATGACCAGCCAATTCTGTTTGCCAACATCCTTTAAACGTCTGGTAAAATAATAATTTAATTTAATGATAAATTTTGAATGATGAAAGCCTCTCTCTTTTTTTTTTTTGCTATATTAATCATTCTGTAAAATATATTTATTATCGTATTATTTAGATATTATATTGCCTTATTTACATATTTTCTTATTGTGTTATTACGCATGCTTAATTAATCGTATATAGTAAGGAAGATTGACTATTGCAATGATTAAAATATTTGGCATTATCTAAAGTCAAATAATTAAATAAAAACAAGATATTTCACCCCCCCTCCCCCATTTGATTCTAATTTGTGGTGTTTTTTATTATTATTTAAATTTGTCTATCTGAGCCATTAACGCAATTACGAATGGTTCATAAACATTTTAAAATAAAGCTTAGTTTAACAAAATAAAAGTTAAAACTTTATTTACCTTTAAAATGAATATATATATATGTATTCTGCATATATTGATTTATAAATCAATAAAATTTAATCTTATGAAATTTAAAAGTTAAAACTTCGTTTTCTGTTTTAAAAGGAACAAATATATGTATATTGCAGATACACGGTTTTTCAGTTCTATAAAACATATATAGACACATGGTATATATTAAGCCTGTGTTTCAGTTAAAACTGATAAATAATGAAATACATCATATGATAGTTTAATTCTTTAAATCTTTTAACTCAATTTTAATATTTTATCATCGTAGTCTATCCTATCAATAATTTCTTTATATCTGTAAGACCTATGGGCAGATCTCTAATTAAGCAGGGATTAATTTCTTTATAAAATCTTTTACTATATCATAACTGCATAAGTCTTGATTCAGCCTATAGAATAGATATCCGCATATGATAAACTTATGGCATGACCATTTACGTTTTATAGATTTACATTTAAGTCCAAATGTGTATTATTATATATAAATATAGCCTTACTGGGTTGTCTGATTTTTTTATTATCTTAATGCGTCTGCTTCGCAAATTTAATTTGATGCGTTCGTTCTAAATAAGTTCCACTGCGGGATCATTCCTTTCATTTTCCAGACCCAGAGAATCTTATTTCTTGTTATCAGTGCAGTGGATCATTCCTGCCGGTTAATGAAAGTTATTAAGAGTCATATGAAGACGCTCATTCCTTCATTCCATTACGCATTCAACTTCGCAAAAGCAAATATATTCCCGTCATTGCCTGATTATGAGACTTGGATATGACATCGCAGAAGTGATCATGTTCCAGTCTACCTCGTTATTTTATTGTTTTATTACTTTGGTAACTCAGTATCACCTTCCTTATCCCTTGTGTATCTTGAAGCCTGAATATTTAAACATTTATTGGTCATCATGAGAGTTATACATTTATGTATTTAACTGTATTTTCTAGAGTAAATTAAACGTACCTTATTTTAATTATCATGTACCTGCTTGAGGGATATCTGCCCCAAAGATCAAACGTGTTCACCATTCCTTATTGTATGTCTATTATATATTGAAACTTTTATATATGAAATCATCACTTAATCTAATTAAATGATAGTCATTTTCTTTTATTTATTTGTTTGTAATTTTAATACTAATAAAGTGTTTGTATTTTATATATACATGGCATTGGGTGTCTTGTTTGCCACAGGGAAGTCATATAGTTAATAATTTATTTTTAAGAGTCTCTACCTCTCCCTGATCATCGAGCTCAAAAAAGAAATGAAGTAGTATGTAGATTGGAATGAGTAATGGTGGTTTAAGTCAACCCGGTGATGATTTTTGCTAATGTTGTCTCATTTGATTGTTACATATGCATATTGTATTTATTTAAAAAATGATAAAATGTATGATAATTATCAAAGAAGTTGCATGATCTGAATCAAACAAATGGCTAATTAATATAAGTTCTAATGTGTGACAGTCAGATGATGTATGTTGGTTTAACCCAGTTCGAATACTAGGTGAAAGTACCTCGAGGCCATCCATATGCGAGATATTAAATCAAGAATACTATGACCTCTGCCCCATTTGCCTATTCTCGAGGCTAATTACGAACAAACAACATTATCTGAGACATACATAAATTATTTTCTCACCGGCCACAAAGCCTAGCAACAGAGGTAGAGACATGGACGGGAACACCTATGGCAGGGGTCCCCAACCCTATGCCCGCGGGCACCATGGCGCCTGCGGACCATTTTACATGTGCCCGCCGCTATCTGAACACGATAAAACATTATTTATCTGATACAAATAAATTTAATTTTTAAAATTTCTTATAAATTATTGTATTATATTGTAATCAAATTGTAGTGCATACTATACTTTTACAGCATAAAAATATAAACGTTAATTATATATTAAAATTGTATTTTTGAAATAAATATTTTTTTGTACATTATGTGTATTATTAACAATATCGAACTATAAATTTACATTGAAAAAATAAATGGTGCTCGCCACCTAATTGAAAAAATAAGTGGTGCCCACCACCTCGCCGGTATTATAGAATGTGCTCTTAAGTGCAAAAAGGTTGGGGACCCCTGACCTACGGAGCTAAATAGTTAAATGTGCAATAAAAGTACTATGAAATATGTATTTTGTGTGCCTGGACCATTGGAAAAGTAACATAAAGCATTAGAACAAAATTAGCAAACTCAAGCTTTTTAGTTAACTAAGGTATTTAATTAATGACTTTAAAATATTAATAATGATTTAATGGCCTCCGCTATTCCCCTAAATGAATGGAAAACTAATTAGACAATGAAAACAGATTAAACGATATAATATTTTTGCGGTCTAAGTCTTTTCCCAATTTTAATAAAATTGTCAACTCGAGTCTCCTCAATAAAGTACAATAATAAAAATCTTTCACAAAGCATTTTCTAATTGCTTTGCGCTAGAAACAGAGTTTAAAAATTATTTAAAACGTATATAGCTAAATCTGATATATGTAATAAGCTAGTGGCGGACAAAAGAGGCGTTATCGAGGAGATCCAAGTTGGCAAACAAAGGAAACTTACTCATATGGAATTTAGAAACATAAATAAAATTGGAAAGAGTTTTTAAATGAAAAAAAAATTAACTTTAAAACTTAACCGCAATGGAATACAAAATATTTACACATGTTAGTAATGAAGAATAGCGAAGGAAAAAGGGTTAAATATATAGATAGATGATCACACAATATATATCTAATATTAATCTAATAAAAATGGTTACATAACATATATAATTAAATACATTTCAGAAATATAATTCAAATAAGCACTTAAAAATGGTATGTACAAAAAAGGGTAGAAAGTAAATAGTTCAATGGAGGAGAGATATGATTACCGTCCTGGTTCCTTGCTCCTGTTGGGCGTCGTCGTGGCTTGATCCGACCGTCGATAGGTATTTGTCCGGACAAGGAAAGTGGAAATAAGTAGCATGCTTTTACGAAAAGTCCTACAGACATGGCACAGAGTTCAGATGACTATTGAGTGGATACTAAGGCATTTTGATGGTATTTAGGCACCTCGGCGATAGGCAAAGCTATTTATTTGCCTAGCCAAGCATAGTAGAATCCATCAAATTCATATAACTTTTAGCTTGAGCATGTTCAAACTTCTCCATGATTTTGAAGATGACAGTTGTCTAACTTTTTGGAATAAAATCTCCACAAGCAAAATCTGAAAGAGTTCTCCAAAGAGAAATCTGAATGCCAGCAAGAAAACTCTCAATCCCCAAGTCTTTTGTTCTCACTTTTATTTATCCCTCTTTGTCAGCTACCTTCTATTGTTTGTATGATCTTAAATCTTGATAATCCCACCCACATGCTCCTTTGTTTCAAGGTAACATTTTCTAAAAATAACTTTTACTTTTTTATTCTAAATTTCTTTCTTTAAAGTTTGAATTTTATTAATTAAAAAAGAAAGAGAAAGCCATCTTTAATTTGACTTGAATGGGCTCACTAATTAAAACATACATTCCTTTAGAAAATGTTGGTGGCTTATCTCAAAATGACATGGGCTCACTAATTAAAACATACATTCCTTTAGAAAATGTTGGTGGGCTTATCTCAAAATGAAATCATACGCCATATTTTAACAAGATTTTAACAAAAAAATATATTATTTCTTTTAATAATATAAGCATTTTATTTCAGCAGAATTTTGCATTAACTCATATATATATATATGCTTGACGTATATATATGTTTGACTAATAGGTTTTACAAGTAATTTTTATTAACAGAAATTTAATCTTGAAATGGAATTTATTTAAAATGAAATAGTTAAATGCAAAACAAATTTAATAAGCATAATTAATTTTAGCTTTAGTGCAAAACCCTGCTGATATTGGACTATAAACTTAATTCAGGTCTATAATACTAACCAAGTTTATAGAAGGCTGTGAAGCATGGATCGGACTTCAGATCCATTGCTTCAAATGTAAAACTGCATTTGGCAGTATCTTTCCTTGTGATAATTTAGCTTGATTAAATGATAAGGATATCATGGCCACATACCTACTATTTATTTTTGTGTAATAGAATGAAATAAAGTGCAAAAAAGGAAGTTTTTTCTGAAAAATGTTCCAAAATATGGTTATTTGTAATGTAAGGAGCATCTAGTGTCAAAGTATTATACTATTTCATTTTTTCTTTAATCTTTATTTTAAGTTCACATGAAGGTAAATCTGGCATGTGCAGCATCCCTTATCAACAAGAATAACATCAAATTGAATTCAGCTTCAAGATTTATGATAAGAAAGGATTCCGAAGAAGATTATAGAAGCTTGTTTTTAAACTAAATAGAATGATTATTAGAAATTTAATTGAAAAGATAACCACACTTTTGTAATAAAATATTGATAAATTTATAAGGATAACACAAGTTTGGGATGTTAGTAATAGTATATATTGTAAACCCATAATATATGAAGCCTTACGATTATCAAGCGTCATGATTGGGCTAGCATTTTGTAACCCTATCCTACAACCTCCATATCTTCACTATCTACTTTACTATACTTATAATTGCCCAGGCGCCAACTCTATGCAAGATAGAATACATTTATAACTATAAATTGTGCTAAAACTTATTTTAAAGATTTTATGTTTTAATTACCCTAAGGCTTAGCTCAGTTGAGATTATAGGGTCTGGTTTTTATATATATGAGGCCAATATGATAACACAAATATCCATAAATAATAATTTCATGAGATTAATTTAAATACACTCAGGGCATCTGTAAACTACTACATTACTGTATAATCATTAATTATCAATTTTAATATAGAATAGATAACCTTAGGAACGGGTACCTTTATATCCATATCATTATCTATTCCAAGCAAAATAAATGTATTACTTGTATTGTAATGCAGGGATTTATTAACAACAAACAGACTAACCAAACTTAAATCATTTTGACAAATTTATACCCTCTATAATTATACTATGACACTTAGATATGTGTGTGTGGAAATAAAAAAAATCGAATGTATCCAATTAAGGAATTCCTATAGGCTATTGATTTAATTAAAATATTTATTATATATAAAAAAAAAAAATTAATAAATCAACATAGATCATAAATAAATAAAAAAAAAATTATTGATACCATTATTGCCCATTACATTTTCTATATTGAAACAAAAATTGACTATTCTATTAATATGTATATATCCTCGAATATGTGCATTTGTTTATACTGCAAGCATTATGAATTTCCAAATTATATCCTATGTAACAAACTTATAATTGATAAGGTTTTAATTCTTTATCTTTTAAAATAGCAATCATTATTAAAATTCAGCTTAATAAATGTAATCAAAAATAAAAAAATAAACAAATAATAATACTATGGAATATTATGCACACATCCGAATATATATATAATCAGCTATAGTATAATCTTCGGATTATACCAAACACATTAACATCTCATAATATATATGTAGGAAATTACATTCCTTCATTTTTCTTTTTCTAAATACGTATGTGAAACATACACAAATAAAAAAAAATAATTGTCTATACATCTATTATAAAAAAAAAATTATTTAGCAATACCTTATTATTACATGTAAAACATTTTTTTAAAAAAAAAAATGAAATAAAAAATAATGTCTATTCATTGCTCAAGCGTATTTTGTTAATAATGACGATAATCCTTTCCTTTGAGAATACTATGGCAAGTTTTATAATTATGTTTGCATGCATGAGAATTAATTTTAGTTATAAAATTATGAATATTGAAGTTACCAATGTAAATTATTTCTTAATATTGATTAAATAAAATTTTCTCTTAAACTTTGTCCTATGGAATACTGATAATAAATTCACGCGTTTCATTTTGGCGTTTGAGAAAAAACTTTTGAAAATTTTTTATTATACACAAATTTTCCATTTTAAATATTATCCAGCTTTACTAATGTGCTTTAAAATAATTATAAAAATTTTATCTTACTTATTATCCAGATATTTTTGAAAGTTGTAAGTAGTTGAACCATGGTTTTAGTAGAGATCTGAAGACTGGTAACCCTTTAGGAAATGTAGTTTATGTTTTCATTTATATACCTCCAATAATATAGTAAAATTTATCCATCTTAATGTTATTAAAATCCTTGTAGTTTTCTTTTATCTATTAAAGTACTATTAGAGAGTTATTAATTCTTAAAGTTTTTTTCTTAATTTTTTTACGGAGCTTTTATTTTTATTCCATTTCAGTTTTTTTTTTTTAAACTCTCTTCTGTTTTCATGAGGATCCTTTGGCAGCTTGTTAGAATCGTTATTTATACAATTTTCAACATTATAATTGTTTAACTATATTTTTTTACATAGTAAAAAAAATAATATTAAATATTAAACATCAATTTCAAAAATGTCATTTATTAATACAAACAATCTTATCATTTTTAAAACATAAGATATCAAGATAGTACATACTCATTAATTTATAAATAAAACAAAAAGAAAATCACATTTAATAATACATATATGCATTAGCCTATTATGGCATATAACTTCTGTATTGTATACCAACATCCATCACTAAACATACATTCCAAATTCTACCCACCAATATATCTATTAAAATTTTACTTTTCTATTACAATCCCTATTTCAATTAGAAAATCATATCATAGTTTATGCCTAATTTTCACAAAAAACTCAATTATCAATATCATATTTTATCACAATTCATTTTTCCTAACTAACTATCTTTATCCCTTGTTATTACAAATGTGATGTTCCCATATTTCTCTCTGGTGCCAACCTGGAAGGTTACAATATATATATATTAATAATTAAATTTTTTAAAAATAAAATTCTATAATGTTAAAATTAATTCAGAAGAATTAAATTTTTTTTTTTTTACTTTAGAAACATTGTTATAATAAGTTTATTCCCCTTCTCTATAAAACATTGTTTATAAAATATAGATATATTCAGAATGTAAAAAAAAAATTATAATATCAGTTATTTAAGCAAGTGAAAGTCTTCATACAGTAGTTCCACACAGTGCAAGCCTTAGTAATCAATAAGAAAGTTTGTGCACAAACTGTCTTGCATCCATTGATTACTAAGGCTTGCACTGGGTAAAGCTTCTCACTGATGAAAGCCACAAGCTGGAACTAGTCTGGGGATATTGGATGAGTAGGCATTAGATAGGAATTTTATGTACAAATCTTGCATCTATTGATTACTATGGCTTGCACTGGATGGCACTGCTATATGGATAATTTGCTACTGTTTTTAACAGCTTGTGTAAGCATAGGAAATGGTCATAATGCCAAGTGATTTTTGATATTTGAGCACCATGCTAAAAATACCTTGAGCATTCAATTGACTTAATTGATCTAATTGAAATTTTTCTTTGTTATATTCTTCTGTTGACATTCAATATAGGAATCTTTAGTAAACTGTGTAGATCAGCCTCAATTTAATTTAAATGTGACTGTTAGTATGAGGTTTTTGATCAACTTTCATTTAAAATTCTTTGTTTGAGAAACATCATTTCACTATTGAAGACAAAGATGATAGCAACAAAATTCCCATGTTCTGATTTAATATAATAGTATGCCATCTTTTTGCACTTGGCGAAGTCTTCTTCCTCAATCAAAAAATTTATTTGTTTTATCATGCCTAAATTATGAGCATGATTATGTAAATATATTTATAATAAAATGATAACAGTTTTAATTAATATACAAATTTATTTTGAAAGAAATGGTATATTTCCCAAAAAAATTTATAATACATACAAAAACAATTTATTTTCATGTGATTTGTATCTATTTTTGAAAATTAAATTCTTTCAAAAATCAAACTATAACTTATCCAAAACTTAAGAAAATTTCTTAAAAAAATTTTATGCCCCCCACCCTCAACATTTTCTGTGTGGCCTCCTGTTGAGTTGTGATCCATAAGTTATGCATTACTGGTAAAGGGAAAACCAGCCAATACATATATTTTAAATCATTAGGAAGATAATATATTTGTAATTTTAATCATATGGAGACTAGTTCACAAATTCAGTGACTCAGTTAAGAAAAGCATATTTTGATGATGTTAGTTTCATACTGAAATGCCAGGTGCATACATTCATCTCATTTGTTTATGGAAATTAATCCAGCTAGTAGATAGTTTATACTTCATTAATAGTGTTTTTGCAGCCCCTTTTGCAAGTGTTTAAATTTTTTTAAAAATAAATATTTATGACTAAGGTCTGTCCATTGTTAATAATTATAATAATTGTAAAATTATTGTTATTGCAATGTTTGTATCATAAAATACTTTTTCATTTATGTTAATATATGAACCAGGAATTTGTATTCACTAAAAGGCAAATTTTGGATAGTCATCTAGTAGCTTAACATTTTGAACATCCTTCAAGTATTATTAAATCTATGTAGTTGCAAAATATATGTTACATTTTCTGTATAAATGAGATGGAATAAGTAGGCGTCTATCAAATGCTAATACTTGATCATCATCGGTGGCAGTTTGCCAATGTTTTTCATATTTGTAAATATGATATTTCCAATGAAAAGATTATCTTCATTAAAAAAAGTTTATTGTATCTACTAAATTTGAATCATGTAACATCTTTGAAATTGATGTTTGCTAACTGCTTTGAAACCTTTTTTTGATTAATAAAATAAAACTTGGAAAGGTGATATAATTGTTATGAAATTCAGTTTCAAGTTTTATTAACAAATTTTTAAATATTTTATTATTATAAGGGACTTGAACTCAGACTCTCAAGCTCCTTACAGCTATATATTCCATCTTATATAACTGACATACATGGCACTCATCAGTTGGTCCAGATCACCATCTCCCACATATATATACAATCAGGACTCAAAAATAACAAATATTTGAATTTTAATGGACAAGCTTCAATCTTCACCACTCTCTAACTCTTCAGTTATCCATATCATTGAAAATCCAATGATGGAACACTAACAGCTCTTATTGATACCTCTTGTTGATGGCAATATTATTGTCATGCCCATGGACAAGCTTCAATCTTCACCACTCTCTAACTCTTCAGTTATCCATATCATTGAAAATCCAATGATGGAACACTAACAGCTCTTATTGATACCTCTTGTTGATGGCAATATTATTGTCATGCCCATGTCCACTTAAAGTCACTCTGATCCCCTCTCATAAAGGTACTTAATATGTTCATTTAATTACACAGAAGATGGATGGGCAGAATATAGGCTGAATATATAATATTCAAATATAAGTATATTGTCTATACTAAATTTAATGTAATTATGAGGAACTTGAACTCAGACTTCCAAGCTCCCTACAGCTATAAACTATCTTATAAAACTAATATACATGATCACATACATGTGAAAAAGGTAAATGATCTCCAATATACATATTTTGTGCTAAATCAGCATTCATCATTTGGTCCACATTACCATCTCCCACACATATATATAATCAGTGTTCAGTTTATATTAAGATAGCAAATGTTCAAACTTTAATGCACAAGCTTCAATCTTCTTCATTCTCCAACTCTTCTGCTACCCATATCATTGAACATCCAATGATAGAACAGTTGAAGCTCTTGTTGGAGGGTGGAGAAAATTGAAGCTTCTCCATTAAAGTTTGAAGATTTGCTATCTAAATATAAACTGAGCACTGATTGTATATATTTGTGAAAGATGCTGATCTAGACCAATTGATGAGTTCTGGTTCAGCATGAAATATGTATATTGGAGATCATTTATCTTTTTTCACATGTATGTGGTCATGTGTATCAGTTGTATAAGTTGGAGTGCATAGCTGTAGGGAGCTTGAAAGTGTGAGTTCAAGTCTATATTTGAATATTACATATTCAGCCTGTATTCTGCCCATCTCTCTTCTGTGTAATTAAATGGACATATTAAAGTCATTATGTGTGAGAGGTCTAACTGATTTAAAATGAACATGGGTATAACAATAATATTGGCATCAACAAGGGCTTTGAGGATGGGTGAAGAGTGGAGGGTGGAAAAGGTTGAAGCTTGTCCACTAAAGTTTGATTTGATTTCTTGATTTAAACTGAGCATTGATTGTATTTATATGTAGGAGATGATGATTTAGAGCAACTGATGAGTGCTGGTTTAGCATGAAATTCATCTATTGAAATCATTTATCTTTTTTACGTGTATGTGGTCATGTGTATCAGTTGTATAAGATGGAGTGCATATCTGTAGAGTGCTTGAAAATCTAAAGTTCTTTATAATTACATTAAATTTAGAATAAACAATATACTTAATAATTTACTATTGCTTTTTATCAGTAAATCAGTTCTCATTGTAAATATGTTTTGTGATTGCTGTATATGGTGCATGAAATTTTGTAAACAGAATTGTATATATTATCATAGTTACTATTTTTATTGTTATATTTAATGTATGAACATGGTTAAATTTCATTGCATCCTTATTAATGATTTTAAATGTAATCTACATCCTCCCATGTGAGTATTTATATTCCCCTGCTATATCATTCTGTTTCTGCTAATTGTTCTAATAATCTATTTATCATAGACAATAGGCAATTCATTTTTAAACATAAAATATTGACAATTGATAATTTAATGAAAATGTGAATAATAGAGTATTTTATGTCCTTAATCTGATTAATTCTTGTAGAAATATTATTTACAGATTTTTTATGAATGAATTATAAAAAAATGTTTTGATTAAAAAAAACTGAATGAAAACTTTTGATGATTTAACATTAATTTCTAAATTGAATAATGTGTTATTTGTGTTTAATTATTTTGCAAGAACTTTATTACATTATGATAAAATGCTGAGATAATTATTTAATTGTATATTTTGTATTCTATAAAATAATTGCTAAAAAAAAAAAGACTAATAGATTTATTAGTGCATATGTAAAGGGTTGATTGTCTTCTGTTTAAAAATATAAAAAAACACAATATATTAATAATTTGTAAAACTATGTAAGAAAGATTTTGTAATTTATTGTTTTAAAATATATTTAATGCAATTTAAGCACACATGATGCATCTTTTAATCATAGAGGAAATAATTTATAAAATCATTCCATGTTTATTTATACTTCATTGCATATATAAACTTTAACTTGACTTTCAAATGAAGATAAATTTGTAGCAACCTGTTGCTTGGCTGCAGAACATAATATAAAAAATATAAAGATACTATGACAAGTATATAGTGTTTAGCTTCAGAAGTCACAGGGACAATAAATAAGCTCATATATGAAAACCTTCTCCCTTTTTTTTATATAGCTTTTAATAACTGTTATCTTATCTTTCAGATTTTTCAAAAAATTTAAGCCAAATAAATCAAACTACTGGTGATTCTGGAGTTAATTTAGGAGGTTTGCAAATATTTATAGAGTTAACACTTAAAATGCACATTGTTTTTAATTGCAGTAAATAAAATATATTTTAATTTACTTAAAATTATTTTTATTTGCCATAAAGACACCATAAACAAAGTAAAAGTATTTTAGTTTTTACTATATTTTCATGGTTTTCTTTTTTGCAGTCCATTGTATTCCTGTCAAAATATTCATTAGTTCAATAATTAATTTTATCACATTTAAATTGATAGAATGTATATATATTCCTTTGATCTGTTTTTGCCCTACACATATATTTTAGACTTTTAAACTATCATATAAATTAATGTTTTTCATTTGATTATTTTTTTTATCTGTAATAGCATTTTATTCCCCCCATTATTGCTAAATGTCACTACTATTTTTTATTCAGTTTTTCCACTTCATTCATATAAGTTTTCAATCTCATCATTCTGCTTATTGATTGGTATTAAAATAATTATAAAAACAGAAACTGGCTGTTAATCTACTTATTATAACTTGAATTTTACACAATAATTAAATATAACTATTGTCATTTTTATGTAATATTGTTTTTTTTTTTATTGTGGTCTCATTATTATTATTTTGCTTCACCCATATTATGTTATTGTACTGTCACTGCTTAATTATATTCTCTTACTCTTTTCTTACTTCTTGTCCATTATTTATTTTTGGTAATAAATTTTCGAAATTCTCATCAGTGTATTCATCTATCCTTTATTATCTGTATTAAAATGAAAGCACTAAATTTATATAAACCACTTAAATATTTTCTTGTTTAATGCAAATGTGGCTTTAAATTATCATATTTAATAAAATTCCCTAAATTTTAAAATATATATGTATTGATGCAACTCAGAGATAATGAAAAATCATCCTATTTTATAATTTATATTTATAAATTTATGATGATAATAATTACTTTAATGATAAAAATTATAACAGAACTCCACTTTTATTATATAAACAAACAAACACACACAACTTTTTATTAATATGTGTATTTTCAAATTCATCAGTGCAAGCCAGAGTAATCAGTGGATGCCAGAAGACGTGCGTAAAATTCCTATCTACTGCCTATTCATCCATTATCCCCAGACTAGTTTCTAGCTTGTGGCTTTCATCAGTGAGAAGCTTTGGATCTGAAAGCACTGCACCTAGATCTTAGAATCTAATACAACCCTCCAGCAGCCACTTTTTATCACTACTTAACTACAAAACTGAAATCTAGGTGCAGTGCTCTCAGATCCATGGCTCTTCACTGATGAAAACCACAAGCTAGAAACTAGTGTGGGGATATTGGATGAGTAGGCACTAGATAGGGATTTTATGCCCAAGCCTTCTGGCATTCATCGATTACTCTGGCTTGCACTGAGTGGCATTACTGTATGCAGACTTGCTTGTTATTTTCAGATTCATTAGTGATCTAAATGAATTTTGAGTTTTAAGTATTCTAGCACCTCCTATCTAATGAAATTCCCTTACCGCCTCCAACAAATAAAAATAAAAATATTAGGAATACACAAGATCGTATTTTATAGTCCATTGGATAATATTACTAATTAAGAAACAAACAAATCACCACACCATGTATTGATGTGTAGATAGATTTATTTACAAATATATACTTTTTAAATTTTAATCATCAAGGGCTATTAAATTATTTTGATAATTTTATAATTGTCTTATATAATCTATATGAAAGATATATATGGTGAGAATCAATCTTTCATTGCTAAATCTTATATTAATATTATTTCTGATCACTTGCTTTTGTGGATTCTCATCAGATGGTAATTGATAATAAGTCAATTTTCAGTCTTACATATTTTAAAAACAATTCACTGAAGCTTAATGTAGTATAAACACTATCATTTGAAAATGTATATGACCCTCATCAAATCAACTACAAGTGGAACATGGCTGAACACATTTTTACAATAATTAATTGAAGTTATAGCTGATTGACAAAGCTGAGTACATCTTTCAAAAAATGATATTCAAATACATTCCTATTATGAAGTATTGAAGTACTTGAAACCACCATTGCCATGCAAATGCTATTAAAGAGAATACTGATCACCATCTTTTATGTTATTTCTATTCACAACAACATATATCTAATGTTTTTTTTCCATGTAGAGATTTGGCAAAGTTATCATTTTGTTTCATTTTTACCATGTGAGAGGACTTAACAGTTATGATCTGATATACCCAGGTAAGGGTTTGCTTAAAAATAATATGGAAAGAACTGGACTATCTCATTGATTTACATTGATATGTAGCCATAATATTGAAAAATCTATAAAATTGAGTTTTGTCTCTCAATATTGAATAGTACAATTCTTCAAAATAGCTCTGTAGAGGAATTGTCTAATTTTTTTTAATCTATATATGTTTTATTCAGACTTTATTTTAAAAATATTAATGATTGTAAAAAAAGTAATCATATGTTGATGTTTATATAATTGTTTTATTTTATTTTTTTATTACAGGCATTTACTGCTTGCCGATTATTTATTTTTAGTGCCAAAGTTCCCACCAAGGTATGTTATGTTTGATATCTTTTTTTATTTTAAATAAATTGAATAAAATGTATGTAGACTTTGTAGTCTGTTGAAAATAGGTTTACTTAATTGGGCAAAGAGGTATTATGAACAAGTGACAAGCTTAATTACTGTTATTTTAATCTGTACTTGCTTGTATACTGCTGAATACTTAGTCGTTCATTATTTAAATATATACAGTATTTTAAATATTAATGAGCCTCTACAACATTGAGATGCTATTGATTTAAAGTTAATAAAATATTGAGATAAAAATGTTAATGTATTACTTAATCTAAATATTATTTTGAATATAGTCAAAAATGAGTCTTTCAATTTATTCATTCAGATTACAATCTTCTTTTTTGTCTTTTCATATATTTTCTCCTTATAAAGTTACTTATTTTCATTTAAAATTTTTTTGTTTCTCAATAATTAGGCTTGCAAGTAGGAATTATTGACATAAATTTTTATGTGATATAATATAAACAATATCTTTTAATAAAAATACAAACTAACTTCTAATTTTGTCTTTTCCTTTTCAAATTGAAACCAATTATGACCTTGCTAAGCAGTCCCCTCTTTATTTTCAGCCAGTATCTGGTTTCTTTTCAATTCTCTAATGACTTGAAACTTATCAACATAGGAAATGTGATCATGTGATGCTTAATGGTTTAATACCAAGTCATTTATCAGAAATGTGAAAATATATCAATAGACATTGATTTTTTTTTATTAAGTATGAATATTCAGGGCTCTTTCTTATAAAAGAGTATAATGACCAAGTTGTAGCACTTGATTATCATTGGTTATAGTTTTTTATTGTGTACCATCTGTTTTTTTTTTTATAGTTTTTTTGCAGATAAAAGTAGGTAAATATTTTAAAATCATTCAATAAAGAGTGCACATCAAGTTAGACAAATGATAAGAATTATTATATTAGAGTTAACTGTTTTTCTGAATTGATTTCTAAGAGTGGAAAGAAAAAAAAATCAGTTTGTCTATTTGAATGATAAGTTTAGGTTCAGCCAATCATTGTGGTGTTTCATTGTCACCTGACCACTGAATGAAATTACCATATAATAAATCAATCCAATTATGAAGTTCTCATTATTGAAATGATTGAAGATCTGTTTAACTTACATTAAATAAAATCAAACATACTTTAATTACAATAAGAAAGCAAGTTTTTATATATTTATTATCTAAAAGAAAATTACAATTGAAATTTTTATTCTAAAGAACAAAATATTATATAGTTATTTTGTATACATTGTAATTACCTATAAGATGGTCAATATGGAAAATTTTATATTGTAATACTTTTACTTTTATTTAATATATATTTGTTTGAAAGTCATATGACTTCCCAAACAATTAACAATTTTATTATTCTATTTTAATTTTTTGTTGCTGTATTAATTTTTGTTAAGGATCAATGGTAAGCAGTGATCAAAAGTTTTTTAATTGCACAGATATTTTTTGATTTTTATACAGAATACTTAATATTCATCTCTTCATCAAATCTTATTTATTTAGTTTTTTTTTTCAAAGTGTTTATTAGAATAATTAACTTTATTGTAATAACTCTACAATTCCCTTGTTTCATTAAATATGTAATTCTATAAATAATGTTAATTCGCTAATACAAGAAAAGATTACACAATTCTGTTAGACAAATAAATAAATAATTTGCTGAGTATTGCTTTGGGCTGGGATGGGAGCGGGGTATGTAGTATCATAATCATAGCACTTCAGGATTAATGAAACAAATATTAATTTTCTTTTCAATTTTTGTTACATTTTTCAAACAATTCATCATTTCAATTACCATTTCTATTACTTCTATCCTTTCTATATCTGTTATAAATATATCTATTTAATAATCCCAATACTCTTTTAGTAGCAAGTGAGACTACATGTATTGCTTTCAAACATAACTTCATTAATCCTTTTCTCATATATATTACTTATAATACTTCATTCATATACACTTTAATGCAAGTAATTTTCTTAAATTTCTTTATTTTCTTACAGTTTCGACTGTCCAGCAGTTTTCATCAGAGCTCTATCTTCCTTACAGTTTTAACTTTTTAATCCTTTTCTCCCAAGAGCCATGTCTATTGAAATTTGAATCATAAATTAAATTAAAATTAAAAAAGGAAAAGTCCAAATAATTCCTGGAATTTTTTTCCATCATAGTTTTTAAAAATCCAACTTGGAATTTTATTAATTTTCTGCACTTCTGTCAGTCTTTATTTTAATCAGTTTTACAAACTCTTTCTCTATTATTATGATTCTGCTTTTTCTTTTCGTAGTGTTTTGTTCTATAATAAATTAATTAATGTGTACTTTTTTTTTTATAATTCTTTTATTTTATTACATTCCTTTTCCAAACATCTTTTTGTAGTTTTTTTCTGTTGCGTCCTATTTTTAATTTTTTTTGTTTATCTACCAAATTTGTTATTTATATTTTTAAATCTTGCTTTTGTTCTCATTATATTAACTCAGGTCTTATATTTCTGATCATTTACTTTTTTCAAAATATATTTCTGTGCTAGGATCTTTCTTGAATTTTTTTTATCTTCTTTAAATTTATTAACATCTATTTCCTTTTCTGGTTTATAAATTTTTATATTTATTTTCAACTACTAACAGTATCAATTACAGAATATGCATGCACACTTTTAATGCTATTTCTAAGTCTATTCTGAATTAATGTATATTACAATTGAAATCTTTTCCTATTATCTGAAACTTTCTATACATAAATACTTCTTTTGTAATTTTAAATCATGTTTTCATTATTAGAGTATTTTTTTATTATTATAATTTTTTTGTCATTTTCAAAAATTTAATCTTTTCTATCTACAATAATCAAGCCAGTCTCCTAGTAATTATTGTTTCACTTTATGCATGATATCTACTTTTTCATCCTCTTTGCCATTCAGCATGTATATCCAAATAATTCCTGGATCCTTCAGAACAGCTTTTAGCGTCACCACCAATATCTTATCATTTACAAAATTATTACTTATAAAAATAATTTCTTAATATTGATACAATATCTACTCCCTTATATCTTTTTATCTCAAGAACAATAAATACACTTTTTTTTATTTCTCGCCCTTGTTCTATAGATACCTACAATAGCTAGCATTTCTCATTCATATGTATCAATAGATTTTTGTCTGTTTATTCATATGTTTAACATTCCATGTTCCAATTTTAATATTACTTTTAAAGCTTTTCGAACTAAGTTGTAAACCAGATTTTGGGGAACACTCCTACCAGAACAGTATTCTTTTTGCTTTCACTGACATCCAAGCTTCTAAATTATCTAATAAAATTTGACCTAATAATAATAATTATCTGACAATATATATATAACTAAATCATAGTTATAATAATTACTGAAGATTTTTTTGAATTAATTAAAAATCTTTTTACAAGTAATTGAATCTAAATTTTTCAGAATGTGTTGATTGAATTTATTGCCCAAGTCATTTATAATACAATGTTTTCCTTGTCTTAAAATATTATAAATTATAGTTGACATGTGGAATCTTCATATTAGTTTTTTTTTTTAATAGCTTGCCTTTCTAGTTTCATATCAAAATGTACAATCACAAAATTTATGGTATGTTTCATTCATAGCAATCTAGGAATAATGTTGACACTAATCTTGTCTGACATTCTTACTATCTTAATATTAAAATAAAAGAAATACTATTATAATCATTCTGGTAATATTTAAAAATATTCATTTAAAAAACACTGGAGATCTCAATCAAATAATTTAGGAACATTTGATTGATTTTTAACAAGTCTTATTTATGACTGATCAAGATTAATTGATTCTAATTTATTTGTCATATACTCCATTGGCTAAGAAGTTAAATAATGCTTAAATAGCATCCATCAGTGATTTATTTACAATCAAAAAAATCTTTTTGCTACATTATTCAATGATTTAATAAAGATTAAATAGAAATATATATATATTTAAAAAATATTTTGTGATATTAAAGAAAAAAAAAACAAATCCATTTATTTTAATTTTATTTTTGCTTATAGTTTGTACATAATTTTATGCAGCATTGATCTTACTGTAAAATTGCTTTCTAACTGTAAAATTAAATGCAACTAAATAAACTTTTTAAATGTGGTTGATGCCCTCTTTTTCTTAATTAGAAAATAGTTGTTTTTAAATAATTACACTCTGTTAATCAATTTTATTCATTTATTTATTTATTTTTGTAGTTTGAGAAATCTTTTTTTTAATATTAGTTTTGAATCTTCATATTTTTTTGTTTTTTGTTTAGTTGCTGTATTATTATTTAACATTGTATCTATAAGAATTTTAATAATGAACACCCAAACAATAAAGCCACCATTATATTTGAAATCTTTGCTGATTTATTATTTTATTCATCATTACAAGTTTTATTAAGTGCTGAGAAAACTGTCTCAGAATTTTAAAAAATAATTAATGAATATAAACTCCAAAATAAAAAGACATCATGTAGTTTACTGGCTTATGAATCAGTTGCTGGAGAAAAGTAGTTATGATTGCATTTCATCTAACCATTAAGAAAAAATATGATTCATTACAAAGCACATGATTATGCATTTATATTTATAATCATTTTCCACATTTATTAATCTAGTGCAGCGTTTCCCAACCTTTTTTTGGCTCACGTACCACTTGGTAGTACATCACGCTAAATTGTACCACTTCGTAATAATGATTGTATTTCATGAAATTTGTTATTGCGAGTGTGTTATTTTATTTGCATTATAAATATTATAGGGTGACCATGTATGTATTCACATCTCATAATGATTACAAATTACATTGAAACATGCCTAAACATCACACCAGATTATAAACTCACTGTAACATATTTATATGTATGTGTTTGTTCAAAGTTTCATATTTTTTCCAAAATAATTTATTAAAGATTACATTATTACATTAAAGGTTATTGGGTACATATTTTGTTCAAAGGGTTTTCTCATTCCTTCATTTGGTTTTCCCGAATTTGAGTCTGTTGTCTCTTTTTTGGAGCATCTTGCTATTGGTTGGACCATGGAGAGGATAAATCCAGCATGTCTCAAGTCATGGTAAAAATAACCTCAGGAGTTATCAGGCCATCTCTTGTTCTTGTTTTCTTTATATTGTTCAGCATGAAGTTAATAGGATTACAATTTTGATGATTAAATACTAGCTTACATCTAGTAATCCACAATAGATGATCAAGAATTAATGAGAGTCTAATTTCTGGGTATGATCCTTTTCTGATACATTCTTTCAAATTAAATAATTTAGATTGATTTGCCTTGATCCGACTCATTATTTATCTACTATTTTGTCATATTTCGTTTACTAATATAAATGGTTTTAATAAAAACACAAAATTATAAAAAATCTATTAGTATATTTTCTTATCATAATCAAATATGTTTATAAAATAAATATAATGAGATCTTTGTGCTTGTTTCGAGCAACATACTTTTTTGAAATTTGGTTCAAAAGATGCGAGGTATACTCTTAAGTCTACAGCTGCGTTCAATCTGTTTCGATACTTATTTTTTAAAAAAATATATGAAGAAAAAGCTCTTAATACTAATTCCATACTAGTAAATGGTAATAATAATTTAAGAGCTTTCTCAGAAAGTTGTTCATATTCTTTAATGTTTAACCAAAAATTAATTAGATTGTGTCGTTTGAATTCTACTTGTAAAGTTCTGTCAAAATGGTAAATTCTATTAAATTTTCTTTATCCTTTATTGATAATGATGTAGCTTTTTCTAAATTTTCTGCATAGAAGGGGTTTGAAATCCAATTATCATTTGTGTTTTCGGGTTTTGGAAAATATTAATTGAAAGACAATTTTAATCCTGTTAAATGTGCTATTATATTTTCTCGTATATCTTGAGACAGACTAACCTTATCTTCAAACAAAAAAATATGTAGAGTTTCGAATACTTCCGGTTGATTGTTTTCGATACTTATATATATTACTGTTTCCAAAAATCTAATTTTTTAATCATACTTTCCAATTTTATCATTAACATTAAAGTTCGTTATCGACTGTACATATTAACAACTTTATTGTATAATATTATTAATTAAAATAATTTTTATGAATTATAGGAAAAAACGTTTTTACATTTTTATGATTTAATTTTTTTTTATGTCCGCCATTATTGATTATTTTCCATGTACCACCAACTAGCAACTCGTGTACCACTAGTGATACGCGTACCACAGGTTGGGAAACACTGATCTAGTGCATGAATGAATTTCTTTCAAAGTTTAATTTAGTTTCTGTTATTCATAATTTCTGTTCACTACATCATGTCAGCAATTTTTCTTATCTCATTCATTTCACATATGGTCTTTTATAATGTCTTGGAATCTCTTTTAAACCTTCAATTATCTATCTATTGTCATCTTTTCTAGAAGTATATCCAGTCCATGTTCCACTTCAGTTCCTTCAATGATGTCAGTGATACCTGTTTGTCTCTTATCCATGTATTTCTCTCCATATAGCTGAGCTTTGTCTTGAAGTCTAGATTTCATTACTCTATCATTGCATTAAACTACACAAATTAGATCCATATGTAAGAACTAGTAAACCTCTATTAAAAATCTTTTTCTTTTTTAATATTAAGTTATTTCTGTTAAAAGCATTCCATCAAAATTTTATTTTTATAATTAATTTCATGCATTATTAACAGTCTGAGCAAGATATTTGTTGTTTTTAGCTTTTTTTAATTCATCATTATCAATCTATGTTTTCTTTTTATGATTATAAGTGTATTAATATTCTCTAGTGCCAGCCATTAAAAACTTGAATGATTAGTGTTTTATCAGATGGTAAAGTAGTTTAATTCCTATCTTCAGATCAGTTTTTTGGGATAAAATTGAAACAAAGGCAGTTCTGCATCCGGCAGCCATCTTTAGTTTCTTTTTTACTATTAAACTCAATAACTATATATTTTATAATATCAGTTATATGTCTTTTTTTTTGGCTAGGAATCAAATTATATTGTTTTGGTAAATCAATAACATATTTTTTTCTATTATAATATCACTGAACATTCTCCTTCTAATATGTTTATTCAGAATTATTTTGCATGAGTACTTGCTGTTGAAATTAGTAATAACTTTTTCTATTATCTATAACCAGATTAAAAATATATTTAAATGTTTATTCTAATTTCTAAAAATGTATAGTAAATGTGTTATATAGATGCATACACACATACATTTGAATGTATAATATACGACTAAATATAAAATGGTAAATGGAATTGGCTTTCATATAGTAAGGAATTACAATCCATCACCGTCATGATATTTGTTATTGATTTAATGTCTTTTTATCTAAATGTTTCAATTTACCTTAGGCAGATTAGAGGTTAAAAAGTTGTCAGAAATAATGATTCAATTAACCTTTTGTTAATATTAGAGTTATAACTGGAGTCATAAATGAATGCTTTTGATTTTTTGTTTGATTTGAAACTAGTTTTTCTTCCCAATTTTTTTAAAAATGGAAATGTATAATAATTAATAAACAATTTTAAAGGAGAACAGAAAGCATTACCATTTAATATTAACATGTACTTATATATTTTTCCCTACATATGCCCCCCCCCCCACCCGCACCCCTTAACTTGTAGTCATTACCCTTAAGTAAAGTTCAATGTCAATCCTTGCATCCAACTACCACATGATATAAATATTATTAGCTAATATGTTTTATTATCTTATGTAATTATGAAAATGTACTGAATAAGAAAAAAAAAATTGGTTGTCTAATGTATTTCATTAGCTTTAATTACCTAAATAAAGGCAGAGCTTTTTTAAAAACTTCTATCTTTTTAATTAATATAATATTTTTAAAATTATTTGCACAATATATAAATATATAATACCACACAAGTGCTTGTGTTCATTTTTGTAAAACTTTAAAATAGTCTCCATATTTAGTATGGAAGTTATTCATGTAAAAGGATTTCAAGAATTGTTTGCTTAAGCTTGACTGAGAAAACTGTTTTCAAAGGATTTTAGATCTGTTATACATTTAATATAGATTTGTCTGATTTTACCATGCTTTTGGAAAAAGGGTTGATTTGACTTTTCCTTAAATAGAAATCCCAACATGGCTTTTTATATTAATCACAATTGGAGAGAAAAAAATTGAAATAGTTTTGTTATTATTAAAACATTTAAATTAATGCATGCAAGATGATTCCATTTAACAGAATTGAATTAAAAATCTGTATACAATATGATTTAATAAGTACACCATTTCTTCTCATTTTATAAATGCATTTTGATGGTTCCCTAGTCATTTCAGTTAACAGTCATTTATCCCTACAGTTAACCAGATTCAACTTAACCATAATCAAAACATTTCTATACACTAAGATAATGAATAATTAAAGAAAATGGTATTGTTAGATTTATCAAAAAATATTTCCTTTATTCATATAAACAATTTATCTCTGCAAAAAGATGACTGATGTGAAATGAAATACAAAACCTTAATTATATTTTGTTTTTATTGTTAATTATTTAAAATATTTTCCTTGTGATTCAATAGACTGCTGGGATGATTGTAAAATTATTTGAAGCAGTCCTTGAATTTCTCCATTGGAATTTTCTTCAAAAACTTTGTCTTAAGCTTCTTGGATATGCTCCTTTCATAGACAAGTCTTAATTTTAGAAATCATCAAAAGTCATTGGGAACTAAATCAGGGGATTAGATTTTTGCTTAAGAAGAATAAAACTTTTTTTTGGCCAAAAAATAGCACACGATTTTGGCATTGTGAATTGCTATATTATTGTGCAACAATGACTCATATTTTTAGTCCTGTTGTATAAAATTTTAGCCTGCAAATAATTAACAGCACCCAAATAATGGCATTTATTGTCTGATTTTCAGGAATATATTTGCAGTGTTTTCTTCCTTTTAGCAATTTCAATTCTCCACTCTAGCACTTAAACCACATCACATGATCATCATTTCTTATGCTTGCTCATAACTGTTATTAAAACATGCAAAACTTTCCATACAATAGTGACACTCAATGCAAGCCAGAGTAATAAATGGATGCCAGAAGGCTTGAGCATAAAAGCCCTATCTAGTGCCTACTCATCCAATATCCCCAGACTACTTTCTAGCTTGTGGCCTTCATCAGTGAGGAGCATTGAATCTGAGAGCACTGCACTTAGATCTTAATTTTGTAGTTAAGTAGAGATAAAAGGTGGCTGCAAATAGCGTTATACATTGTTTCAATTTTTTTATTAAAAAACTTTCCATGCAAGAAAATATTGCTTCAGGATTATAAATTTGTCATTGATCGAGGTAATAATGTGATTATAATTCAAAAGGCAGATGGTTCTAGAAATATGTAACACTATTTCTCTGGAGTTAATTTTGGAATCTAAAACAATGACTGAAGAATAATGTTGGAAAATAAAAAATGTGTAAATAAAGAATTGAGATTTCATGGTTTATCATTTTTATCCGCATCAACTAATATTAATAATGGCTTATTTTGTAATTATTTATTAAATAATAATATTTTTTATAATATTCATTTTTAAACGGCTGTCATTCTATTTGTAATATTCATTTTTATTAAATTCAAAATTTATTTTAATATTTACAATCCATCTTATATAATTCTAATCAGAGTTTTTTAAACTTTTTTTATGTACTTATAATTTAGATATGAGCACTTGGAGGCATGAATTAAGAAAACTTGAAAATGAATTAATAGGAAGCGAGATATACAAACTCCCCTCGAGAGGAATTTATATATACTTAGTATCCTCTGCTAAACATGCTTTCAATATCGCTATGATTATGATACCGCTAGAAAATATTGAAAGCATGCTCAATAGATTATACTAAGTATATAAGAATCCTTTTCCAGGGAATTCATATACCTCGCTTCCCATTAATTCATTTTCAAGCTTTTTTTAATTCGTGCCTCCAAGCGGTCTTATCTAAATCCATCTTATAATAAAACCTTTTCTGAACAGTGTATCTTTGATCTGTTGTGATAACTTATTCTCATGATTTTATTAAATAGCATTAAAAACAATAAATTTCCTTAGAAATGTCTTTTTTTTACACATTGCAAAATATTACAGAATTTCATTTTAAATTTTTTATATTATGTTTTGTCTAAACATAATAAAAGATCTAGTTTTAGTCAAATGAATATATAATTTCTTAAATATGTTAACATCAATTTAATAACAATGTAATTTACAAGCACAGTTTTCGTTAATAATTTTTAATCAAAAAGTAATTGCCTTTGATATGTGCTGTGTGGCTGATTATTTTCTGATTAAAAAATATGTTAATATCATGGTCATCTTTATTTTAATCATTATTCATTCAATACAGAATGAAGATCTTTGCAAGTTTGATTCAGTTTTTCTGAACTGTAATTTTTTCATTGCTCCATTCATTTCACATATGGTCTTTTTTTAGAATTTTTCTCGAGATTTAAGTTTTTAACTATGTTTTGTTATTACTTTTATAAGCAAGTTTCTAGTCCAAGTTTCAGCCTTTTAATTCTTTCAGTGATATATTTCATTTTCAGTGTCTTCCTGACATTTTTTCTCTTCCTACTTTACTTTTTGGTCTGAAGGTTTGATATTGCTTTTCTGTTTAAGCCTTCAAAGCAGAGTCGTACATGTAAACACTGGTTAAACACAAAGATTTTCCAAAAACATAGATGTATTTTTTAATCCTTAACAATGGTCAAACATAAATTTGTCCATGACATTGTTTTCAAATAATTAATAATGATTCCAACACAATTGAAATAAAATATCTATATAAGAAATAAATATTTTCTTCTATTAATGGAGTTAATGTAAAGTAATATATAATTTATGGTGTATAATATATGTATATAATTATTGAATTGTAATTAATGTAGTTTTATTTATTTATAAAAATAATATGTATATAAAAAAAAAGGGGAGGAGGAAGTATATATATGTAAATAGGTTATGTGATTATATAAAATGATTATGTAAAATGAACTGTTAGAGGGAATATTGATAGATATAAGGATTATGTGATTGTATTAGAAAAGTGTATTTTGAAAAAGCCTTAAATAGGGCAAAAACCGGTTCAATAATAAAGAAAATATTTGTTATACAGTTGTTTATTTCACTTGTATTGGAATCATTATTAGTATATTTTTTAAATATGTAGTTATTTTTATCAAAAACATTTCATTCAGGTTTAATTCTATGATTTATTCATTTAGTGTCAGTCTTTCTTCAACTAAAAAAATTGTAGTTATTTTCTTACAATTCATTATTATAAATCTTTGTTTTCTATTTTTTTTTTTTTTGAAAAGCTGGGTGAATATGTTAATTAATTTTCTCAAGAAAGATCTTTCTAATATAAATGTTTTTTAATTATTTTGTGAAAGAATTGTATCACCTCCAGTATTTTATAGCACTACATATTAATAATACTGCAGATCCTCTACACACTTTATATCTCAAGTTGTTATATATATAGGAAACAAGCTACTACAATGATAATAACAAAACTCCATTCAATATTGAAGTATTAATTTAAATTAACTTAATTAATTTTTTTAAAACAGAGCCATCTATTATTCATTTTTAAAATTATCTTATGAAAGAACTATATCACCCCCAAGATACAACATTATAAATTTATTATTATGTAATATTTAATGGTATAATTGGGGCTAACATTAATCTTTCACAAATATAAATGAGTATTAAATACCTCTGCATTGAAAAGATTAAGTTAATTTAAAATAGGGGATTAATATATCCTCAATGAATGGAATTTCATTCTCATATAACTGATTTTCTACATATTGCATTATAAGAGTTAAATTTAATTTATTATTATATAATATTTCTTTCATAATTTTAGTATTGTATTTAAATAGGTTTACTTTCATGCTTTTATTTGTTGACTTTTGCAATATTTCCTGAAACTCTTAAGATTCTTGGCAAATAATCAACATAAAACAATTTCTTAAAACTATTGTAAAAGTTTTGGAGCTATGGAATCATTTTGCTATGCATCCTTATCAATATTAATTTCAATGTTGCTTTCGGTTTTGATAAATATTCATCAGTGTTTAACTATATTCTGAATCTATACTTTTATACCTTAAAACTTTAATTGTTGCACAAGTACTTTTAAAGTCAAATATTTTTGTGTAATTTATAAATCCAGTGCGAAATAGCAACTCATACCCATTGACTTTGCTATATCATCTCTTAATATTAATATTTAGGTGTGTGTGATCTACTACACTATAATTACTTTTAAAATCAACTTGTTTTTTGATTGGTTTGTATTCAAAATTTTCTGTATATGAGTTGCAATACTACTAATAAAATTTTTATATTAAATTGACAGATGATTAATATCTACCTTCTCATCATTCTTAAATATAATCACCACTACCTTATTCTTTCAGTCATTTTTATTATTAGATATTTGATACCCCATTTTTATCAACAATTTCACTATTTCTTCATTTTTTAAATTATCTATAATAATTCCACCATTTTTTTTTTTTACAACTTTTACATTATTCATAAATTTAATTGCATGTTTTAAATGTTTGACATTTCAAAAGATCATATGATGCTTACACAAGCTGTTAAAACTTCACCAACTTCTCATGTAGTAGTGCTTTCCAGTGCAAACCATAGTAAGCAATGGAGAAGGATTTTATGCACAAATCTTCCTGTATCTATTGATTATTATGGGTTAAACTGGATGGCACTACTGTATGGAGAGTTTGTCACATTTCAAAAGATGTTACAATTGTAAGAACTATTTTTTTAATCACTATAATTCTTTATAGTATTTTTCTGTACACTTCTTGATACTGTTTTATCTTTTCTTATTATTGAAAACAATTTATCATCTAAGATCTAAATGTTGGTTTATACTTTTTTTGAGAGTTTTGTTCTTTTCTGGAGTTTTTCTTACCATTGGACAGTTACATTTTTACTTATGTCATCTTTAACTTCTTTCATATTATTTTTAATTATTATTATTATTATTTTTTTTCCCCTCTTTATGCAATACCTTGGCTCAATTGAAAATGTAATCATAAGGTGCTACATTTTTTATATTGCCTATCTTATTCAAGTCTGAACCATCATCAAAATCTGTTAATATTATTGGGACATTTCCAAAGATTAGGGATAACGATTATTAATACTGTTTTTTTAATTAGTTTTTGAATCTACTGCTTTCCATTAACATATCATCATCATCATTTTCAACCATTATCTATCCACTGCAGGCACTGCAGGATGAAGATCTCTCCAAATTCAATCCATTTTCTCCAATCTCTAGTTCTACTTGCAAATAATGCTTCAAAACTTCAAGAAATGTTGCGAGAATTATCAAATGAAAACAAGAGAGTAGGATTAAAAGTATATATTAAACTTACTAAAGTAATGTTCAGTGTATTTTCTCAAAAAATGAATATAAAGATTGATAATGATGAATTAGAAGAGGTTAACAATTACAAATAGCTTTATCAGATTATTATAACAGATTGAAACATAATGGATGAAATTAATCATAGAATTAAAACATGGTTGGAGTGCTTTTGGTAGAAATAACTTAATATTAAAAGGAAGTATGCCTATATGTTTAAAAAGGAAGGTTGTTAGTAAATGTGTTTTATCAGTTCTTACTTATGGACCTGAGACTTGGACACTTAACAGAAAAGCAATACAGAGACTTCAGACTACTTAAGGAAGTATGGAGAGATGCATGTTAGGTGTAAAATGAAGAGATTGAACACAAAATACATGGTTAAGAGGGGACAAACAGGTGTTACTGACATCGTTGAAAAATTAAGAGACTGGAGTGCTGGAGATGAACAGTTGAAATCTTAAACTGGATTCCAAGATATTGTAAAAGACCTAGAAAGAGACCACATGTGAGGTAGATGGATGATATAAAAAAGTGGGTGTTAACATATATTTTTTACTTATTGATAATCCTTTCCTATGTTGAATCTATTAAATACATTATGGTCTTGAAATACATTTTTCTGTTAATGAAAATATAATGTAATCTTTTGTGTTCTTTTGAAATGGTTCCATATTCATTTTTGCATTGGATTTTTTTTTAAAAAAAATCTTTTTTTGCAAATGTCACAATTCTATGTCCTTCCTTATCTCATCCTTTTTATCTAAATTTTCTCACTGCACTTTTATTTTTTAAGATTTTCCAATTTTAATATTAATATTTACCAAGAATATTGTTATCTACTTCTTTAATAGAATCAGAACTGTTGCAACATAAATCTGAATTTTCTGTATTAGTTAAATAACTACTTTTATCACTTTAGGTAATATGTTATCAATCTTCACCATGTTATTTTTTCATTTTTTATTTATAGTAAATTTTATTTGATTTGTGCATTCACTTTTTGTATCATTATAATTAATTATAATTTTTGAAAACATTTGTCTCTTCATAATTCACATTGTTTCATTTAATATTAGACAAGTTCTTCTGCCAAATCATTCAAATTTTTTTCACTTGAAAGTGATATATATGCAGCTAAATAAAAAGCCATTATTGAATGCTATTCTAGGTTTCTAATCCAATGAGTTTTAGTATTCTTTTTCTTAGTTGATGACTTCACAGCCTCCAGGATGTGAGGGCCATAATTAATTATTATCAGTCATAATTGTAAATTTTAAAGAGAATGAATAATTTGCACATTTCTGATGTGTCAGTTAAGAATTATAAGACATCAGATAATGATAACCATGATGTTTGTTAGTCTTAAATTCATCATAGTTGCTGATGTATTTTGGAGAGCAACATATCTTTAATCTTTTAATATATAAACTGTCTTATAATAATAACTGCACTGGAATGCGGCATTAGAATTTTTCTTGCTCTGGGTTTTTTAAAGAAGAATCAAAAGATTTTCATTCAATTAATAGCAAACTTCTTTTTTCAACTATTAATAATCTACTTGGGTTTTTGTGATATCAGCTGATATTTGAGGATTTACACAATGAAAATAATAAAAACAACTTTTCCAAAATAAAAGGATTTGGATTAAGCAAATCAAAATTCTTTTCATTAGATATTCAAAAAAATGTTAAAATTAGAAAGACAACAAGACAATTTATTTTTTTTCACTATTAATTAAATAGTTTTTTATAAAATAGTTTTAAATTAGCATCTTTAGAAATTTTTGCTTTACAAAATATTCAATTATAAAATATTTCTTTATGATTATTAAATAAATTAATAACATTTTCTCTATTGACATTAATGGCAATAAATTTTATTGATACTCATGTCCAGTAGCACTTTGGGTATGATTTTTAATCCTATTCTGCACTGAAAAGGATTTTTTAATAGATAGACTTGCACAATCTAAATGACTTGACAATAACTTATACATAACTGCTTCCATTCTCAATGAAACTTTCCAATATTTTTTGATTTTATAAAGGTTTTCATTGTGGACTGAAATACTTAAAGCTATTGTATCTCCCTTCTCCATATAACATCAACAACCTTATTTCATCCATCCATCTCACATGTGGTCTCTCTTTTTTTTATAATCTTTTGGAATCCAATTTAAGACTTCAACAATCTATCTATTATCATCTGTTTAGCATTATGTTTAGCCCATTTCCATTTCAACTTCTTAATTTTTTCAATGATGTCATTCATACTTATTTGTTTTTTCACCCATGTTATTCATTTTTACTCCATTCATGTTAATCCCAACATACATCTCTCTATACTTTGTTGAATGAAGTTTCCCTGTTGTCCTTGTATCAAGTATCAGGTCCATAAATCAAAACTCGTAAAACAGATCTATTAAAAACTTACTTTTTCAAACACAGGCTTATTTTTTTTAGAAATTAAATTATTTTTACCAAAGTTTAATTCTATGATTTATTTCATCCCTTATGTCTTCCTCTGTATTAATAATTTGACTAAGTTATTTGTAGTTTTTAATTTTGTCTCATTCATCTTTATCAATCTTTATTTATTTCATTTGAAAAAATCCATTGAACATTATTTGAGTCTTTTTACCATTTACCTTTATTTCTGCTTTCTTATTTTGATTTGATAAATCTTGCAACATTTTCTGAAACTCTGAAGCATTAAAAACAACTATATGATATGCAAAATATAAATGAATTATATAATGTCCATGTATTTTTATTCTCTTAGTTTTCATTTTATTCCACAAAATATTTTTTGTAAAACTGCTGTAAAAAGTTTTGGAAATGTGGAATCACTATGTCGTACATTCTTCTCCGTGTCAATTTTCAGCTGAATTGTGTATATTTTCTTAGAAAAAATGACGGTTCAGCAAAATAATATTTCTTTCTTTACATCCTGTTCATTAAGGTATTGTATTGCAATATCTAGTATAGAAATACCAAATACAGATTTTAATTTTATATTTAATATTTGTCATTTCTGATTGAATTTTCTTGTCTTTATTATTATTTTTAACAATAAAATTAAGAGACATAAACAATTTTATCAATAAAAAATCAATTATGGAACATTTTTTGACAGATTTTTTCATTTCAAGGTGACCATTGCTCTAAACATAGCTATAATATATATAAAGCAAGAAGCAGATTGAAATATTATGCTTACCATTTTTATATATAACAATTTTAATAAAAACATTGACAATAACAAATTTTTTATATGCTATTAAGATGTTAATATAATCTCATATTAATCTGTGTATATTTACTTCAAAAATTGCTGCCTTGATATAAAATGCTATATAGACTATTTATATATTTGAACTACTGTCATGCCATGCTGGAAAATGACTTTCTAATTTCATATTAATATATCAAAAATTGCTTCTATAAATGCTTATACACGTGGTTAAAAAAAAAAAAGCATCAATACTAGAAAACTTTTAGGAGCAATTTATTTTGGAAGTTATACACTTTATTACATGGATCACCTAGTATAAATAAATATTTCCTTTTATAATTTTATATGGAAAAAAGAAAACTTATAAAATATGAAAATATAAAAAAAGATATATTATTAGCAGTGCTTTTCTCGCTTTGATAGCCTGCATACCACTGATTAGAAAATATTAACTAGTCCAAAAACAATCGTAAATATAATTAAGATATACTAATGCAATATAATTAAACTAACATAGCTATATACCTAACTAATAAAATTAAGATTCTTATATTTGTTGAAAGCAAATTAATAAAATTAAATTAATATTTAAAAACTAGAGAAGCCTTGAAAAATTTTCGTGCAAATTTAATGCCATGTAATTAATTTTTGAATAAATTTAAATATATTTGAATTAAATATGTTGACCTATATCAGTATTTATTTGCCAAAAGCAGGTTCTACACATCAATCAAGTCCAGTTTTTTCAAGCATTCTTATCATCTATCATGGTTTGTAAAAACTCATAGCTATCTTCTTAGCTAAGATTATCTATCAACTTCTATTTTTTTTTTCACTATTCTTCATTCAGTATTTCCAATTATGCTTTTCATTGTTTCTTTACCTATAAGTAAAGGTCCAATTATTTTCTCTTCATAATTTTTTTATTAGATTTTTTTTTTTTTAATTATTTTTTCTTCAACATTTTTCAATTTTGTCTTAGTTTTCTTCTTTACCTTTTGTAATTTTTTCTAAATCAACATCTCTAGATTCTGATATTTAAACCTTGCTTAGTCATTGCAGTTGTTACTATAATTTCTTTCTCATTATTTTATTTTCAGTAAAACAAATTCTCACATAATTAAAAATATCAACTTCCTATCAGACTATTATATTTTATTCTATCCATTTACTATTTATCTTTTTTTAATTTATTATTCTGTTAATAACTGCTGTATAATCAGAAAGTCTGTTACAATGAATCTATTTTCCTTCAAAATTAATTTTATCCTGAACAAGACATCATTCACTTATTAACTATCATAAATAAATATTAAAATAAAAGAAATACATTTCTGATTTAGATTCTGAGAGATTTGTATTTGCTTTGTTGATTTTAAAAAAGGTTTTGGTTATGTTAAAGCATAGATTGGAATTAGAAAACAATCTTTTAGAAAATTTGTATGTGAATTGAATCTTTGTAGGATTAAATGCTCTTTCAGAAGTTAAGTATACATTATCAAACAAAATCTTTTTATACTTTATTTATTTATTAAATTGACTTGTATTTTAGAGTGTATATAGTGTAAACAGTGATAATATCATTTTGTGTAATGAAATTTATTTGTTAAAGCAAATAAGGAAAATAATGATTGAAAAAGATATAAAAGCATTTTTTTTTTTTGTTATTTTGAAGTTGCTGAGTTTTTTTTATATAATTTTGAATAAATTTAAGTACATAATTTTTGAAATCTTTTTATTGTTATAATGTGTATTGTAATCTTTATTAAAACTTAGTAAGTCCTAAATGTACATTGAAATCATTTTATTACATTTCAGTTTTGAATTTTTTGAAAAATAATTTTAAAATTAATTTTTGAAAATTTTATGGAACTAATTAAAATTGCTTTAATGTTTCATCTTTATTATTATTTTTAAAATCATTTTTTAAAGACGTAAGCTGTTTCAAACAGTAATTAAAATTTTAATAAAATGGGAGACTTTCACTATTCATATTTGTTTATTTTCTGCTTCATTTTTATGAATTTCAAATGAAGATTTTATTATGTTTTGAAGAAGGAAAAAAAACCAAATAAGAGCAAAAAGTTCTTGCATTAATTGCAATATTGTGAAATGATGTTTGATTTTTTTTTTGTAATTATTTTTTAATCTTTTACTGATAAAGTTAATACATTTCAGTTATAAAATTATTTTAACAATTTACATTGAATGATATAGATGTATACACATACACCATTCACACAATACCTTTCAGTTACAATTAAAATTGGATATGAACATCTGCTCACATCTAATCCTAGTTAAAGTTTTTTTATGTGCCAATTACAATTAAAGTCTTTTGAAAAACAAAAGGGGAGTCCTTTTTACTGTATGTTAATAGTTTTGGAAAAAAATAAGTTAAATGTAATTTTTAAAAAATGTTATTTAAAATTTGTAACAAATGTGAAAACTATTTTTTCCAAAAACAAGCAAGCAATATGTATATGCTTAATATTTCAGAACTGCTTAATTAGGATGAATAGATTATGAAGAATATATTAGATTTTTTTTTTTTTTAAAATTTAGTTTTATTGAGCAACTTAATCATTTTGATTAATATAAATGTCATCTAATAAACAGAAGAATTTGTTTTAAATTCATGAATATTTCAAAGATTACATGTAAATGGTTTTTATTATTTCTTTGAAAATATTTTGCTTGTCTTATATCATGTCATATTTTATTAGTAGCATTGTTAACTGAGAGGTTAGTGCAGCCGCCTTGCAAGCAAGCAGTTGGTTGTAGACGTTTGTTGTGGGTTTGCCTCTCGGCCGATGCTATGATATATGAAAAAAAAAAGTTTAAGAAATTTTTAGCTTTGCAATTTCATTTAGGTTTTATGATAAATTGTTTTAAATTTAAATGTTTTCTAATAATAAAAATTAGGCATTTTCTGATAACAGACTTTTTTTTAAAAAAAAAACAAAACCCAGACATGTCATGCAGAAAATCTTATTTTTTTTTAAAGACTTGATCGGTTTTAGAAAATATTATGATGATTGAGTTAATTAACTACATATGAATAAACATTAATTTTTATAATGTCTTGCGTGCGATTATAATTACAATAGAATGACAGCCTGTTAAGCTAATTGCGCAGACGCTGTGAGAATGTTATTAATAAATGAATACCTTCGAACAACCACATCATGTGGTTGTTCGAAGGTATTCATTTATTAATAACATTCTCACAGCGTCTGCGCAATTAGCTTAACAGGCTGTCATTCTATTGTAATTAACTACATATGCTAAATTCCCATAGTATTAATAATGTTTAACTGATACCATAGCAATGAAAGTGTGAATTTATTTTTACATATTGACAATAAGCATATGCAATATATAAATATCAACATTTGACTGAACTGGACATATCTCTTACTTAAAATCATATAGGTATGGATACTCAATACTTTGTTGATACTAACAGTTGAATTTATTTAAAAAAGTATAAAAGAATTTTTTAAAAAACATTTAACAATTCTATTAACTGATGGAAATAGTCCAGCTTTGTAATTGCAACTTACAAAAGAAAAGGACCATAGTTACTGTGTGGTTTTGTAACATAAATGCTGCATTCCATATCATATAGCTCCAAAGAAAGGTATTTGTTTTATATAATTATTATTCAGATTTGATTTATTTGTTATAAGTATTTATAATAGATATTATAATATTTACATTAAAAAATATATTTATAAAATTGCAAAAATAGTGAAATAATTTTTTTTCTCTTTAGAATAGCTACTGGGAACAGTTGATTGTTTTATGTAATTGATTATTATAATGAATTAAATTTGCTTTTTATTATTGTAAGCATTAATTACAATAAGTATTATAATATTTGTTAAAAAAATTAGAAAACAAAATGGTGATAATTTGCAAAAAAACAAAGAAACTATTTCTGTTTAGACTACAGGTAGCATGAAATACTGTTAAACTTGAAAAAGGGAGCGTAAAATTATACTATGCAAGCTAAATTCAAATTAATTTGATTTTTGCAAAATAGAGATATACTTAAGAAGGTATTGAGATGGATATCTATTCTATTTAAAAATATGAAATTAAGGTATTTGAAAATCTATAGTGGTATCACATACTGATTGTAGCCATTGCAGGTTAAATAAAAACAATAAGTTTTTTATGGAAAAATATGATAATAAAAATAAATTGTAAAATCAAAATTTTTTAATTCAAATTTAATATTATATATATTGTAACAGTAGCCGGGTTCAAACCCTGTTACAAGGGAGTTACACAATATTCCCTAGCTGCCTAGATCAGCATGAGTCTAATAAATTGGATTCAGCTGCGAGTGTAAAATATAAAGAATTAGATATATATGTCGAAGAGAGAAAGTTTGAAAGTTTTTATCATTTAAAAAAAAAAAAGAGAAAGATGTTTATAGTTATTTGTTTTAAAATACATTCATAAAAATATGATAATAAATTGTGGGAATGCAGTTATACGCAAATATATAAATTTTCTTCTTGTATTATTAATTTATTTCAAATGTATACTTTTCTATTGTCTTATTGTATATCACATTTTAATGAGAGTAACAAAAGAACTTTTATATGTATACCTGGAGGCAATTTCATGTCTTTTGTTACTTTACTTAGCCACTCAAAATTCCAAGGAATCTAAAGTAAATGTATGGCAGAAAAAGAAAAATGTTAACTGCATGCCTAAGAAATAGAGATCTCGATACTGATAAACTATTTTGGGAAACAAAAGGAATTGGAGAAATTAGTGAGTTAAAAAGAAAAATCAGAACAAGCAAGAATGGTTTTTCGAACTGAAATGAAATATTAATATTTTCTTGTTGCTAAATTGACTGATACAGCTATGCTCGTATTATAAAATGAAACATTAAAACAAATCCTTCAATCAACCATTAGGAGAAAAAAAATGGATTTAGATATAGTAACTCAGACCATCACTACCATCGGAATGTAGTAGAACAATATACATGTAAGTCCACCATCCTAAGCTCCGAATATGTAGCTGTTGCCGTTAATTGCTTGCCCTTTAAGAACCATAGCTAAAACAATCCAGGAAGGAAGAAAATGTCAAATTGGGTACAATAAGGATGCCTCCAGTAAGCCATCATTATTTCTTAGATCCAAGTAATACCACAAAATGAACGTTCGTGCAAACTTTTTGCTATTAGAAAAAAAAAATTTGTTTGATTTTCCGACAGTAAAAGAATACATAAATTTCGGTTGGATCGTCAAAAGCAAGCTTACATGGAAATAAACATCCATATTAAAAAAAAATCCCGTGTACTTCAAGGTAACTATAACTAGTTTTATTATCTTTAAAGAACTGAAAATTGCCTATCGTTACTCTCCAAAGGTTCAGTCATTGTGTAAAATTATATATTTTAATTTAAAACATATAAATCCATTCCAAAGGTTCAGTCATTGTGTAAAATTATATATTTTAATTTAAAACATATAAATCCATTCCCATACTCGTGTTTATTTATATGTTCTTTTATATTTAATTAATTCCATTTTTGTGTTTTATATTATCATTGAAATATAAATTATATATATGTTTTTCTTTCTCCATATTTAATTAGCCATATTAATAAAATTGTATACTCACGTTAAAACAAACTGTCTCTCATTAATGAGCATATTTATCACTTATATTGGTCTAGTTCCCTTTCTGGCAGAATATCAGAACGAATGAAGTATGCTTTTCAGAATAGGCAATTCTATTACATGTAATTTTAAAATTCTAAACCATAGATTTGATAAAGAAATAGATCGCATATAGAGGCAATAAATGTGTAGAAAGAGGGAGTCCAACATTAGCTAATTTTAAATGACACGCGATCTAATTTAAGGGGTATAGGAAAGAAACCATTACTAATATCTAAGTTTAAATATACGTGTCTTAAGTTGAGAAGTATATAAAGCAGGGAAAGCTTGTTTCAACTATGCAAATTTAGCCATTACCTCCGTTCATCCTGATGGGTATTTTTACCTCCCAGCCCTGGGAATTGAGCTAGCTGAAAGGGCCAGGCACCTAATTAGCGATAATTTTAAGATCTCTTAAAAGGGAAAAGTATAATTCTTATGGTATTAGTAAGATTGGTGCTTGGAGTCAGTTTATTAATTGACGCTCATAAATATACTTTTTCCAAAGAAATTGTTGTTTGTCTTTTTAAATGAAATAATGGCCACTAGGTAGATTTTTTATATATATGTTTTTTTTTTAACGTATATCCTGATATAGGATATGTAGATTTTATTTCTTAAGATATATTTAAGAAAGGGGATTCGTATTCGAACCCAATACAGTGGATAGTATTCAAATTCTATCTGCAGGTGTTATGGCGACTATACAGCCATAATTTTGCATTTACTACCTACATGGTCAACAGATTCAATTTTTTGATAGACTTTTATACAAACAATAAAATTAATACCAGGGTTTCCTGTTAAAATATATAGTTAACATTCTTTTTTTTTTCACTGCCACTTAAAAAAATAATTATTTTGCTTATTTCCCCCTTAATTTTGTTATTAATAATTTTATTTTCATATTTTAAATAAAATGAATTATTTTCCCTTTTTTTGACTTGAAGGATCTCTCTCTCTCTCTCTCTGTCTTGTTAATTTCCAAATAATTGACAATGAAAATTTAGCAAAAATAGAAACTAAAAATGGCTTTTATTTTTACAATCTTCTACAGTTTTGAAGGTCTTTTGTTTTAGTTTTTCATTTCATAGTCTATTTACAATTTATTTTGGAAATGTAATTCTTTCAACAATTAAAAGTTTATTTCATCTGGATAAGTTTTTAAATTTTTATTTGTAGTATGTTTTTAAAAATATTTGGAATTTTACACTTTTGAATGTAGAGTATGTTTTTTGGTTGATCATATACTACTTCTTACTATAAATCTCTTTAATGGATGCCTCAGGTAAGGCATTATATTTTGTAATGACAATATCTATCTGTTTATATTTAATAACTTCTTTTATTTATTTGAGATATAAATGCAATATTTTGTTTTAAAGTTTAGATGGTATTAATATGCACTACAAAAAATGTTAATAAATACCTAATATGATAATATTGAAAATGTACATGCTTTAAAATAATGTTTGCAATTTTTTTTTAAACTTTCTTATAGTGAAATATTTTATTTGTGAATTTCTGGTGTGTAAAGAGATAGATATAAGGAGAAGTGAAAAGCAAGAGTGATTCTATATTTTGCTTTATATTTCTTTTGGCAAATTTCTAAATAGATAATGATAAATGAGAATGACTGAACACTATGATGAGATTACAGATGAAGTTAAAAGGTGTTTGATAATGAAATGACTTTGTACAATAAGATGTTGATTGCATCGAAGTCTAAGCACTGTTTTTGATACAATAGACTTCTATCTCTTTTTTCTTTACTGTCTTTAGTTACTTAAGTCAGTATAGGGCACAATCACGCCCTTGTTATCTCTCTATACTAACTGTGACAGTATGATTATGTGTTATGCAACTATATTTTCATCTCCTAAGTTAATACTTACCATTTCTGACTTCAACTCCCTTGTTTCAGTTTTTTTCTTTAGCTCGAGCTCCATAGAATTAATAAAACAATAGTTGGGAAATATTGAGTAAACTGACACAGTCTTTAGTTGTAATCTTTGCTCAGCCAGTATAGTCATTAGGAACTCTATGCAGAACAGGAGTTATAGCTTGACAAAGTAATGTATAAGTAATCATTTTTATGGTATATCCCTGCCTTCTGTGGAAATGGAAAGGAATCTAGGAAAGATGGTCTAAAAATGACCTGTCTCACACAGTTTGTCATGCTTGATAGATGATTCATTAAAATGAAAGAAATATTATCAATAATAATACTAAAGCAGAAAACAATGTTAATAAAGTTAAGTATTACAAATCTATGTTTTTTTCTAAATATAAATATATGGAATGTGCAAACTATTTGACATATAGTGGCAAAGCAGGAGGCAGTTGTAGTACTAGGGGTATTTAAAATTTTATTTCTTATCTAAATATAGAGAGATGTTGTTGGGATAATACAAGAGTCAGGTGGCTACTATTTAAAGGAAAGAGTAAGGATCATAGAAAGTTAAACAATTATAGACCAATAGTGGTAAGATCAGTGCTATATAAAGTTTTCTCATGTATGGTGGCTGGAAGGGTTGCAAAATGTATGCAAGAAAATGATATCGTAGGAGAAGTGCAAGGAGGTTTTCGATCAGATAGATATATAGGAGATAGTTTATTTGTAGTTACACAACTTATAGATGTGAGTAGGAATACAGATAGACAGTTATGTATGATTTTTATAGATATAGAGAAGTCATATGATAGAGTAAATAGAAATAGATTATGGGTAAATTTAGTAAATTTGGGAATGGGATGGGACTAAGGCAGGGCTGCCCTATTGTGTTTTTGTTGTATTTGAGTCAAATGGAGAGAGAAATAGAAAGGCTAGGAAGAGGAGTAAATATACCATTAATAGGTGGCAAAGGAGTATTTATATTGTCGGGTCCTTTATTTGCAGATGATGTCTTTTTGTGTGCAGAAAGAAGGGAAGATATGGAAGTTATGCTGAGGACATATGCGAGGGTGGGTGAAGAGATGGGGATTAAATTTAGTAAAGAAAAATCAAAAGTAATGATGTATTACTGGAGAAAGAGAAGACAGAATTTTTATCAAGGGATATAAAGTTAAGTGTGGTGAATAGATATAACTATTTGGGTATTGTCTTAAGTAATCAGAGAAATTGCTTGGATAATTGCGAGAAAAAATTGATAAATAAATCAAAAGAGAGGGATTGATAAAGAAATTAACTGTGTTCTCATATAATAAGTATGATGTAGCTAGAATTGTATGCAAGGGACTGGCAATAGCAGGATTAACACATGGTAATGATGCATTATGTGTTAGTAAAGGTGTATTAGATTATTTAAAAAAAGTACAAAGAGAAATAGGAAAACATGCATTAGTGACAGCAAATGGGATGGTCAAGTTTTTGTATGAGAGATGCAAAAAGCAATATGAAAATGTTCAATAGATTGCAGTTTATGGATAATAAAAGAATAACCAAAATAGTATTTAATTGGTTTATGTGTAAAGGGTAGTATGGAGAGTAAAAGGAGTTTAAATATATATAGAAGTAAACAGAATATTGGGGGTGAGATAATTTATGATAATAGCAAAAAAAGTAGTTTACTGTTTAAGGCTTGAATGGGATGTTTAGCAACAAAGGAATATACACAAATGGAAAAATGTGGGTGATTTAGTCTGCAAGTTGTGTGAGGAAGGCATAGAAAATATTAGGCATTTGTTAATTGACTGTAAATGCATGGAAGCAGAAAGGGTACAAGTAATGAAGTTGTGGAAGAATAAATATAAACAAAGTGATTATACAGAAAGTGGGTTATTGGTTTTTATGCTGGGTTTGGGAAAAGATAAGGGGGATTTAGATAAAAAGGCCATGGAGTTGACAAAGATTATGTTGTGGCAATAGAATGGAGCAGGGTATGGGAAAACTTAGGGCAGGGAAATGGAAAGAGAAGATAAAATGGGTAATAGGTTTCTCTGGGCATGATTGCTGAGAGATTCCTGACTCCATATAAGGAGAAGTCACAGTGCATCACATCACATCATCAAGTTTTAGTTATTCTTAGTGAAATTCGTGATCAGATGATGGAAATTTAATGGAACAGGCAGTTTGTTAAAGTTTTTTTGGAAGGCTAGATTTTTTCATAAAATCTAATGTAATATCTTCTATTCTGAGAATTTCTTTATATGTCAGTGAAGGGGTAATGATGTTAAACTTCGGTTTGCATAATAATGCCCATGCTTATTTTATTCATATATATACTCCAATGTTAGAATTTTGAGAAAGATTTCATTCCTTGCTGAATAAGATTATTACAGCAATACTAATAAAAGATGGAAATTTTTTTGTGTGTGTCTCTAATGCATGTGTTTATATAAACAGTAGACTTTGGTCACAAGATGCTGCTAATTCAAATAGTCTGAAGTTATTAAGTTTTTGCACAACACATCATAAAGACTTTGTTTAGGCAAAAAATCATTATAAAGACACATAGATGCATCTAAGTTTAAACCACGATATTTAATCGATTACATTATAGTTAGGAATATGATTTTAAAAGTTTATATTAAACAAAAACAAGTTCAGATTGTTGTATATATTATAAATTGGTATGCTCCAATATTAAAGCATTAGTTGTATTAAATAATAGGTTTTTTTCTCCAATCATAAACACAAGAAAATTGATATTTGTTCTTTAGTAGTAATTGCTATCCATACTAAATTTTAGCAACTATTAAACACTAGAATTACTAATTTTGATTTTCAGGATTGTCATATTATTGAGATATGGAATTCTCTTAATAAAGCTGTACACAAGTAAATCTATTCTTGAGTTAATTAAAGAGGAAGAATTATTATTGTGATTTGATTAAAAGGAAATGTGCAGCATTTTCTGATTGGTAGAATAATATATTGAATGTGAAGTTTTATGTAAATCAGTGCAGAGAATTTAAAGGCAAAAGTTCAATAGCTAACAATAAGACTTGAAAATAATTGATTAAAATTGCAAAGGTGATATATTTATTCAATGGTCATGGTCACCTTAAAATTTTTTTGGATACATTAAAAATAACTTATGAATCTAAAAAATGGAATTATAATCCTATTTTGTCCATTACTGGTATTCTCTTATATGCTAGCACTGGCATCTTGAAGAGAGGAGTATTTTGGCTATTTTTAAAATTAATAATAGAAAAATTAAATTGCTGATTTTTAATGACATTTCTGTTTTTTCTACTGATTTAGATTTATACATAGTTTTTCAGTGTAATGAAATTAAACAGCTCTTTGCAAACACTTAAAAATGGAAATATTACAAGTTCTGTTGGAAGTTTTAAAATATGATTGTGATATATGACTTATTGTAATGTTTTAGGAATATATGTATTCATAAAGTTGTGCCATCTGATCTTAAGAGTGTTTCTACTGTTTCAGTTTTTAAAAATAAAAGGAGTAGATAATATTATAATTATTATGGAACATTATTAGCCATAATTGCAAAGATACCTAATGACCAAACCTGGAGCCAGATGAGGCTAGAGTCCTAATTCATGTATTTCTTAGGCCTAAAACTTTAACTTTCTTCCATACACTGAATAAATATTATATCCCATCTTTCACTTAAGAATAATCTAAACTTTAACTATGTAGATCTTTCATACATCCTATATATTTAATACACAAACTTTGCATTAATTACATACTGTACAATTAACTTACCTATATCAACTTGTAAATATTGTTATAGTCCTCGTTACTCTTTGGGCCAGGATAATCATTAATCAATGGAATTTTCAAACCTTATTATTTCATATTCCTAGCTAATTAAGCATATGACCCACTGCCTTAAGGCATTAATGTAATCTTTGATTTTATTTATATTTATTTATGTTTCTTTCATACTTGCATTAATTAACTATCATGATTTTCTTATGCTGCTCTTGAGACTATGTTATTGATCTAATACAACTTTTGATTTTTCTATATACATGGCTTGCATACCACATTTATTTATTTGTATACATTGAAACTTTCTTATTGACATAATTTTATCCTATCATTGATTTCTTTTGTATCCACTCTAATGTGTAAATAAAGTTTTAATTTTTGAAAGTAATCAACTTTCGTTAATATAGGTTGCTCCATTCATGGATAAATGATTACCAGAGACTCGGAAGTTTTAGAGGATTAGGTTTTGGTTATCGTACAAATATAATAAAAATATACTGCTTTTATCGATTTAGCCAAAGCATTTGATTCAAGTAATTGAACAGGTTTATGACATTGTTTGAAATTATTTGGGGTGACCACAAAAATTCATTCATATTGTATAGTTTCTACTAAATTAAATGAGTCGAAATATTATTACTACTATTGGAAAATTTGATGCATTTGGAATAATAAAATATTTTTTTCCTATCCTTATGCTAATTGTAATTGATTTATTTTAAAATTTTGAATGTTGGCTAAGAAGAGGTTTTATTTGGTATATATTTATATGTAGATAATGGCTGAGTGCACTTTCGACCGATGAAGTCAGATTCATAACACTTATTAGCTGCCGGATGTATTGTATAATTTTTATGGAACACTAAAATATGTAAAATGATAATTTACAGATTCCATTTTTTAATCAGATGAACAGTGTTTTTTTTATATATATTAATTGTTTGGGAATTGTTAGAAATAAACCATGCCTCTTTTACCTTTTGCTTTCTGTCTAGTATTGTTAGCCGAGAGGTCAACGCAGTCGCCTTGCAAGCAAGTAGTTGGTTGCAGACTGTTGTGGGTTCATCTCCCGGTCGATGCTATGACATATGAGAAAAAGAAAAAAAAAAAATCTTAACATTTACTGGGTGGAAAATGTGATTCTTCTTAGCCAATATTCAAAACATTGAAAAAAATCAATAATAACGGGTATTAAACAAGGATACTAAAACTATATTGCTTTTTGGCTTTAATGAGAGTAGTCTTTTGAAATGTATAGACAGCTTGATGAACCAGGGATCAATATGTAATACAGGTTTGATTGCAGAATTTTTTAATTTAAAATAATTACAAGCCAAAACAAGAAATTTTCTTGGATTCTGAAATTAGAGTATGCTAATGATCATGCTAACCTTGCCATTTTTAAAATGCAACATATGTAGACTTTCATTTAATAATTAATGGTTCAAAAACTCAAGTTTTTTCTGCAAATGATGAACAAATATTTTAAACGACTTCTAGTTTAAATGGGTTATCAACTTAAAATATAAGCCACTTTTGAATATCTTGATAGATTTTTTTTAACTAGTAAAATGACTTAAATGTCGATATGCAGCACAGACTAATGTCTTGCTGTTGCCAAGATAGGGCACTTAATCACAAAGGAAATAATTATTTTAATTAATTAATTGCAGAAAAGTGAGACATTCCTACAATAAATGCATTATAAAATTTTATTTAAGAATATTCCAAAATTCTTGAAATACAATGGCAAAATCATAAGACCAATCATTATGTTTTTCAATTTGCTGGCTGTTATACTATTTGTCCATTATTATAAATTCATTATTTTATTGCATTAGATATGGGAAACTAATGAACAACATGATTTTTTTTAAAAAACATTATAATAAAGTCGAGCGTAGTTTTTGCAGGAGAGGTAGACTTCATTTAAGTTAGAAATATTTTAAAGACATATAATGTTGATTGTTTTTATTGAGACAATATGATGATATTAGAATAAATTGGTGAAGTGCAGTTGAGCATGATTTGAGCCTTGCAGAAAGAAAAATTTGCTGTGCAAGAAGTTAGAAGATAACATTGCAAAATATCAAAATAAATAATGGACTAGCATGTTATATGTGGACATATTTTTGATTCACAAATTGATTTGGACAGTCTTCACAATATAGATGATGATATTATTTATTGCTATATCATTTTGGAGTTAGGATGACTATATTCAGTTACTTGCTGCTGCTGATGATATGCGGATAATTTAGTAAAATTCATTGCATTATTTGGCTGATGGCAAGAGTATATTCATTAATCAATTTAATAAATTAATTAATAGCTGTTGTTATTACCATTAACATGTCAGTAACTAAAACAGTTGGTAAAGGGAAATATAATTCTTCTTGACATTGGCATAGTGTAAACATTCTAAGATCATAAGCAATGAAAAAAAGTAACTACTGATACATTGATCATTAGCTTTATAGAAGATCAATCTGACAATCAGCCAATATTATTTCATCTTTCTCTATCTGACTATTTAGAAGAACTACATAAATCTAACATGATTAAAAATATTAAATCTACAGCTACTTTCTCTGCAAGATTGTTTGCAGAACTGAAATACTTATCAAATAATTGCTAGAAAAAGCAGAGAAAATCTGAACTTAAAAAAATTTATACTATGTAATTAAGGAACCATAAATGACCCTGTCATACATGCTCTGCCTGATTTTGCAGAAGTTTTTATAAAAAATATAGCAGACATTGCTCAAGTAATAAAGATTTTAAGAGACTGTATACATAAATTTGACATTCCAACAAATTCTTGGACATTCATATTAACATTTTTTTATATCAGAATTCATTCCTACTACTGTTAGTATTAAGGGCTGGAAACCCCTATGCATATTGCCTCTCAGTATATTGTTGGGTATTGTAAGTTGCTTGGTTATCATGTTAGCAATAACACTCAATCTGCATTACAGTCTGCAAATATCCTACTCCAAAATCTGATGAAACACAAGCTACTCAAGGATGCTGCAACAGTGGCTCTTTGTCAGATACAACAATATTGAGAATCAATCTCAAAAATTCATTTATGATTTCTCAATCCCAGCTATCCATGGAGTCGAGTAAAAGTCAGACCCTGAATTCATTTCTTTCAACAAAGATAATACATATATTTAAAATTTTCTAAAACTAAAATTAAAATCTACTTGTGAAGCACTTGATAAAATTACCTGTTTTACCTATGAAAATAGTACCAGATTTAGATGCCACACATGCCATCAAGAAGCATCACTCCAATATTTCAAAAACATAATATACCAAACATTAAAATGCCATAATAAATATGCGTGGACTGAACCCATGTAATAGAATTTCACAGTTAAGACAATTTCTAAATAGTAACTATACTAATATCTTGGTCATTACAGAAACACAATTTTTTTTTTTATCAACCAAATCAATCATTATTAATTATCTCAATAGTAGGTATATATTTGTACAAAAATGCAACATCAGATTAAAGCAAGACATAGGTGTTTCAGTAAGTATGCAATTTCCACGGATAGGATTAATCATAATATTCTTTTCAGTTAATGTAATCATTCTTATCTTTTTCAATCATTCAGTACTATCTTATAACAATATATTAATGCTAAAAAATGAAAGCCATAGTAAATACACTTCTCATTGTCTAAAGTAAAATTCTACATAAGCCTAATATAGCAATCATGTGGTGATTTTAATTGTTCCTATAATGAGCTACTATCTATTTTGAAAGTAAAATTCAATCAACTGGATTTGCTAACTCTACTTTTCCTTTATCCTCCAAAGGCTGAATCAAGGATCTCTCAAATATCTCTTTTTTGTATCTTACCAACCTCAAGATTTTATCTGTCTACTATTTCATTTTCTGATGATGCTTGGGTAACTCTTACACTAAACACTCTTCAAAATAAAGCACCAATATGTAAATTTACATTCAAGCATCAATTTCTCAATGAGTTTAAACTAACCAACAATGATATTTCCAGCATAGTAATTACCAATACTTTTATCAAGTATGGGACCTCTCTTCGATTGAAATATGGATACTACTAAGATTTTTTAAAACCTCTCTTCGATTGAAATATGAATACTACTAAGATTTTTTAAAAATAATTGTTCTATTAGCCTACAGTTCAAATAACCTCATAAAACAACAAATTGAAATCAACTAACTCTTCAAGCTATTGCACAATTTAACAGTGCAAAACTCCTTATCGATAAATTACAAAATACAGTTAAACAGCTAACTGCTCTTTATACCCAAAATGCTATAACATTTACACTTAGAAAAATAATGCCGGATCTTTCCAAGATTTATAGAAGTTATTGTAATTATGTAAAATTAATTCATGTTTTTGATATTTTTTATATTGTTGAAAGAAAATGCACTCATGTCATTTACTAATGTAGATATTGAACTTTTTAACTATTTAAAATTATTTCTCTCATAATTATGGTATACAATTTCCTCAAAATCATTGTATTTCAAAGTAGCAAATTCTTGAGAAAAATATGTACTTGTATCATCATGCCTTATTAACAGTTGATCTTATTCCAGCTAATATTTATAAGCGCCTAAATTATGTCATCACTCCCATTCTACATAAGTGTTATAATCAATTTTGTTTATATGACTATTACATATCTAACCTTTTTACTAATATAATTTTTTGTCTTAGAAAAAAGTCAAATGCTTTATATCTCTCAGTGAACAAATGACCTGCATTTCATTTCACTGGAAGATATTGGTCAAAACATGTTTGTAAGAATTATTTTTAAATAACTTTAAGTCAGGCATTGTCAAACTCGTTTATCACTGAGGATCACATGAATTATTTAACATCAAGTCATGGGCAGCATTGCAACAAAATACAGAAATTAAAAGACAGCACATTATTTATTATTAACATTGTAGTTTTACATATAGAATAACATATGACAAAATATAACTACATTAAAAAACACATGTAAAGTACAATATTGCATTATTTTTTTTGAAGAAAACTCTGCACCATTTTTCATTAACCAATTTTTCAAAATGTTGTTGAATTTGTTAAGTTGTAGATTGATTGTATGTGCTGATCCTTTAATATTGATCTTTCTGCAGTCTTATTGTTTTTTAAAATGAAAAAATTTGTTTGCACAAATCTGTACTGCCAAACATGACTAAAATAGCCCTAATGGCATACATTATATTGGGAAATTGTTAACTAATAAATAATTATTGAAATTTGGAATCCCAACTTTTATATATTTGTTTAAGTATGGAATCACATTGAATTTCAATTAATTTTAGTTGTAAATTATCATCCACGATTTTAACTTCAATTGATAGAGAAGTAAATATATGAAATTTAGCTTCACATTTTTTGAAATCCGAAAACCTTCTTTCAAATTCATTTTTTAATCTTGCAATTTGACTAGTGTATTCAGAAAATTTCAATCCCGGTGATTTTTGTAATAATAACTGTCATCATTTAAAATATATTTTCATTTTTAAATTGTTTTTTTTCCAAGGAATCATTTTTGTTTGAAAACATTAATATTATCAAATAACATTGTGACTGTATGATGTTTGCTTTGTATTTTAACATTAATTTGACTGAGATGATTTGTAATGTCAACTGAAAAAGCCAAGTCATTTATCCATTGATCATCTTGCAATATTCACATTCGTAATTTTTTGATTCTAAAAAAATAGTAATTTAACCAGCAATTTGACTTCAAAACTTTATGATTGGAAAGCCATCTAATCCTATGTCTTCTAGAAATTTAACAAACTGACAATGATTAAGGGCATGTGCATGAATATAATTTATAATTTCAGTGACATTTTTCAGCATATATCCAATATTTAAAACTTTGGAGCATAATGTTAACTGATGAATAATGCAGTGAAAATGTTGAAAATAGTTCTTCTTTGCATTTTTTTTTTTAATTTTATAACAACCATTTTGAGAATATCAGTCATGGCAGAAGCACCATCAATTGCAAGACAAATTAGCTTTTTTTAATTGTATTGGATCAAAACTTTCATAAGATTGTCAAAAATATCAACACCTAGTTGTATTATGCGGAATAAGTTCTAGGAGCTCTTTACTAACTTTCAAGTTTACATCAAATCCATGAATAAAAACAGTTAATTGAGCAGTATTCTGTGCATCTGGTACTTTCATCAATTGCAATGGAATGTCTCGAATATTTGGAATAATTGATTTTAGTTGATTCCTTAAATTCTCAACTATGTCATCATTTCTACAAACAGTGGTATTTCAAGATAAACTTATATTTTTGAACTTCTTTAATTGTTCTGGACATAACACTTGTTCTGCTTTAACAATGCATTTACGAATAAATTCCCCTCTGGCAAAATGGTTTTGACTTGCTTGCAATTAAATGTGCTAATATATAGCTAGTTTTAATTTCAGCCTCATTATCCTCAATATGCTTGGTAAATAAACTTTGTTATTTGCTGAATGTCAGTTTTAATTTGACATTTTACCATCCCAGCACATTTATCATAGTATTCTTTATGATGTGTACCGTAGTGCCTTTTGAGATTATTTTCTTTGCAAACTGTAATGAAGTTTCTATATATTAGACATAAAATTTTACTTTTTTTTCAATAAAAGTATTATAATTCCCATTTTTTTTCTTTTGAAAATTATGTTCTTCTCCAGTGTACTTTTTTTTTATTCATACCGGTAGAGGGCCTTGACATTATTATGCATTTTTAATAATTCAAAACACACATTCAGAGCCCGATTAAACTGTCGGAGTGAAGCAGATCATATCAGCTTTTTTAAATCTCAGAAGTGCCTTGTATGTGCAAACAATAACATACCTCATATATTTATAATTCCAGCACATAACATTACCTTAAATAAATATCAAATCATCTCAAATGTTAAGAAATTTCAAATATCAAATTATCTCAAATATTAAGAAATTTTCAGCTATGCTGTTTATGAATAAATATTTATTCACAGATAATGTAGCTGAAAAATTTGAGATCTCATATGATAAATATGTTCTGCAGTATAACCATGAATAAATTTTGGGGACACATTGTATAGGCAGTAAAATGTTTACTACAATATTTAATAAAAATGAAAATTTTTGATATGTATTTTTAGCAAAATAATGAAAGTTTGGAATTTACCTTTTGACAGAACAGCATGTAGTAAAATATTTAGGAAGGTATGAGATCCTGCCTCCTAAAAAGCACACAATATGATACTTTACATTTCTTATATTTTTTTTTACTTTTATATTAATAAGTTGACTTAATACAAATAATAATAATAAATAAATTGGAAATATTAAGTAATTTTTGCAGAAAATTTTTTTTTTTAAAAAATAACATTAATAAAAAAGGCAATGTAAATATTAAATAGGACTGCTACTTTTTAACATGTATTGTATACTCATGAAACTATATTTAAAAAAACAAAAACAAAAAACAACAGCCAAGCTTGGTAGACAAGATAACATACAATTAGCATTTACTTAATTCATTTATGTATTTATAGTCATAATCCAAAAAATCCAGTATTGTCAAAAGATATATGACCATTATGGTTACCAATCTTGGCAGGCCATAAATTTTTGTTAGCTGGTGGCATGTGACCCACAGGCCATGTATTTGACATGTTTGAACTAAATGATCTTATTCGTCCTGAGTTTTCCTCTTCATATCACACAGTTAAAGCCTGCCACACATCTCAAGCTATTTTTTTAATATAAGAATCAATATTGTTTGCAAAAGAGAATAAATAAATAGATTATGTTATTTGTCTAATTGATTTTGAGACCACTTTTTATCTGATAAACAGGAAATATAATTATTGTCATAAAAATGATCTTACCAATAAATATTAGACTTGAAAATTATGTGCCTCTCTTCATCTTGTAAACTGAGCTGAGGTATTCCACAAGGCTCACTGCTTGTGTTATTTACAATATATGTAGACCCCATAATCGTGAAAATTGAGCAGTAAACAGATGTCTTCCTTCTTCATTTTGTAATTACTGCTAAAGTGATATATTTCATTAATGATGTCCTGATAGTCTTCAGAACATTCTCTTGTTCTTCATATTCTGAACAAATTCCAAACACTAACATGATCTATTATACAAGTTTGTAAGTCATTCATATGGCAGTTATATCAAGTCATAAACTACCACCATTCTTCACTGTTCACCCTTTTTTGAAATTCTAATCAACTTATCTAAGATACAATTATCTCATTGTCAGCAAGCTCAATACAAAAATAAAAGTCTTCTTTCAAAAATTGCTTTATCCTATAGTAAAAGTTCATTTTGTTAATGCTATTCTGGGTAGTTTACTTGCTTGCTATAGTTCATGGATGCATCTTTTCAAGACTGCTGTTAGAAATCTCATGTAAATAATAATAAAATCATATGACTGGGGATCATCATTACATTTTCTATCAATTGCAACTACTTGTTTTCCTGTTGTAAAGGGTTTTTTTTTAATATGCCCTTAATCATTTGTCTTCCATATTGGAATTAAAATATACATTGCAACAGTCCAATCATAAAAGCCATTCTTCCATTTATACTATTGCTTGCTTCACTTTTATATGCAGGTCATTCCTATTTTACTGATTATGCTATGGAGCATACAGGTCTGTTAAACCATTATACAGTAATATATTTGTTGTTGTTGTCTCATTTAGAGATTTGAAATTTTTTTTATCATAATAGACATCTAGGGTCAATCTTGTCAATTGCTAAGTCTTTAATCTGATTCCAAAATACATGTGCTCTTCGGTCATAGTTGAAATTTTTGTTCAACTTATTACTAGGCATAATTTTCTATCAAAATTTTCTCATTAACCAATTTATATTGAATCTGGACCATATGTGTCTTATGAAATAACCACTCAGAAAATATGATGCACAATCTTTCAAACCAATCAGTACTTCTCATCCTTATGCCTATTGTATTTCAAATCATGTAATTAATCTTAAGCAATTGCTTAAGAAAAGATATTAGTCTTTTTCCTTACAATGCCACTGTATTTATTCATAGTCTCAGAACCAGATGGCTTTCTCACTGCTCTATAATTTTTAGCAACAAAAACTACAAAATTTCTTTAAAAAAAAAGTTGTATAGTACATACTTATATACACCTGGGTCTCGTTTTACGCGATAGATAGGTTCCTCAGAAAACACGTGCAAAAGAAATTGTGCAAAAATAGACGTAACTTACCTTGAAAAAGGGGGGATAAGGACTGTGATTTTTCAAAAATCGCATAAAAGCAAAGCACCAACGTAAAATTACTTTAAAATTCGCACAAAATAAAAAATAAGGAAATAAAATATGACTAATTAAAAATTCCAAATTTGAAAAAAATTGATACAACCCAAACTTTTTTTAACTATAATATTTAATTTTAGGTAAAACTGACTTATAGCGGTCTCGACACTTCACCCTCTATTTTTAAAAAACTATATTTTTTTTCCAACTAAGTGTATCCAACTTTAATCAATGTATCTAAATATAAATAAACTATATCTAAGTATAAATGTTAAAAAAAAAAAAATTTAAAAAAACTTAACATTTTGATGCGTAGTTTTCACTTGTAATGTATATCTAGCAGTCTTAACTGTATATATAACTATAAATAAATAAACTATATTAACTATAAATGTTTTTACATAAAGATGAGTAAATAAAAAAAAAAGAACGAACTTACATTTCCTGGAGGCAGGATCCGTGTTTCGAACTACGTTATTCTCTCTATGTAATTGCAAAGTATATCTAACTATAAATGTATTTTTTACATGGAGATTAATAAATAAAATGTAATAAAACTTACATTTTTATGCTCTATTTAGAGAAGATAAGTGTCACCAATAAAGTCCATACTGTCAAAATTATGAACTACTTTTGTCACGTGTAATTTTTGCTGCGTGTAATTCCCCACTTCCCCCCGTCCATTTACTTTTTTGCTGAAAAAAGATTCAAATCAATGTTAAAACCAAGTATGTCAAATTGTGAACAACTGTTTTAACTTTGATTTGAATCTTTTTTCGCAAAAAAGTAAATGGATGGGGGGGGGGGCGGGGAATTACACGTGACAAAAGTAGTTCATAATTTTGACAGTAGGGACTTTATTGGTGATACTTATCATCTCTAAATAGAGCATAAAAATGTAAGTTTTATTACATTTTATTTATTAATCTTCATGTAAAAAATACATTTATAGTTAGATATACTTTTCAATTAGATAGTGAGAATAACATAGTTCGAACACACGGATCCTGCCTGCAGGAAATGTAAGTTCATTAATTTTTTATTTATTTATTCATCTTTATGTAAAAACATTTATAGTTAATATAGTTTATTTATTTATAGTTATATATACAGTTAAGACTGCTAGATATACATTACAAGTGAAAACTACGCATCAAAATGTAAGTTTTTTAAATTTTTTTTTTTTTTAACATTTATACTTAGATATAGTTTATTTATATTTAGATACATTGATTAAAGTTGGATACACTTAGTTGAAAAAAAAATATAGTTAACTTTTTTAAAAATAGAGGGTGAAGTGTCGAGACCGCTATAAGTCAGTTTTATCTTAATTTTATTCAAAGCAATATATTTTTATGCATAATTTACAGTACAATAATTGACATTTTTTTTATACACGTTTTAATTATTATTGCTACTTGCCGATAAACAGGTTCGTTTGCAAACTGGTAAAAAATCAGATTCTTCACAAGAGGAAATACAACTAGCGCCAACTTCACGCTCATGTTGTGTTAATGGTTTTCTGGTGACAACGTAATTAGTAATTAATCTTTGAGACGATGATTTTATTAATTGTTTATGAAGCTCACGATATCCAGACATACAACCATTTATCTCTCATTGGAATTTAAGAGCACATTCGTGATTAGTGTCATTAATAAGAAGATAATTAAAAATAAACTTGCGGACACTAAATGATTAATAATTGATTATGTTCTTTTTTAAAAAGCAAAAACAGAATGTGATTTAAAATGCAAAATTAACATGCACAATGTTTGAACAAATTTACATTATAATCTTGTAAAATTTAATGTGGGTATACATAAAATGTGGAAATCATGATTTTAATTTCATTATTGCATAAAATCTTACTATTATAAAGCACTGGAAATATTGAAATTACTAAGATGAAAGTCGAATTCCAATAATGTGCTATTACTTTCAATATGACGTAAGTGCGCAAAATTTATTATTTAAAGTAATAGTGCATTATCGGAGTTCGACTTCCGAAGAAACATGAATCGCGTAACTTCAAAATCGCGTTAAATAAATCTGCGTAAAACTAGATCCAGGTGTACTCTCAAATTTTTACCTAGAAATACTATGAGCAAACTTTGGCAGAATAATATTTTTCCGAGTTGTGCATTACTTTAGATTTAATTCACAATGTTATTAGTAACTAAAGAAAGTTTATCTTTCAATGCATTTCTATATGATATATGTAAATTACATATTTACCTATATAAAACTGAATCATTCTTCGTCTTCCAATAACCAATTATACTGTTTATATTTACGTATGTTATATATCATATGCTATATAAATTATTTTTTTCCTGTATATATGCTAATATTTATATACAATTTGCTATTAATAAAGTTTACTTTATATATATAAAGAAGCTAATAGAATTAAAGAGGTGTGTAAATTTAAAATGGAACTTTATTCATCTAAGCTTAAAACAATCATTATAGATTAAATGTGATAAAAGATTAAAATGATAATTAGCTAAGGAGTAATAAGAATAAATAGAATAAGAATTGCAATGGGCAAATGGGGATTATTGTTGTGTTAATTTTTTGTTGCCATAGAATTAGATTTAAGGGGGAAAGCTTGTTAAATGTTTCATTTTGGAATATAGCTTTAAATATTGAATGGAATCTTGGACAATTATGGATAAAAAGGATTAATGATTGAAGACTTGAGATAGGAATTTGGAGATCACTGGAAAAGATAATTTAGTTAGAGTATATATATAGTGATTTTGAAAAATTGATGAGAGTATAAATAGATTATTTATCCTGGAAATTAGGATAGTGAAAGAGGAATTGGATTGGTGTAATATGTAAGAGACCAATGAATTGTGTTGAATACCTTTGACTAATCTATAAAGGATGAGAAAATGAAGAATATATTGAGTAATTATTTAAAAATAGGAATATAATTTTTAAAAAATTAGAGTTAAATGAAGAAAATAAATAATTTTTTCATACTTTGAAGATTCATTGTAGGGAAATAAAACTTTTTATTTTTATATAAAGGTTTATTCAATAATTTATAGCATCGATATAAATATATATTTTTTGCTTTTTATTTTTTTATTTCCATTTTGATATATTTATAATATGAATATATTTTTTAATATTTCTATATTATAGTTATAAAATTGAATATTGCATGGTATAAATTCATCTTATTTTCGCAAAATTTTTGTGAATTATATGCATTCATTTTTTTTATACAAATTATTTAAAATATGTATTCTTATATGTTTATTATATATATATTTTCCAAGTGTTTGCTAGATAGACTAAACATTAAAAAACACACACACACGTTTGTTACTAAATTGTTGTAAAGAAACAAAAATTGAAGTCGATTGCATGAGGGGAAAAAAAAAATGCTGTAAGAGAATATTAACTTAATTAAAACAGGACCCACATTTGGCAAATCACCTGTTTTTATATGTCCTAAGGATCATCAGTAACAGATTAACTTTTGTAATTGAATTTGATGATACAAAACACTGACTTTTAAAATTAATGAAATGAAACATTAACTTTGAAATTAGTTAACTAAATCCCCCCCCCCTCCCCAGGAACTTTATCATTCTCATGAGTGGACTTAAAAAAAAATAACATTATTGTTGTACTGTATAGTGTTGAATTTTGTTAATAAAAAAATTTGAGAAAACGTCATTTCCTGTTAATTATATCCTGATATTTGGTTGGCCAAAGTTAAAAAAATATATTTATTTTCAGCTAAACTAAATATATAATGGCCAAATATTTCCGTAAGTTATATAAATAAAAAACTTATTTATTCATGTTAATAATTTGTATTCATACATTATAAAAATGATGGCATGTCATACTGGAATGCACATAAAAAAAACAACCATTTTTAAAAAATATTATTTTTGTTATCTGATAATAAATTTAACATAAAAAGTTTTAATTGATTTGGGGTAGGGGAAAAATGTACTATTTGAATTCAAAATAAATTCGACATCATTTTTATATTTTACTAGAAGAATAAATTAAATTTAGAAAATTTAAATCCTGATATTTGACCAATCAGAAAATTTCTTTAAATAATCAGAGAAACATGAAATATAATGGGAAGGTCATAATATAAAGTAGCATATCCTGATGACATAAATAATAATTTGTCTATTGTTCATTTGATATGTTTATTTTACCCAATGACCAAAAGTTGAAGTTTATTATTATTAAACAAAAAAAAAATAGAAGAGAAGATAGTTTTAAATAAGTTCAACAGCAGTGTTAAAAAATTTGTATTGTGTGCTTCATTTAAATTAAAATAATGGCGTGGATTCAGTGCAGCAGTATATACTCTTAATAGAAGAGCACTTCTGTTTCTTTTAAGTGCTAGTCACAGATCAAAAGTATATTTACAGATAAGAGGAAATGTTTAAAAAAATTAAAACCTGATTTTTTTATATATCAGTCTTTTATTTATTTTTTTTTTTTTTTAATAAAGACCATATGAAGTTGTAACATCAGGAAGAAATAAATGGACATTACTATTTAGTGATAGCTGGTAAAATGAAAATACACATAGAAAAAGTAGTTTTTTAAATAATATTTAGCTATATTACTGCCTATCATGCTTTCAATATATTTTTATTATATCATATTCATGGCATATAATGGTGTGATTATATGATTCTTTATGTCAATGTTTAATTAACTGTTCATTTATTCAATTTTAATTTAAATTTGAATATTTAAATATCCCATGGATACATTTTTTTTTTTGTTATTAGAAAAATGATCACCAGCTATTGCACAAGCTTCATTAACCAATCTTCTGCTTTCTACCTCCTCTCTCTGTGTACACTATCTTTGTTTTTGTTAGCTCGAATCTATGACCAGTTTTCTGCTCGCGGTCTGTAAATATTGAAGTATGTTCTTTATCTCTGAGGGCTCTATTAAGAACCATTTAATCACACCACTATATGACATGAATATAATATAGTAAAGTGTATTAAAAGCATGCTAAGCAATAATAAAGCTAAATATTATTAAAAAATTACGTTTTCTGTATTTTCATTTTACCAGATATTATATTGGCTCAGAAGAGAAGAAAATGAGTAACAATTGAATTAATTAGTGATAAATAAACAAGATTTAAATTATGGAAAGCATATGTATTTTTGATATATTATTTTTTAATTTCTGTGGAAAGGAGTTTGGTCATAACTGAATGGAGACTGCCTCTTTGATTCTTCTTTAAGGTCTTAAAAGAAACAAACAAGGCAAATTCTTAATAACCACTTCATAAGTTTTTGTAATTGCAATTGTTATTATCATGCGATTACTCATATGGTAAATGAACATGGATGGGTTGTTCACCAACATGCATGAGCCAATGTAATGGGTTTACTAGATTTTTTATCTCTGTTTAAGATCAAAAAATACCATGGTTTTTCTTCTCAGTTGTCTAATAATTTTTAACAAAAATATTGTTTTCTTGAAGTCAGAATTAATGTATGTGAATGACCTTTTTTAAAAAATAGATATTTACAATCATGACTGAAAACAACTAAATTATGGCACTTATTTCTAGGAGTTGTAAAGATACCAGTTAAGATAGTGGGATTCATTATAAATAAAAAGTGAAAAACTTACATAGTATAAATTGAAGGTATATTGGACAAAGTGGTTGTTATTCAACTTAATGGAAGTTACTTTCGTATGCCTGAATAAGATCTCATGAAAAAGAAATAGAGGATTTTTATATGAATGTACAAAATGGTTTTGATCACATCTAAAAATATTTTAAAATTGCCATTTGAGACTTTACTGTAGGGATTGATAAACAATTGAAAGATGAAAAATTACGGGTAAATTTGATTATGGTGACAGAAATGAGAGAAGACACAAATTTGTGGGAAAAAAATTATATAACAAATTTTTTATTTGAAGAAGAGGCTAAACAGAAGTGGAAAGGGAAGCACTTAAATAAAGATGCAGAGGATTTGAATTATATTTTGACTAACAGAAATTATTGTGATGTATAAGCAAAAACTATTTAACTAACAGAAATTATTGTGATGTATAAGCAAAATACCTTTTAAATAACAATATTGGTGCTTAGGTATAAAAGAAAAATTGACAATTTAAAAAATATATTAATTTAAAAGGAAATCAGAGAAGGTTTTGTTGTTTCAATGAAGCAAGTGGTATATACCAAGAGGCAGTACTTGCTGGTATAGTCTCCTGCATCAATAAACCACTGCTATTGCTGTTTAATTACATTTGTTATGCATTACTGAATTAAAGATATATATTCATTCTAATTTTTCATTATGTAGTTCTAAGAAAAGAAGTATATGCCCTAAGACCTAAAAACCTGTAGTATGTAACAAGATGTAAATTAAAGCCTGACATTATTGAAGGATATTTATTGTGTCACAGAAATAGACTATGATATCAGATTATCTACTTTCACCAAAAAATCAGAAGCCATTTATCAATCAATTTATCAGTGGCAGTTGGATAAATTTATAACAGATTCTGGAGTATGACTATTATAATCTTTTGCTCTCAGTATGCGAATCTATCTATTGCAAACTATATTAAAGCTTTGAACTAGAATCCCTATGTTTATTGACATTGAATATCATCATACCTTGAAATTAGGCAATCAATTATTCGAGGGCAATGAAATATTTAGTTCTTCCATTAGAGCACATAATTTATAAAGAAAGTAATAAGACAGTTTTTTTTTTTTGAACAGTGACTATTTTTTTCCTATGTTATTTCATATATCTGCATGAATTTTAATTTTATTTTTGTTATCTGCAGTAATATATGTAAAAGAATATTAGATTAGTAATGATTAGTTCATATTAATATTCTGATAAAATAGCCCAGAGTTGAGATATTAACTAGGAATGAAGGAATATAATAAATAATCAGAAAATAAGTTAATATGCTTATTTGATGTGTGGGCTTTTCTATGTATATATGTATTATTGCATCAATAATGTAGGAAAATTTTGTTAAATATTTGGTTTTTACTAAATATGCCAGAAAGTGTTTGTTGAATTTATAAAAGTTGCATTTATTTTATTAAACATATCCTTGTGTAACACAAAGTTAGAGGTAAATATTTCTATTAAATTACTAAAATTATTAGAGTCCAAACTTTTTTCTCAAATACTCATGAGTTCAGCTGAGGTTGAATGGAATTAATTATGAGAATAGGGTAAGATTTTGTGCTTAGGTTTATGGGTACACCACTGTCATATATTGAAGTGGTTCTTCAGACTATTGATATGATAGGTCTATAATACATGAAAATATATTCATAATAATCATGGAAAGTGACTCTATCTTCATGGTTGGTGTTTGTGTTAGATTCTATACCTAATGAGAACCTAATTTGATTATCATCATCATCTGAAGTAAGTATAATAAATAATCAAATAATTACTTTTCTCCCTCTTCTAAGCAGGTAACCATCAGTTGATAGAGCAAATCCTATGGAGTAGACTTTTATAATGTATATTTCAAGATTATAATGTTCTTAATAGATTCAAGACAGGAAATGATCATCACCTAGTGAAATATAAGATATATGTTAATACAAAACTAGAGCGACAAAAGCCTATTAAGAGAATAGTATTACCAATTGATATTTCCAACCTTAGGAATCATTGCCATGAATGTAAATTAGAGCTTGTAAACCATTTTAAAATATTACTTCACTGAAATCAATATGAATATAATTGATTCCCTATTAAAAATTGCAGAGAAGATTGCTGGTACAAAAATTTATCAATTTACCAATAAATTTTTCAAGACAAAACAATATATTAAGAAAGGAAGAAATATGGAAAAATTTTTAAAGTGATCCTTTAAGAAGAATTGAATATCTAGAATTTTGTAAAATAATAAATCAGTTATTAATGGTATAAGAAAAATAATTGTAAATTGGCAGGGAAAGATTTAGAAGAGAATAAAAGCCTCAAAAATGTAAAACAACATCTTGATATTCAAAAGAAAGTTGTTTGTTTAAATGATAAACTATTTGGGTATTCATGTATATATATCTTCATAGCTCTTAAAAAGATTGCTGGTTAATTGAAACTGTAAGGTTGATTAATTTAAAAAACAATAAGCACTGTAAGAATAATATGAAAGTTGGATTTGTTGAATTTTTTTTATTTTAACAATAAGAAGAAATAATAGATATTATTAAAAAAACGTGAGATTTTTTTATGATTATTGTTTCAATAAAGATGGGATTATTATTGGTTAAAGGAGTATTCAGGGCATCACATTTTCTGTAAAGGTGGCAGCACTTGCAAGAGTATTCATGGCATCACATTTCCCGTAAAGGTGGCAGCACTTGCAGATAATGTGGATGAACTTCAAAATATTATATAAGATTGATAGAGCTTTTAGACATTTAGGAATAAAAAAAAGGAAATGAACTAAAACATCAAAAGTAGATATCAAGAAAAAAATATTAAGGGTGACCATTACACAGGAAATGAGAAAGCAGAACAGTGATTTTATCTATTTGGAAAATTGATCAATTATTGATGAGACAAATAGTGATAAAACAAATACAGTGATAATTTTATTGGTGGAAACAGATTGTTAATAATGGTAGGAGTTTGTATTGAAACCATTGAAATAAGATAAAGGTAAAAGACTTGTTAATGATTTGTTTTTATACTGAGCAGAAACATGGATCATTAGTATCAGTGAGGAAAAATGATTGGAAGCATTAGAAAGTGAATTTGGGAGAAAATAGAAAAAGTAAGTATGCATGCCAAGATTAATAATATAGAAATGTTGAAAATGCTAAGTAAAAAAAGATTATTTTTCAAGTAATGAAGAGTAATTGGATACTTGTAAGCAGAGGAATTATAAAAAATCTGAAGAAAATAACTGTAGTAAATGTGAGTGATAGAAATGGAAGGAAAAAGAAGCTATGTTGCTCAGGGTAAGAAATAGAAAAACTGGGTGCCTGCTTTTTGACAAATAACTAATAATGAAATCTTTTTTTTATATATTAACATAGATTTTTTTTTAAAATCATAAGATACTGTTTTTTAATAATCAATCATAATTGGTTTTTATTACATTAACTTTTAATATATTCGTTTCTTTGGTTTTTTGATTAAAAATATATTAATGATTTGTATTTTAATTATTATTAATCATTTTTATTGTGAAGAGCATTATTGGGCTATCAAATATTATTAAATGTAAGAATCATTTTTGAGGGGGGGGGGCAGTAAACTTTGTAGCTTTTATTTATATTTGTAAATTAATGAAATTAGAAATATGATGATTCTCTATTAGATGGGAACCAGTTGGAAAAGCATTGCTAACTATCCATTGGTTAATTAATTATTATAATTGTTTTGTATATATAGATAAAGATTGCCACTTCATAAAACAGAATTAAGCTAGTGCTATTTCATTTTTTCTGGGCTTATGTTGGTATATGTATTACAATAAAACCACATTAAACCTGGGTTTAATTCCTGGTTAATGTGTTTTTATTTTTAGGTTTGATAGATCAGCTTTAGGTGAAACACATCTTCTGTCTCATATGTTTATTTAATATGACAATAAAACTTACAAAAATTTAATAAAATGAAACACAAAAAAATTAAGAGAAATTTTTATCTGAGGAATGTATAGAAAATGAAATTTGGATCATTTAACAGTTTTACATTTGGAAAACTAAATAAGAGAATTAAAGAATTCTAGCAAAATTTAAGATTTGTTTTTTTATGTACTCAGACTATCTGACAATTGATTGCTTAAATTTGTCTTTATTAATTATAATGAGCTAATAAAAATGCCATTATAAAATTGAAATAACTGAAAAGTTTGGGAAAAAAAAGCTGAGGAAATTATCTTAAAGCTGTTCAACCTAAATCAAAAAATAAATAAGTAAAAAAATGCAAGACTATCTGGTACTAAAGTGACAAATTCTGAGGAGAATGTCTATATCTGGAATACTATAAGCCATTATGGTTCTAGAGTATTATCATGTTTTTGGAATATTTAAAAGAATTTCATTTATTATTAATGCTTAATATAATAATCAATCTAAATAATTTTTATACTGAATATTTGACCATTGTATATATTATTCATGCTATACAATAGTTTTAGCATATTATGTACATCAGAAGTAAGTCCTTTAATATTAATGATGTTGAAGGTTTTTTTTTAAAAAAAAAAATCCTACCATACTTTTTAATAACTTATATTATCATTTATTTATAATATTTTGTTCAAACTCATTTCCAAGATAATGCAACAGCTTTGAGTAATATACATTTTAAAAAATAAAATGTTAAGTTACATGACTTTTCATTTCAATAAACATTTATTTACTAAATACTATAATTATACAGATATCGTTCTTGTTATAGATGGAAGCCGTGGGAATTCCTTTGATTATTGTTCTGTGGATATGAGGAATGGTTGCCTATCAAACCGGATCATTTTCAGTCTTAGTTTATTGATCAATTTGTTTCCATAATTGTTTGAGTATAGGTAATAGTGATTTATCTCGTTGGGAATTAACTTCTGTATTTCGTGTGGAATTCTGGGATGAAGATTCCACGTATCTTCTACAATGCGGCATGGTCCGATTGCCTCATCTCTTTGTTTAATCTTGTTGATCATATGGATGTAGACCTGTTTAGCGTTGGGAGTTGGGTGCTCTTTTAAACACCAAAATGTCAGATTGCGGAGAATAGTTCTATTTAATTGACCAAACTGAGATTTTCATTTTTAGTTGATCCACAACTTTTAGTTATGGTGTTCACTACTGTACCATTATCTTAAACTTCATAGTGTTATAGAAACTTTCATTACAAAGATTTTCTTTAAAAAAAGGAACTTTTTTTGTTTTATTTTTAAAACAAGCAAATAAATTAAAATTTAAAATAGAAAGTTTCCATGATTTGTTTTTTTTAATATTATTTTTCCTTTTTTAAATTTATAAATACTTTTAAAGTCATCTGTCAAAACAATCTTTAATTGAACAAAACAAAATATGGAAGTATTCAATCATAATTATTTTCGACATCAATATATTTTGATAAAATTAAATATATATATTTATCTTTATATTATTGGAAATTCTAAATTAAAAATATTAATATTTTGTTCAAAATGCTTTTTAAAAAATGTTAATTAGAATAAAAACTTAAGGTTTGAATAGCATTTGGTTACAGTTTTAATAATAGATATAAAGACATATTTATAATGAACATTTTTATTTACTATGGACTAAAAGACTAGAAAATAATTGTTTTGTCAACTCAATTTCTGAACCTCCCCATACTTTTATTTTAAATTAAATATAAAAACCCCAGTTGTGGTTGAAGAAACAATTATTTTTTGGCTTTTTAGTTCACAGTAACGGTATATAAAAGCATTCATTATATATATGTTTTTATTATTTTAAAATTTTTAGCATTTATATATATTTTTTCAACTATTCCAAACATCAGCCTAATGGTTGAAAATAAAATCATGTGAATTAAATAGAAATTGCTTGCAATATAGTTTTATTTACTTGGAAAGCATTAAAAAAAATCAATTTTTCCAATGAAAGGAACAAATGTCATATACTTTTTTAAAAAAGTGAACTTTTTACAATCAAAGATTTGTTTTTATTTCAATTTTAAATGATCACTAAAATACTTCTTAATAAAAATATGTATATTATCTCCTTGTGCATATTACTAAAAATTTATCAAGTTGATATCAATATATTTAAAATTTGATATCAAGATATTTGAATATTTTATCTACCAATGTCACTAGAATAAAGGAACTACAGAACATATTTCAAATATTTTAGTGGCATATCACATTACCAATGATTTATAATAAATGTGCAAAATTTGAATGAATTCTTTTGGATATAATATATTAAGCTCAGATTTTAAAATTTTAGCCAAATCAACAAACAAAACAACCCAGCAAATGTAGATTCTAATTTAAACAAAATTGTTTAAAAATGAATTAATTCTCTTTACTAACTTTTGTCTTTAAAAAAACAACAACCTTTATTTGTATTTAAATTAACAACTTTGAGATGGGTAGTTCAATAAAATTTGGTTATGTTGCATTATTTATATATTAAATATTTTATTTTATTTAAGCAAACAATCATTAGAAAAAAAACCCACAGAGTACATTTTAAAAATTAAATGCTGACAAAATTTATGTCTATCTAAATTGTTAAATGAAATAATTACTTTTAATTTACAGTAGTTTTCTTCTAGTGATATTTAGGTCTAAATCACTTTACAGATATAACTATTTGTAGATAATATATGTATTTTAATACATTTATATTGGTAGATGTACATACTATAAATAGGTGTATATTATGCACAAATATATGAGTGTATGCACATCCTGAACTGTTTATGCAATGTAAATTAGAAATTTAAAATATATAAAATTATTTATTTATTAATTTTTTATGCAATTTCACTTGTTGATTAGTGAAACTGCAGATACAGAGATCATGGATATTGGGAAAATACTGCATTTATAAATATTTTTCTCGAGTATTTGAAAAATATTGTAAATTTTTTTAATAGAGAATTTGCCATATATTTTGATTTTTGATTATATTTTAATTGTTCTTTTATATTTGAATATTAAATGAATATATAAAAGTTAATACAATCTCCTTTTGATGACACTAAAGAATTATAAGCACGTTGCTTAATCACAATACCTATTGATAGAAGGTTGATTCTTCAATGAATCTGTTTTATAGAATATTACAATTCTATAATTCATTAATCATGGGTTTTATTTTTATTTTGATGCTGCATTATAGGTATCATATGATCAAAATGTGTAAGTTGCTAATGGAGATTTTTTACTGTTGATGAAACAATTATTTTCTAGTCTTTTAGTTCACAGTAACTGTAAATAAAAGTATTCATTATAAATATTTTTTTATATCTATTATTAAAACTATAACCAAATGATCTTCAAATCTTAAGTTTTTACTTTAATAAACAACAAAACATTTTGAACAAAATACTAATATTTTTTAATTCAGAATTTTCATTGACATTATCAAAATATAGCTTGAATACTTTCACGTTTTGTTCAGTTATAGATTGTTTTGACAGATGACTTTAAAAGTATTTATACATTTAAAAAGAGGTAAGAATCAAAAATAAATCATGGAAACTTTCTATTTTAAATTTTAATTTATTTGCTTGTTTTAAGTATTTTAAATTTTGACAAACAATTTCATCTCTCAGAAGCATTGTATCAGTTTATCAATTAATTTGTATTGATATATATATAGATGATGCCCTTGATTCAAGATAATATTTATTACTTTTGTTTAAAGTTTATCTTTTTTCCAATGATGTACAAATTCATGTGAATTTTGAATTTTTTTTCAGATAACTGAAGATTTTCCAGGCTAGCATACATTTTTTTTCTGATAGTTTATTTCTAGCTAAGTCAATCCCCCACCCAGAATTCATTAGAAAGAGCTTCTAAAGTAATCAAGCTTTTTAAATGAGTATTGATATGCTAACCATAATATTAATAAGTTGAGACTTTCAGTTCTGATGAAGAAATTGTCATACATTGACCCCATAGTTTATTTTTACTTTTTTTTTTGCTCTGAAAATATACAAAAAATTAAATACAATATAAAATGTAAACAAAATATTTTTTCCTTAAATTTTTATCTAAAAATTGCCAAAATATCCATATCATTCTCAACTTAAAATCTGCTTATATATCACCTAATAAATTCTCAAATTATCCTTATTTTTGATTTATGGAATTACCATTATAATTATATGTAGAATTATAGTCATGTTTTCATATTATCATGGAAATCAATATTAATGACTAAAGAAAAATCAATCCATTCAAGAATTTTTGTTGATAGACTTGTTGTGTGATGTGAATGACCCCCATCTAACTATTAGAGAAATGATTACAAATATGATGCAGTGACTTTATATTGTTTTTAAATGTGTATCTTAATTTCAGAATGATTCATTTTTTATTGATATTTTTTCAGTTTTTGAATGTTAAGTAAAAGTGGTTAATAATATTGGAAACTGTTCAATCTTTTAATAAACTATTGATTTCCAGTCAAACGATTACTGTTTTTTTTTTATAGGTAAATTTTATAGTTTGTTTTTAAATGAAAATAAATAAATCAAAAGCAACTTTAAATTGTTAAAATGATTAATCATCATAGGTCACTCATTGCACTGATATAAAATTTCACAGATGATGATAAATCCTATATGAGATATATTTTATACTGAGATATGTATAGAGACATTTTTGACATGTGTATACATGTCTGTGCTATAATTTATTTTAAAAATTATATATAACCATCCATTATTTGTATTAAAATGATATCATTCTATTCAGTGGATGTTTTGTTAAATTTTTTTTATAGATTAAATACTTATCATAGATTGTGGGTGTACAACTTTAATAATTTTAGGGACACAAGAAAGAACAGAAGAAATACTAATAGGATTTTATTTTTTTGGTTTTGTACTATTTTACAAATTGATTCAGTGCTATTGAGTACAAATCTTTTTTTCATTCAAAATTGTATTAGTTATTTTTATTTGCACAGTTATTTTAGGTTTAGCAGAATTGCTTCTATCATTAACATTAGGTTTTGGGGTTATTTGAAATAATTTTAATTTTCTAATTCAGGGCAGCAATATCATGCATGAAAATGCTTTTTCTGTGATAGGAGTTATATGAGAAATATGCAAGACTGGGAGTATGTGAGACAAGAAAATGGCTGACATAATTTATGATGCTGCTTATATTGTACAGTCAAGTCCATGTGACATTTATGAGATTCTGTTTTTTAGTTTTGTTAATATTTTCAAACTGGATTACCATAATTGTGATATAATGGTCCTACTGAATATAAAAAAAGATGTCAGTTCTTTTTTTAAACTTTTACTCAAGTATAGAATAATGTTTACATTATAATAATATAGTAGTGTATCTTACAGATATATATATATATTTGTTTAAAATTTATCATTGCAATTTTGAAAAAATATTTTTATTATATATCAGTAAAAAGTCAATGATATTTTCTAAGGGTTAAAAATAAAGATGGATATGATTTAGTTTGGGCTGTTCTTAGAGCACTATTTAGCTGTGTCATTTTGCAGTTAGAAACTTTATTGAATCTGAAGCTATATTTGCTTTGTGTATGCATATAGTTTTGTTTAATTTGGCTATTTGAGAGCAGTTATTACTAAAAATATCATAGTAAAGTGGAGTCTCAATCTACCACTTTTAAAGGAGTTGGGAGGAGGGGGACAATACTGAAAAAAAAAAAAACATAATTAAAAATTACTAATAAGTAAAACTTAATTGTTAATGACTGAAATATGTATAAACACACAACTTAAATTTTATAATTCAGAATATTTTAGTCATATTTGTAAAAAAAGTATATGATTGTATATATACATAATTTTAATATCATAATAATTACATATATTAAAAAAATTCAGAATTAATATTAATTATGAATTAAAAATAAGTACAGTTTTTATTTTTTATCTATCTTTTTAATTTTTTTAAATTTAAAGTCTCTTATTGATATTTGCTACTATTTAAAGTATGAAATTTATGGTACTTGTCAGTTGATTGGATAATTAATACATTACCTGAAGAACTAAAGGAAGAATAGTGATTGTAGATTTTATTTTGATTCATAGTAAACTTTATGTAATTATTTTTTGAAGTAACAAAGAAAAAATCTTTAAATAAAAGAAAATTGAAAAAAGAAAATAGTACTTATAACTAAATTAAAAAAAATTTTTTTGAATAAGATTATTTTTTATATATATTACTTTATTATTTATAATCAGAATTGAATCAAGACTTTCAAGCTTCCTTTAATCATCCATTCCATCTTATACAACTGACACACACATGACTAAAAGGAGTTTGAAAGTCTGGGTTCAAACCCTTTTTAGTTACATTTAGTTTAAGAATATATATAATATACTTGTATTTAAAAATCAGAATTAATGAACATTTAATTAACAGAATATTATTTAATAATGAACTAAGTAGATGTAGTTTATATATATAAAAACTATGTTTACATATCATTTCAAATTAAAGAAAAAACATATAGAAAAATTTTGCGTTAGGACTGAATTGCTGGTGATAGATACTAAAAAAAACACACAATTGGAAACATGATGGATTTATAAAATAAGTATTATGTATTTCAATGATCCTTGATTTTAGAATCAAAGAAAATAAATAATGAAATAGAAAAATATATTGTTATACCAAAAGTCAACAGAAATTCAAGTTAATAAATTAATGCCACTGATACCTTCTGTCGTTTAGTGCATTGATACAATAGTAGACTCTGGAGCTTTGCTTTAACTTCTTATGGACTTTCAAACAATATATTATATGATTATTTACTTAATACAACTAATGTGATTTCATTTTTGGGTTTGAAAGCTAATTTCAAATATTTGTGATAATATATGTGTGTGAGAAAGATGAGTAGTCAAAACAATGTTCTATAATTTATGTTATTTTTATTCTGATTGTTTCTTTGGTGTTTTACTGTGATAGATATATTTTTAAAACTAACATAAATCTGCAAAACATTTGCAGTCAAATTGACATTAGTTATATTCTTTGTTTGTTTTTTACCTTCTTCTCTTCCTTTTTTCTCTTGTCTTTTTTTTTTTTGTTAATTTCTCATTTATAATATATATATATATGTTAGACTTATTTTAATTTTGGGAAAAATTCATTTTATTTTCAGAAGTGTTTGAAGTGGCATTTAAACACACAGTTATAGTAGTAATGATTTTGTTTCTCTTTCTATTAGTGAAAAATATTCTAAAGTATCAAGCTTTGGAATCAAAATTAAATGCAACTTAAAAAAATAGTAACATAAGTTAGATTTTTTTTCATGATTCTTTTTCTAAAAAGACTTAGAAAGGCATTTATAAGTAGAATATATAAACTTTAGCTCTTCTAGTGCTTATTGCTAGCTGAAAATTCAAATCTAAAATGGCAGTCACCCTCCCAAACTTTGTCAATAAATATAGTCTGAATTTCCAACAGCTTGATCAAAAGGTAACATGATAATTTTATACAATATTTTAAATTTTATGTTTAAAGCAATTAAACACTACTTTTCAAATATTATTTTAAAGTTTTGTTAATTCTTGGATTTTGAAAAGATTTCTATAGCTGGACAAACAGAATGAGCACATATTATAATAATGAAATTAAAATAAATAATAAAACCACACACACACAAACCCAAAAAACAATGACCTGAAAACATTATAATTTAAAAAATATCATTTTTAATATATTGAAATTAAATAAATTAGTATAATTTACTAATTTTTAATTTGGACATTTGAAGAATTAGTCTTGATTATGGAAAAATCTAAATTGCTCAATGCTTATTTGAGTCAAAATCAAATGCAGAAAGTAAAACAAAATAAAAAATAGATAAATTAACATTAAAAAAATGTTACAAAAAAAAAAACTTTGTTTAATGCTAAAATTAATATGATTGGACTATAAATAAGACACACAAATGAGTAAGTTCATTATAATTTAGGTTTGGCATGCAAAATAATATAAGTAAAACTGTATTTCCAGTCTTAAAAACTATATTTTATTAGAACTTTTTTTTTTTCGTTTATTCACATTAGTCAAATTTGGTATTTTCTAAATGTTGGTTAGTGCTTCTTTAGATTTAAAACTGTATATATCATAATTTCTTTTTATATTTTGCTTCTTTTATCATTTTAAGAACTATTTAAAATATCTAGGATTTTTTCTTTTGGAAATAATGTTTTATTACTTTCTATTTTTTGTTTAGTTATTAATAGAACTTACATGAATGAATTTTCACTTCTCTTGTTTTTAATATTAATAATAAAACATTTAATTAAATATTATTTAATTAAAAATTTTATTCCTAAAAAATATTATATAAATAATATTTAGCGAATACAGTTTAATAATTTTAATTTTCATTAATATATATATATGAATTTTTGTAATATAACCTAAAACAACTTAGAAGCAATTATTATATAAAAAGTAGAAATTTAATATTTTATCTCTAGTTTACATTAAAATTCAATTTGAGATTTCTTTTCTATATATAAATTTATTATTATTTATGCTATATTTTTTTAATGTTTAATTGTCAAATTAATAAAACAATTGCATTAATAAATTTAAAAATCGTTATAAATCACCTATGTTCTATGTTGAAAACTTAATGAAGAAGCAGAATACCATTCCTATAAACACCATAAGACAAATTTTAATAATAATAATTTTGATTATGCAGCAATAATTTTAATATAAAGTTTGAGAAATCATGGAAAAGCTTTGTAAAGAAAAATTTAATTTGCCACAGTTTATTTGTCATCCCTTTAATCATCCTATTTTCACATTTTACATTTTGTATTTTTATTTACCTTTTCTTAAACAAAGAAGATACCAATGAATTGAATTATATGAGAAATCACATTGAAATATATATTCTAATAAAGATATTTATTATCCCATATATATTTTAAGTTATGAATCTTTTTATACTGATATATATATATATGTATTAAACAATTTTTAAATTATGTCTGGAAAAAAATCACAATTTTGTAGACTTTAAGGTGAAATTTCAAAGTCTTTACATTTTAATTAGGAGTATTAATAAACTAAACCTTGAAATTCTTTTAATTATAAAAAATATGGATACCTTCACAAATATACCTTTATATTGTAAAATTAAGGAATGTTATTGTTCATTAAGAATTGTAAATTAAAAAAAATAAAAGTTAGATTTTGTCTATCTTATTATTATTATTATTTTTATCAGTTAATTTGTGTGACTGTATACATGTTTAAATATAGATTATGTTGGGATGATTCCTTCTATTGTCTACACCAGGAGCTGGGCTGTGGTTCATGAGTCATATAAGGTTCTTTGATTTCAATCTTAATTGGCTCTTTTTATCATCAAATAAAAGGACTATGGGAGTTCATAAGAAGTTCAAATGCCAAAATCAATCCCAAATCGGATGCTGTATATATTTCTTCTTGTAATTTGTTATTTAATATTTTGTTGACTCTAGTAGTTGTTTCTTGAATTCAGTTTTATTATAGAATAGTAATTACCGAATACAATGAATATTTATAAATATTGGAAATTTGTGAATAAATCAAAGTGTCAAAATAGTTTTTTCTTTATTTATTTTTAGAATTTTTATTTTCATTAGGATGTATACATATTCTATTATGTTCTATTACTAAAACAAATGTTTAAATATATCCACAGCCATTCCGAAATTCATATTTTTTATGAACCATATTTTTTGCCATTTTTCTTGTGACTCTTTTGGTGGTGGGGGTGGTGGGAGGTATTTAAACAAAATGATTCTTCATGTTAAAAAGTTTGCTGAATCTTGGTCTAAACAAAGTTGTAAGGTGGTCTTTAAAATTTTCTTGTTCATATTTTATTATTTTAATAAGAGTTTTGATTTGTTTAAGTAACTTGTTTTTCTGTCTTGACACATTCATTGAAAAAAAAAAGGCAGAATATTAAATAAATTATTCATATATATATATTTTAAAATAAAATTGAAGAAAAGAAAACATAAATACCAGGAAATTAATACGTTCATTTGACATGATTACTATGTTTTTATGTTATTGGTTGATCAATACTATTCTGTTTTTATAAAAAATATTATTACTAGCTACATTGTATGTGTTTTAAAAAACTTCTACTTCTTCTAACATGAAGGTTTACAATAATTTTTAAAAGATTTTGTTAAAAAAAGAAAGAAAAGAGAGAATTGTAAATTAATTGATAGATTTTTATTATGAATATACAAAAAATATGAATATATATTAAAATTAATAGTCGTAAGGGTAAGAGGATTCCTTTTTACTCTTATACAAATACTATATCATGTGGTTGTTCGAAGGTATTCATTTATTTATAACATTCTCACAGCGTCTGCGCAATTAGCTTAACAGGCTGTCATTCTATTGTAATTATAATCGCACGCAAGACGTTATAAAAATAAATGTTTATTCATGTATAAAATTAATATAGAAAATATTTAATTTGTTAAAATTGTTAGCAATATATGGGTGCTTTAAAAACAAGGATAAAGATATTCTTGTCTTTTTTTTAATCCAGAAGAATTGTTAAGCCCTAAGAAGAGTGATGAACTCAGAGTATCATTCATTGAAAAAGACATAATATAAGTAGACTAGCATTATTCCAAACTGCAGAATTCAAATTTATCTATTTTCTGAGCAGTTTACAAAGATTACATACAGTTCTTGTAGGATATACATTAGTGAAAAAGTTGAATAATTTAAAAATCGAATAAAATTTTCTTTGTCCATATACAGAATAAATTCTGAGATAAAAATTCATTAAAAAAAAAATCAGAAAAAAATCTGGCATTATTTTCCAATGTCAGGGCACTATTACATTAATCTAAAAGAAATGAAAAACATTTCCTTAGCACATTTTTTTATGAAAAATTATTTTTGTAAGGTGTATGATTATTTTATATAGTTGCAATTTTGTATCACAATTGAAATCAAACACTTGTGATTCTATATTAAAAATTCATTAAAAAAAAGGTTACAATGTTTTAATCTCCTTGTAAGATTATGTAACTGTAATTTGACAAATAAAATATATCCTTAGAATATAGTTATTCTTCATGGGAAAGTTGAATCGCTAAAATCATATCAGTTTATTTGTTATTCATTCTCAGTTCTTTATGAAATAAACACAAAATTTGCAATTTATGTTAAATATTTATTATTAAAATATCAACAGAAAAAGGATTTTCATCAAAGTTCATAGATCAGTTTGGGTTGATAAAAAAAAACAAATCAAAGAATCTTCAATTTTTATTGAAAATTTTTTATTATTTGTCAGTAATATTTCAAGAAAATGTAACTAAATGTTGGATTTGAATGCATATTTAGTTAATAAGATCAAATATTTTACGGTAATATCTCCACACTAAAACTCAATATATTTCCTTCGAAAGCGCTAAGTATAGAAATAAATAGAATAATATAAATATATTGAGTTTTAGCGTGGAGATATTACCGTAAAATATCTGATCTTATTACATATATAAACCGCACATTTAGTTATTTAGTAGTTACATTTAGTAAATATGTTTGAAAGCAGTACAGATATTTACTCATAAATTAACTTTTTATTTCTCTTTTTATCATCTCTTTTATGCAATTCATCTGTATAATTTTTTTTAATCACTTAAACTCATTCATCTTAGTTTTTTATTAATTTTTTAAAGAAATATTCATCAATAAATTTGATTTAAGATAGTCTAATACAGGGGTGGGCAATTGTTTTGACTCGGGGGCCACCAAGGTTGTCGGAGGGCCACATCGGGAGCCACTTTGTGGAAGCGAAGGTTAATGGAGGGCTGCATTTTTTTTCATGACACAATAAACACACTACTTTATTCCCTGTATCACCAAAGAAATATATATTTATCCATTTTTCATTAAACACAAGACATTTCATGACCGATTTTACATTTTTTCAGAGGATTCATGGTTTCACTAAAGTTGGAAATGTATATATTTGCTAATGCAAAGACAAAATTGAAATTAACCTGATCAACTGGAAAAGCACTGCACATCATATCTACACTGTGCATTGGTATTGATGTGGCCATCCTAGTTGAAAATATGACACAAATCTTCGGTTACACACGAGAAGGAAATCTCAGTTCAAGGTGGATTTTTCTGATTGTCTTGGCGGGCCGCATAAAAACTCTTAGCGGGCCACATGTGGTTCTCAGGCCACTATTTTCCCATCCCTGGACTAATACATTATCTTTAATTTTTATATATTTATTATATTTTACTATATACTTGAATACTTTGTGTATTTTCAAAAATTTTTTGAATCTGAAATTGACTTTGTACCTAGAGTTTCAAAATAATAATTTTTTAGAATTTTCAATTATATTCATTTTCCACTCCATTTCAACCAAAAAACATGACCACACATATGTGAAAAAGATAAAAGATCCGCAATGTATATATTTTGTGCAGAATCAGCACCTATTAATTGGGCCAGACCATAATCCCCCACTATATATATACAATCAGTGCTCAGCTTATATTAAGATAGCAATTCCTTAAACTTTAATGGACATGCTTCAATCTTCTCACCTTCCATTCAACTGTTCATTTTATTGAAAAACCAATGATGGAATGCTTAAAGCCTTTGGTGGATTTGATATTGTAGTCATACCCATATAGGCATTTCATTAATCTAATCCCTCATATTATTGGACCATTACATATCCATTTATATTAATAGGAGAGGGATGGGATGAATTTATACTATGATGTAACCTATTTCCAAGGAATTATGTACTTAACCTATTCATTCATTGTACTAAATGTTAACTATAGTAATTAAAAAGTTATCTGAACTTCTCAGTTTATATTCATCCTCCATTCCATCTCAAATTACCGACATACATGACCACACCCATGTGGAAAAAATAAATGATCATAGTATAAATCCAGTCCATCCTGCTTCTATTAATATAAATAAATATGTAATAGTCCAATAATATGAGAGGTTATATTAATGTAAATCTCTACATGGGTATGACTGTAATATCAAATCCACCAAGGGCTTTGAGCATTCCACCATTGGTTTTTCAATGAAATGAATGGTTGAATTGTTGAAAGGGTGAAAAGATTAAAGCCTATCCATTAAAGTGTAAGGAATTGCTACCTTAATAAAAGCAGAGCACTGATTGTGTTTATGCATGTGAGATTATGATCTGGCCCAATTGGTGAGTGCTGGTTCTGCATGAAATATGTATATTGGAGATCATTCATCTTTTTCATATGTGTGTCGGTTGTTTGAGATGGAATGGAGGATGAATATAGTATGAAAATTCTAAGTTCAAATCCCTCTATTTACTATAATTAAAGTGAAAGGCTGAAAACCTCTTGCATGCGCTTTTAGAATTCTTATATGATAGCCAATCAGATGTAATGATGAGTTTATAGGGAGCTCTTAAGTCGCAACAAACAGACATTTTATAAGAAATTTTATAAGAGAAAAGGTGGTTCCACCCTTCTCTTTACTTAAATTTCTATATATATAAGCCAGTCTGAAGTAGTATACTGAATGAATAGATTAAAATATTAGTTTACAATCTGTATAACAAATGACATCAACAGTTATTTTTTGTTTAAATCCTTTAAAGATGACATTTTGTTGTTATATATATATAAGGAAAATTATTGTTGATGTTTTTAAGTTTATATATACACACCCATCCACACACTCATTGTATTCTGTGCCCCCCCCCCCAGATTGTTCATTAGTTTATTAACGTACTTGTCGATTAATGTGCCAAATTATTTGCGATTATTTATTCTGGAATTTTGATTTAGACTAGATTCTTTTGAGATAAAAAGTTAACTACAAAGTTAATTAATTTGAGATAATAAACTGTTTACAAGTATGGTTGCATATCTTCTGATCTTTTGAAATTTGTTTTCTTAGAAATAATAAATTTAATATCTTCATTGAAAATATCTTTTATCGTTTAAATCCGAGCAATTGTTTAGTTTGCTATTAAGCTTTTAAAATAATGTGAATAATATTTTATTTTATTGATATTGTCAATTCTATTATTTTAAATGTTTTTAGAGATTCTTCTTTCTCCTCTTTTTCTCTCTCGTTTTGAAGAAATGTAATTCAAATTTAAATTGTTAAATACTGAAAAATAAAACAGACGCAAAAATAAACAAACATGAATCACTCTTTAAATATGATGATGTCAACATCTTAAGATATTATTTGACTGAAGCATTGAATATTTTTCAATTGTATCTACTTCAAAATGGCAGACTCGTAAAAATAAATGAGTTGGATAAAAATATAATTTACATAAAGATATCTATTTTTTTAATTTAAAAAGTCATTTGTATTTTGCAAAGGACTAATTTACTTTGTCATTAGTGATAATATGGTTTATTGTTTAGGAGTTCATAAGAAGTTCGAATAACATACACTGCTTTCCTTTTTTAGTTTATATTCATTATTCTAAACTACTTTTCACCATTACCTTTAACATCGATTATATATATTTTTTACTCTTGACCTTTTTATTTAATTATATATATATAAAAAAAGAATTTAAATATTTCCTATTATTGTATTTCTTTGCACCATTAATTTTATTTCCAGAGTCAATTCCACTCCCCCCATACTTTTACTTGAACTACATTTCAGATAAACTATTTTGCTATTTTTTAAAATTTTATTTTAAATAATTAATTTGCTGCAACTTAATATTTTTATTTTAAAGAGTTATGTTGTCTCTTGTAAGGCTAAATTTAATTTTCAATTTTTACATGTGAAATGTGATTTTGGAAACAATAGAAAAGATAAATTTGAAAAAGCACTATTGAGATGTGAAAATGACAAGGTATCACATATTAAGAAATTATCAAATGAAAGAGGAATTGTATTAGTGTATATACTTACATTAATAAACCTGTAAAAAAGTAATAATGGAGGAGGGTTATTAAGTTCACAAAGGCAATTAGAGAGATGATTGTATTCATGAGTGTTTTGAACTTCGTTTTGATGAGAATACTGACTTCAATCTCAGACTTAATTTAGATTATACAACTAGAACAAATATTAGTTTAGATTATCATTTCAAAGCCCTAAAGAGACTTTAGTTTTCAGATGAATTATTGCAACTATTACTGAGTAATATTTGAAAAAAAAAAAAATTGCCTGGAAAAATTTTAAGCCATATAATTATTCTAGTTATTGATAATTTATTACTTTTAACTTTGAAGAAAAGAAATTGGTTTTTGATCAGGATCATTAAGCAGTGGTGAATAAATTGTACGAATATCAATATATATATACCAGTTTTTTTATGATTTTGAAAAAATATCAAGAAAATTACCATCTGGACTTTTCTAAAGATATTTAGCATACCCAATAAGTTTACTTGATTGATTAGGGAAATATATGATAACTTCCCATATTAAGAACTGATCCATTTAAAATGTGATAAATGAGTCAGTTTTTCTTATTTTCACTTTATTATTTGTAATGATTTGACTTTATAATGCAAAGAACCATAAAACACATTAGATATATGAGTGATGTATCAATTATTGTTAGACTATGTGAATGACCTGTGTCTTTACTCACTGATAGTTTAGGAATGTGGAAATGCAAAATATTGTCTTCTTGAGTCATTACTTTAAAATAAATCATTGGATAATAAACTTAATTAGCCTTATTAATATTGCTTTAGTGGATAGATTCTGTTGAGGTGTGAAGAAAAATCTAAAAAAAATATAAGAATGGCTGAAAAATGTTTGTTTTTGTTAGGTTACTACTAATATAGAGTTTAGTAGAAATAAAAATGAAAACAGTGCACATTTTTAGAGTAATATTAAGTATGTTCTTCAATGTGATATGAAATTCAGTAAATAACTTAACAGTTAATAGTTGTTTTCATGATACTTTGAATGTGATCGATAGATCATATGAAAATTATGTGAGAACCCCCCCCCCAAAAAAAAAAAAACAAAAAACCATCAATTAGAGATTAAATGCCAAAAATGTCAGTTGAGGATCACATAGAAACTTATTGCAAACAACAACAACAAAACATTAGATTGGGTTCCACATATATGCTGCCATAAAGACATTTAAAACAATTTAAGAGGAGAATGACAAATGAATTATTTCAGAAAATTGGAAAATCATAAGCATGAGATTAAACAGCAGCAAAATATTAACTTTTTGGAGAAAGTTTATGTTTTATGTAAGGAATTAAATGATAATAACAATAATAAAATGTATATTTAGATGCAGTAGAATTGTGATGTTATGTTGGAAGCAGCTATGTAAAATGAGAAAAAAAGAGGAAGATGAAAGATATTGAGTGAGATGATCTAAAAGAAGAAGGACATAATTATAAGTATGAAAAATAGAGTGAGGATGAAAGTTTTGGAGAAGATTATCAAATTCTATAGAGTCTATTGTTTAGAAAGATAACAAATGGTATGTACATATGATTAGTTCTTTAATAATAGTGATAGTATACTATGACTGCAAACTATACTTTTGATTATTATTGATCATAGTCTGCTGTTATTTGTTAATTCTAATTACAATTTATCTCAGCAATATCTGCTTTCAATGATCTCGTCAATTTATTTTTTCTCTTGTTTTTATTAAATAGTTATTCTATTTTTTTTTTTCTATCAGTAATTTAGTTAATATATCTTGATTTAACTATAGTATATATACTTATTACTGCATGTAACCAATAGATGATACATCATTTCTGCTGCTCTGCACATATATTAGGCATTGATAAAGTGAAGAGATAGACAGTTAAACATTTCAAAATTGGAACCCATACTCTTTTGGTGCTTGAATGCCACTATATGTTTTCAGTTGATGAACCATTGATTTTTTCTCTTTTTTACTATTGATTGTTACTTAGAAAAATAGATATTTAACTAAAGTATATATGGTTACAGTTATCAATAATTAAAAAAAGGAAAAGATGAATGATTAATCAATCAAAAACTCTAATGATATTTGGGCTCCAAAAGAGGTGAGTTTCAATTCTGGATTGTTTAACTTTTTTACTTCTTCACTTTATCAATGTATTAAAATGTGCAGAAGTGAAGTGTCATCTTTTAGTCACATGCATCAATATATGTATACTATAATTGAATCAATATATATAAGCTATATATTATTGAAAGAAAAAAAAAGAGTCATTGAAGAATATTTGAGAAAAATATAAACTGATGAGGTGGCTGTAAACAAATTTTGCTGAGATAAATTTATTAAAAATTAGCAAATAACAGCAAACTATGATCAATAGTAGTCAAAATTATAGTTTGCAGAGTTATGGTATATTATTACTGAGATCAAAGAAATCATGTGGTTTACCTTGCCAAAAACCAGATTCCATACAAATTTATAATCTCCAAGTGTTTATTTTTCACACTTATAGCTATATTCTTCTTTTAGATCTTCATTCAACATCTTTCATCTTCTTCTCTTTTTTTCATTTTATACAAATGTATTCAACACAATTTCATAATCCTTCTGCATCTAAATATATTTTACATTTTTTTATATTTTTTATTAGCTTTATCATATCACAAACATCCTTTAGTACAGAATTCAGACCAACGTCTCTAAACTATGAATGCATTTTGAAACACCCAGTTCACTTTTAAAATGAATAATATATACATAAACCATGACATAATTTAATGTTATATATACATTTTTAGATATATTTAAACTATATATATATATTTAGATATATATTTGCAACTTTTATTTCATCACACATTTCTAAACATATAGTCAAAGACACATGAAGAAGATAAGTGAACTTCAAGATGCACTTTTGTGCTAATTCGGCACTCATCACTTAACTCAGATCACATTCTTTTATATATATCTTCATCATTTGTTCAATATTTATAGATAGCAAATTATTATAGTTTGATTTATATGTCAAACTTTCTGCATTCACATCTTTGACACAAATCACTTCATGTAAATTTATTATTAATTATTACTAATTATTTATTAAGGTAGGACTTATCCTCGAACAACTGTAGAAATGCTGAAACAAATAAGAAATTGTGATGTGGCCAACTGATGAGTGCTGACTCAGCATGAAATACATATCTTGGGAATCATTTGTCTTTTTCACACGTCTTTGATCATGTTTTAGGAATATATGATGGAATAGAAATTGAAATATTTCTAAATATATATATGAAGTTAAGTTTAAATCTATCTACAAATGAGTGTATGAAGTTAAATTATAATGTGTTCCTATATGTCTTACTTAAAAAGTAGTGTTTCAAAATGCAATTATTCTTGAATGAGAGTAGTGTAATAAAAATTATTGAATTGTCAATATGGGCATGGAGATTAAGTTGTTGATATATCTACAACAATACAGATATATTATTCATTAACTGAGATTTTAAAAAATTTAATAATATGACAGCAGCCATTTTTTTTGACTTGGAGCACTGGATATGATAGTGTTTATTAATATTTTTTCAGGTTAATTTGAAATCTCTTACATCTTGTGATGTGCTTTGATATGGTATAATATTCATATAATAAAATGTTTTCTAAGTGTAAAGCTAAAAATTTTATGAGATTTATTAAGATTTATAAAATATCTTTTTTAAATGATAAAATGAAAGTTATTGATTTAGGAATGGCAACAAATTAAAACTAGAATATTTTTGTATTGTATCAGAAAGCTTAAAGTTTGAAGAGTTTAACTGTTAATCTGAAATGGAGAATGGAAGTAAGAATGATTGTGTCAGTTACTAAGACAATATAGACTTAAAAATAAAAACAATAAGAAAGCCATTATCTGTTGATAACAGGACTATTATTAAGACTTATAGGGGGAGAGGTTATTGAAGAAAAAAGTTGTCACCCAGAATATATTTAATTGCAATGAAAACCTGACATTTTGCTATTCAGCTTCATTTAAAAATAAAAATAGTAAGTTTTTTTATTATTTTTGGAGTGAATGTGAATGGATGAGCATACACTGTAAATACATGGATAAATGTGCTTCCCCCAATTTGTTAATAATAACTACCATTTTTAAATAAATTTTGTACTATAATTTTAAATTATATGTGCATATATACACATAATAGTGTCTGTTATAAAAATATGCATATTGAAAAATATTGTGCTTCCTACAATTCAATAAACAATACATATTATATTGTAATTGATACTTATCAACAAAACTTAAGCTATTATATACACTATCCATGGATGCAAGAAAGACTTAGAATAAAATATAGTGATTATTGCAGCTCCTCTATATTTTGTTGGAAAAGTTTAATAACTCTGGTTGAATAAAATTATTAATGATTTTATATATTTACTTTTTTTTGTTTTTAATTTTATTTTCAAATAAACTTTATTAGTGAAATATATGGTTACAAACTGTGATGTTCAGATGAGAACATGTGTCAGCAGGAGCTTCTTACTTGGGAACTAGAAATATCAGTGTTGATGCTTTGTCCAATCTAGATGAAGAGAAAAAATTTTAATGGTTCCGCAGAGATTGCGTGGGAGAATTGGGAACCTTAGTCACTGGGAATCTTGAAGCGTTTCCATGTATTCTCATAGATAAACTTAGTAGAGAGAATTTTGTCTTTACTTTGGAATTTTCTGAGGGTTCCAAAGAAAATTGCAAGGGCATTCGGTTGTGGGATGTTGAATATCATTTTGCATCGGGTGATCCATATGGAACATGTAATGAAGGTCGAGATTCTTATGCAGGGGAAATCTCTCTCCTTAATGCAATCTTTAATGGAGAGGATTTTATAATGATCAATTACTGAATTTTGGGCTATGATTTGCTTCACTGGTCCAAAGACTGTGCAGGATAATATGTGTGCAAAGGTCTCATCCTGTCTGTGGCAGATTGGGCAGGAAGGATCTATGTTGTTCAGGAATCTTTTCTGATATAAGAACCAGTTGGTGGACATAGCATCAAGATTTACTTTTATTAAATAGTCCAGGAATTTGGGCTCTAATAGTAAAAACTTGAATAATGTTGTGATCTTCTGATTAGACACACCTAGTTTTATTTTCATTTGTAAGGGTTGAGGGTTTATTAGTAAGTGAGCAGTCCTTATTGTAATCTTTGTTTTGAAGGCATCTGGGTTATTGTTATTGAATTGGTATAGGTAGGTAATAATCTGATCGATCCAAGAAGTTTTATTTGGAGGAGGCGTATCAGTAGGTGAAATAAGACTAGTTATAAGTAAATTGTCATATTTTTGTGCAAGATTGAAAACCATTGAATGCGCCTTTTGGAAAGAGATTGCTTGAATAGAATGAAGAGACATTCCATTAAGTTTTCTATGAAGTTGCATTTTGGCTATGCTAAATAGAGGACGTGTGGCCTTTCCAAAACAGGCGCACACATAACCTGTTTACCTTGCTGATGAATGTCTTAGTGATCGACATGATGGGAAGATAGTATGCTATCTTGACCATGATTTTCATGTTGAGAAGAGCCACTTTACCTTGTAAAGATAAGTAAACCTTGGAGAGGCCCTGGGTTATGTGATCAGCAGATTCTATTATTGAATTTTGGATATGCTTTGATATGGCAAGTTGTGATTTATATATAGGGAATCCCAAAAAGTTTTGGGGTTCAGCCAGAAATCTGGAGGGGATTTTTTTCCCATTTAAAATCCTCCATGATGCAGATTTAGCATGATTTATGAGGAGATGTGATGAACTTGAGTACTTGTCAAGGATTTTTAACATATTTAAATAGATTATTTCAAATAAATTCTGTTTGTTTGTCTTTTTTTTTTTTTAGGGCTCTATAGTATAAACACTTGTGATTGTTAAAAATATATCAGAATAAGAAAAAAAAAAAAAAACTACATGCATTAAATACATTTTAATATTAGCAAAATGTAATTAGAATTAAAATAGTCTCATCACCTCTGGATGATCACTGAGAGTTTGATATTTATAAAATTCGGATCTATGTATGGTATAATAGATGAAAGAATGGGAATCCAAGGTGCCTATTGTCATTAATGATTATTTGGATCCCATATACATTTCTTCTGATAACAGATAAAATAATAAAAATGATTTAAATCGTCTGACTTTTTTATTTTGCATACACATTCATGCATATATACCTGAATTCCATATATCATCATTCCTATATGGATAATCAAGATCACTACATATATTATCTAGAATTTTATAAATTTTTTTTTATATATATTTACATCCATTTTATAAATCAAAATAAAATCTTGACAGTATTATAAATTGATATAATCAAATAGGTAGGTCAAAAATAATATTATATATTTTCCCTATAAATATAATTTTTATTTCAATCTTATTATATATATATTTAACAAAATCATATAAAATATTATGATCTTCTTTATAAGTATATATTATGTTTTTATTTCTTTCATGTCTAAGTGACCAATAATTAAATTATCTGTATCTTATGTTTTGTATACATTCATACAATTACTTTTATTACAGTTAGTTATTTATATTAAACAATTAATTAGTGATTCGACAATTAGACATGAGCAAAAATTATAGTTATTGTCTAGATATATATGTATAATGATACTTTTTCATAACATATCAAATATATGTATGCATGTTTATGCATGCATATTTTGGTATATATAAATAGATGTATGTATAATTAATTTAAGAGAAGTATGATTATGGTGAATTTCACTGAAAGTGCACTCAGCTTTTGATTATAAAGAAGAAAAAACCATTTTATTATGTAGACCAAGAGTTCTCAAACTTTTTTCAGCTTCAGACTCCTTTATCAAAAACTTTTAAAACTGTCAACTTCCTAGTCATTTACTTTACTTACTCAAATTAAGAAATTTGTATAGTACTCCATATTAAATATTTTACTAGATATCAAACTTTTCATTTTAATCACTTGTAATTAATGATTGAAAAAGATAAAAGAACTATGGAATATGGTATTATCTTATGCAACATTTAATATCGAAACATGCACTAATGAAAATTAAAGGAAAAAAATATGAGCAGAGTTTTTTTTAATTTTTGACATTTATGAAATAAATATATAAATTCAAAATAAGTACAAATACTGAAATCACTTTATTAAACATTAAAATGAAGTGAAAAAATTAATATATTCAGATAGAATTAAACATCAACAAAATTACAAGAATGAAAGATTTTATTCAGAATTATAATAATAAGAATACCAAATAAATTAGCTTGGAAAATTGAATGTAATGAGATGCACCTGGTGATTTGTGAACAATTTATCTATATCCAGTTTTAAATTAGTGAATTGCATTCTTAAATCTCCATTTTCAATGATGTGCAATCAATGTCTGTTCTGAAGAAGGTTTTAAACTACGCTGAAGCCTTTCTCTACCAGATATGATGATGGAAATGCTAGTAAAGACTTTTGTACAACAGTCCAGTGAAATTCAAATTGTCTCCTTGCATTTGTGAATTAACATCATTAAATTTTCCAAATAAGTTGGTTAAGTAAGCAATATCTGTTTTACTCTTAACTAAATTTTCTCTCAAATTGGAGTCATAGTCTTCCAAAAACTCTAAAACAGATTGAAAAGTGAAACAAAACTCACCAAACATAAATCTTTTGAAAGCCAGTGGTATGGAGAAACAATCAATAGAAATCTTTGTTACGTTCCTCACATAATCAAATTAACAGTCTAGTGTTCAAAGAATTACTTTTAATTTTGTTCACAGGTGTTATAACAAACAGAAATGATTGATGCAATTTGTCACTAAAGTTTTTGGCTACTAAATGTTGCTCATGGATTACACAGTGAACTACAAGCACTTCAGGTATATGTTGTTTTAGGCAACTTATGAAACCACGATAACACCCAACTATAGCCGATGCTCCATTTGTCACGACAGATATTATATTTGTCATTGAAATTGCTTTTTCTCTGAAAAATAGTCCCCTTAAATGGAAGTGGTCATGAAAACCTCCAAATGAAAATACAGCATAATTGAATTATATAGAAGATTGTAATGTTCTTCATTGATTCATCATACGAAAATATCATTAATTAGGGAGATGTAAGATGCATCCTTCAGCAACACTTTAATAAAATTAGATTACACAAACAGTTTCAAACTATTAACAGACTTCAAAAATAGTTCAAATTTGACTGAGATTAATAAGACTATTATTGATATTCTATTAAAAACTACAACAAAGATAATTAGTTAAAAAAAACAATTCACTACAAATTTTCACTTAAAGACTATACAAGAAGAAAATAAGAAATATATAAAAAAGACTTATTAAGAAGAATATCTGCAATTATGTAAAATTGTATGAAAAAGAGTTAGTAATAATTTAAGAAAATATAATTGAATTGGCAAAAAAAAGCTAAAGAAAAGGATAAAAATATCTTAAATATAAAACAACAAATTGATGTTAGAAGGGAAGTTACTTTAGAAATGACAAGAAAAAAACTGGATCTATTACAAAAAAAAATGAAAGAACATAAAATATCATGGAACTATGATATCCACTATTTTTTATGAGCGTAGTATGCATATAAAAACTACAATTATAGCATAAATAAAAAAAGAAAGATATACTATCTTTATCGGCATATAGTATGCATGGCATATAAGATACCCCCCTTCTTTTTATACATATGTTTTTCATGAATGTCCATAATGATTTACACTACTAATTTTATAGTTATTTATATCTACAAAAAATGTAAATAGGGAATGCTGTAGTTAAGTATCTTTTAATCTTCATCTTTAATACCCAGAAATTCATCTCCAAATATAAACATTTTGAAGATTGCTTCTTTTCCTAACTGTATGTTATTTATCTTGTAGATAGATTTATATTTTTGAGAGAACTCTTTATATATATATATTAATGATTTAATTTTAAAATAATTTTTTAAAAATTATGAGAATGGTATTTTGGATGTTTTGCTTTGATATTAATATGATTATGAGAGTATATATATATATTAGTATGACTATGTTTTGTAGCTCACATGCATGCTTATATACATGTGTATTTATATAAAAAAAATTATTTTGCAACAGGACAAAATGCAATAGAATACTTATATATATCTATATTAATATAAAGCAAAAATTTTAGACAGACTGAAATTTCAACTCATAATTTTGATTACTAGTGCATAAGATCCACCCCATATTTTAGGTATATTTTGAGGTGAAAAAAGTGTGTCCTATACACCAGAAAATATAGTAGTTATTAATAATAAATTGTAAGAACACATTCACATGCACATTTTTTTTCCCTATGGAAATATAAAAACGGTCTTATTATTACAGATATAGCTTTTCCAGTTGTTTTGATATTTTAAGTCAGTTTTATTGACATTGGAATCTATACAATTATTACTATTTGCAGTTATCTATTTCAGATTCTTGGTTAAACTCTAAATATAAACTTTAACTTTTCTGAGCAATAGTAGATTGTTTCTAAGTTCTCTTTTTTCCTGCCTTTACTAAATTGGTAACTTTCTTTTTATCACTTAAAAAGTTTCTTAAATTTTATAAAGTTGAATGAAATACTGTACTATATCAAACTTTTGGAAGAATAAAAGTGAAGACTAAAATGTTTGTTCTTATAAATGTGATAATGCATGTTTAAATTATAACATTTGAAAATTTGAATTAAGTGAAGATGCTCTGAGGAAAAAAAAAGACAGTCTGCCTTATAACTAAATTTATTAAATTTACAAATTTTAATTTGGTATTTGCCTTATCTTGGATAGGATATAATTGAAGTAGTATATATTGGCATAATATATATCACGACTTCATTGTATGTGGAAAAGTTCTACCAAGAACTATATAATAAATAATAAAGAACAAGAAACAGAGTAGATTACTTTTTTTTGAATTGCTGTCACTTTGAATGAAGAGATGAGATACATAAACTATGAAGAAAGGAAAAGTTTTAGGAAATAAAGGAGTTATGAAGAATAGATAAATTATTGGCAAAACTATACATTGAATGTCTGAATGTTAAAGATATATCAGATAATTGGAGAAATGCAATAGTAATATTGATATTTAACAAAAATGAAAAAGATAGTAGAAATTATAAATATATTTGTCTTTAATTACTTTTATACAATATCATTATTAAGTCATTACAACTCATTTGCAACATCTTTAAACTGAAACCAAAAAAGAAAAAGCTGGATTTAAAAGGGTTTTAGACAGTGGATCACATCCAAAAGAAATTATAGAAAGGATCAATGAGTATGAGTTGCCATTATGCTTTGGATTTGTAAATTATAAAAAAGACTTAATTCTTTAAGCTTTTCCGCAGTGGGCTTTGAAGATCAACATTGATAAGAGTATACAGCAGGATAATTCCATAGTTTTAAATCTTTCTATAGCTATTTTACAAATAACTAGAATTATTATCTTTTTTCTATACCATTATAATATTAAATAATCTAGATTTGAAGATAATATAATTGTTTTTGCAAATAATTGTTCAGACTTTCAGGTTAAGTTGCAAGAATTTTTAGATGAAAGTAAGAAATTAGGACTAAACATAAGTGCTAAAAAGACTAGTATTCAATAGATTTTAATAGTAAAAGAAAATAAAGATTAATAATCATAAACTAGAAGTTATCAACTAAACGTACCTTGGTGATATTATTAATATAGATGGAAACAAACAAATGAAAATTAATCATAGAATTAAATTTGGATAGACTGATTGGATAGAAATAAAATAAAAGATTTTTAATAGATGTGTTTTACCAATTCTTACATGTGAATCTGCGACTTGGATGAATACTTCAAATCGCTCAATGAAATGAATAGGATGCATGTTGGGAATATGAAGGAGGGATCAAAAGTAAAATATATGATGGAGATTAAACTGATATCATTGATCTCATTGAAAGAATTAAGAGACTGAAATTAAGCTGGGTCAGATATATTGCTAGAAGAAGTGATAATAGATGCACATTTGAAGTCTTAAACAAGATCTCAAGAGATTGTAAAAGACTTAAAAAGATATATCATGTGAGATAAATGTATGAAATAAGAAAATATGCTGGTATTATGTGGAAAAGAAAGGCTATGGATGCAAGAAACTGAACAACTTATTCTGCAGTGAATCGGCAATGGTTGAATATGATGATAGTAATAAAGTAAACATTGTTAAGTTACACACTGAATAATAGTTTCATAACTAAAATATAGTTATACAAATTAGAAATTTAGAATGTAAAAAATCTATTTTTTAGAGTTGTTGTTTGAATGTTTAATGTATGTGATTATATAGTAGCAGTAATATGTCATCATTAACAATACTATTTTATTGTAAATGAATAAATACTATCTTTTTCACATTAAATAACATTGCCACTTATATAGATATTATTTGCCAATTCCAGCTTTTGGGGGTAATATTAATATTTCACTTTAAGATATTTGCTAGAAATCATTTTTAGCAATGTAGGTATTAGGGTTACCAAGTAAGTATTCAAGTAATAAGTGATGGAAGTAAGCTGTATTTGCCACTGTTTTAACTCAATTTAATCTAAAAAGTTTGGTTTAGAATATCATTATAAACTGGTAGTTATTTAAAACATCTGCAAGTTCATCAAAATCTTTTATATTTTAATATGTTTAATTTACAAATTCAAGATATTCATAATCTAAAAATAAATGAGCTGTTTTTCTTTTCACATTTATTTTAAATGGTTTTTATTATTATTTTAAAATCAAATTTTTATTCAGTTATCATTATTACCATCCTTATCATTAGGCAGCCGCCTTGCAAGTAAGTAGTTGGTTGCAGACGGTTGTGGGTTCGCCTCCCGGACGATGCTATGACATATGAAAAACTTCATAAATCTTTTCAAGTGTTTTTTTTATCTATTGCTTTAATTTTCAGACTTTTTACATACATTGTTATATTTATATTTTTTAAATGCAGACAAATAATAAATAGTGTAATGAAAAAAATATTTGAAAAGAGTATGCATTGGTAAATCCATTGCACTGTCATGCCCATGACACAGGAGTTCAAATCCACTATGGAGGTAGAAGAATATTTTAGATTGCTAACTATTCTAGATCTAAATAGAGTCCAGAACAATTTGGGTTGATTTGATGAATGTCAGTGCTCTTTATTTAAAGAAAAAATTGTGAAATATAACGTAGTGTTCACTATTTGTAGGAGAGGAGTACACCAGATTATCAGGAACCCAAAATATACGATTTAACTAATTTTTGGGTTTAAATGCATTTTATAACTCTTCATAAAAATAATTTCCATTATATATATAATCTAGATTAACTTCTATATACTAAATGATTAATTTATTAAATTAGTAGATTATGTATATATATTAACTCTGCTGGAAGGTATTTCGATAATCAGGTCAAATGGAAGTGCGTTCAAGTGTTTTATTGATCTGCTTACTAATGGTGCTATCTGAAATTAAACTGTGATAAAAGAAAGTGCTTCAATCTTTCATTATTGAGACATGAAATTTATTCTCTCTTAACTTCCTTTTGTTTTGAAGCTTTCAGGAAGAATGATTTATCATTACTGAAAGATTTGATTTACGAAGAAAAGTCCAAGCATGAATCTGAGTGGTAAATAAAAGAGAGAGAAAAAAGTCTAATGAAAATTGTTAACGTTGATTAAAGTCAGGATTTTTTTCTTCTTCCACCGAGCAGTTAGTAATATATATACGTATTTTAATGATGAATATTTCCCCTACTGATTGTAATTCAAGTGCATTTCTTTTTTAAAAATATTTCAAATTAAATGTATTATTTATTTAAATGAAGAGTTATGTTCCAAAATCATTCTGCTTATCTTACATCTCGTATATCTTAAATTTCACAATTAAAGTAAATTATAGGCATAGGAGTGTTTATTATTTTAAGCTAAATTAACCACGATAATAACGTTTTCAATTTCTTTGAAAATCTGTTTTTCAACCAAAGGCGAATAAATTATATAAAAAAAGTCTTTTTGGTCATTTGAATAGAAATGTTTTGCTATATCTGGGATACTCAAACATAATATGATTTTCTGAGCAACTAATCATACAATTATTTTATGAAAAATTTTAATATTTCTTTGTTAAAGAAAGTATGTTTAATTATTAAAAGTTCGAACAAATCTTTATTGAATTCGTAATGAATATATATGTTTTTTCGCTGTCTTTTCTGAATAAACTCAGACACTTGGAAGATAATAAAAATATTTATAATTTTGCATAATGTAATAAATAAATAAATTATAATAACCATCATTTTTATTGCTGGATATGGTTTAATTCGAAAGTTAAAAGTTCTAGATAACAGCTCAGTCCCTTAAACTCCAGTACTCAAATATATCTTCAAGCAATAAAACTATCGATTATTATACTGTGTGTGTGTTTTTTTTTTTAATAAATAAATAATGTTTTATTTATGTAGCAAATTATTTAAAAATCTAGAAGAATTTTTTTTATGAAAACTATAGATATCGAAATAATTTTAATTAGAATAAAATTTGTTACTCAGTAGGGTTAAACATACATCCTAAAAGATTCGTTCGATTATAAAACTAAGATTATCTTTTAAAAGAATAGAGCTGAAATGGGAAAGGAGCTATTTATAAATTTATGTTTCAAAGCATATTTTATTGATTAAAAAACAATGATTACATAGGTAAGATTGGGCTTACACAGTAAGCATAAGTCTGTTCCTGTGTCTAAACAGTTCTGTAGGGCATAAGTTTGTTCACAGATATATGAGAGAAAGAGCTTTCTCTTGAGTTCTTTAAGTTGTGTTTTTGCTACTCTTAAGGCATCAAAAGTTGCCTGAATTCAGTTTGTCTAATTTTTTTTTATATATACATTATGTTGATGGACCCTGTCATGTGTGTCCTGCTGGTTTTGGTGTATTGGGTTCTTTTTCTTTTTAGCTGTGTTATTCTGTATCTCTTTTACTGATTTTCAACTATAGTGCTGATTTTAGTTTAAACAGTGACCAAGTTGCAGCAAAAATATCTGGTGGTGCTAGCATGTTATCCCTTTCTTTTATTTTTTCTAGCTTGTGGTGGAAAGTGTTGAGGTTTTGTTTTGCATTGTAGTCAAAATTGAATTTACATCTGGTGTACCAATATGCATACAAGCTAAATGTTGCTGCTCTTATTGTTGGGATTGCATTTTTTTTGTATACCTGGAGAATTTTTGCCATTGTTGTGTCTTTCTGATGGTAGTTATTTATCATTATTTGTCTTACCTTTTCCAAGCCCAGACAATCGTTTAGAAAATGATGTTGTGTTTCTTCTTCTCTTTGGCACAATCTGCACAGTGGGTCTATTTTCGTAAAGAACCTTTTAAAATGGATGAAATGTGATGTAGGCAAGGCATTCAGATTTACTTTGACTATGAAGTCAAAGAATTTAGGCTCCAGGTACCAATTTTTATATTTTTTTAGGAGCTGTGCATTGTTTATTTCAAGGACCAAAGATGTTGATAAAATAAATGTAAAGCTAATAAATAATAGGTCGATTGATAAATTCGAATTAAAGATGAAAATGATCTTTTGAATGATTAAAAAAAATTTTTTTTAATATTATATTATGAAAGAAGTAAGCCAATAAAAAAGTCTCTTGGTTTACAATGAAATGATGATTAAAATGACAGAGAATTAGGGCAAATTTTACTGTGTAGAAATCTTAGCAAGGAATTGAGATGTGAAACAAATAAATCTAAAAGAGAATGGTTATTAATATGATATTGGAATAAGTAGAAGAATAATAAGGAAAAGATAGGTTTTATTTAAAATATAGTCAGAATAAACAAGATCACAGGAATAATCTAATAATTGAAGGTAGAAATGACAAATTATTAGTAAAGAAAACGTGTATATTAAAAAGATGGATAAGCCTTTATCCAGTTTAAATGAAAAAGATAGATAAGAATGAAATATAGTATGTTATAAAGAATAGAATATTTGTGAAAGCTTAAATTACAATGAAAGATTATATAGAAATGATGAAATTCTAGTTAAATTATTAACAGCTATAAAGGATAAGACCGTGAAAGGATTTATTGATGTTTGTAATTTAGAAAACTTTTAGAAGTGTCATTTGTTTTGTTTTTTTTTTTTAAAAAGTTTACAGCTTCATTTGTTTATCAACAGTTATGATTCCAATGGAGAAATGCATTGCATATGAGAGTTCAATGTTCATAATCTTTATGCTATCTAAGTACAAGTAAAATTCATTTTCGTTCTTGTCCAAATTATTGTCTATTTTATTAAGCAATTTATTTGATAAATATTTATTAAATAATTTATTTTTTGTTAAATATTGTTTTCAACTACGGCTTGATTATAAAATTTATTAACAGTAATGACTTTTCTACATACAGAGGTTGTGTATAAACTACATACTATTATAGCAAATACAGGAAGCAATATAAAACTTAAAAAATTAAAAAAAAAAAAGTCTAAATTTGATTTTTAATGTTTGAATATTATCTGCTTTTAAGATTAATCTGTAAAGACCAATTTAATATAGAATCATAAGGAGAGAAGAAGCTGAAATACATTTTTAAAATTATTCAAGTTTAAGTTCTAGATTTTTTGTAATAATTTTTCATTTTTGTTACTAAACAATAAATATATGTTATATAAAAAAGGAGTATCTTTTTTTCATAGTCCTTCTGTATTATTTCTACTTCAGGAAAAAGCATATCTGAGATCATATCTGAGCATATCTGGAAAGTCTTTAATGTGTAGATCAGATGTAACTTTGCATACATATATATATAACCATTAAAAGCATAGAGTTTATTTTTTTGGCTAGTTTAGTTGAATAGTGAATTTGGGGTAATTTTGATTGTATATATATTAAATTATTTTTGGAGCAAAAGTGTTTTGTATTTGAAGAATCTTTTAGCAAATCACTTTGATCTATTTAAAATGTGATTCAAAAATTAAATTAATTGTGCAATTAGTTTCTCTTCTAAGATTATGTGACATTCCAGCTCCTAAGAGACATGTTGAGATTTTTTTTTGTTGTTATTTTATTCAGCTGAGAATTATTCCAAGAATCCAAACTATTATATTTGTTTTTTCACTTGACAACATTGAGATGTCTTTTTATGCAGAGCAGATAAGAAACTTTTATCATTCATATTTTTTCGTAACATTAATATGAATTATTTCAGTTTTTTTTTTTTTAGACTTATAATACAAATAATTCAATAGTTTGTTGCTTAGAAGTTCATATGAAGTTTGAGCAACAAACCATTGAACGTGAACTTTAGAGACTTCCTCTCTATTTCTGTAGTATATTATGCAGGGTAAAATAATCAAATGGTTTATGGCCCAAGGGGAGTGGGTCATAAGAAATTCAAGCATTGGAAGTGACAGTTGGAGTAGTAATTCATGAATTTTAAGCTCCAGAGTTATCTGTCACTGCACTAAACTATATAAGACATCAGAATCTTATGACAAGGTTTCTACAATTCTTTTGAAATCATTTCAAAATTTTACTCCCATAATAATGCCATACAGCTTTTTTGTTTCATTAATCCATTTTAAATTAGGTCTTTTTTTTTTTTTTTAGTTTTCTTTTATTTTTTGATATCTTGTCAACATTCCTATTTAAATTCTTTAATCTCTACTATCATCACTATGATTAATTTTATTTTTTATTATTTCCAGTGCACTTCTTGTCATATTTTCTTACATTTTTGGCTTTAAATTTTGTATTTACAATCATTATAATTAATAAAATATATTAATTAAAAGTTTTTCTTTATTTTTTTAATCCATAAATTCATAGCTCTTTTTAATATAGCATATATAATATTTTTACTCCATATTTTGGTTTTCCTTTTTCTTATTATTTTCACATGCATTATTTGATATCAATTGTATAATAAATATATATACAATAATGAAATTCTGGTAAGGTCAAATCTCTTAAAATTTGTAAAAGCTTCCCTATCAATTATTAAATACTTATTACAAATATACTTATATTTATAATTTATACTTCTATTTCATCACATACACATACACTTTAAATACAAGCCAATGTTGATCCTGTTTCTATATACAGTACATTCTATCTTTTGATTTCAAACACTTCCAATAATATGAACGAAATTGTATAAGCTGTTTTTATATTTTTTGAGATAACATTATACTAAAGTAGGGCAACAGAAATGTTTTGTTTTGAAGATTTATTGTTGTATAATTCTATATTTAGAGAGTATGTTCACTTCATTTTCTGTAAATTTATATCATAATTTAGTGAGTTTCATGTCTGTATTAATAAACACATAACATTTTGTTATAACATAGATACAATTTACATAAATGGAAACTGGCTCTGCTTTTTATCCAACATTTATGGATATCAATTCTACTATAAATTTGACAGGAAATGACGAAATATACCTTTTTTTGCCTATCATATTTTTGAATTTAAAATTCTCAATAATAATTTTTTTTTAAAGAATCATATGATTTCTGTTCATTTTTTTCTTTATATAAAGGGTAGGGTGAGACTAAATTTAGCATACTAGTTAATAAATATTTTGAATAATACTACTGTACATCTAATATATGCGCTTGTGTATGTTCATGTGTATATTATATATAATCATTAAATGAAGCTGAAGTTTTTGAAGATTTTAGATAATATGAATTTTAGGTTTTTATTAAACCCTTGCAAGAATGGTAACTTAACTGTGGTCGTAATTAGTGTTTTTTTTGCTAATAATTGTGGATTGAGCTTATTATTTATGATCCTTTTAAATCATTTTTGATCCACTACAGACTCAAGGTTTCTTCAAGTTTGGTTTGAATTTCTTCAATTCATAGACTTATTTCTCTATACCACACCAATAAACATCTTACTTAATCAATCCATTTCATAGTGGTTTAGTGTCATTTACATTTTCTTGGGATTTTGGTTAAGACTTAACTGCTCATTTACTATTATCTTTTTTTTTTAGTAATATATCCAGCCAGCTCTCTTTCAGTCTTAATTTTTTCAATATTGTTAATTATACTTGTTCTTTCATCTAAAGTATTTCATTTTTGATTCTCTTTTTCCCCCCCAACATACAGTCCTTCATATTTCATTGAGTGGTCTGAAGTCTCAAATCTATAAGTAAAAAGTGATAAAAAATATTTTCAAGATACAAGCAATATATTGTACCAATATCAATTTTCAAATGCTGTAATTTCATATTATTTTTAAATTTAACAGGTGGCCCTCTCAGTACTTTCCTAAATCTCTCTTTATTTTGAAAAAATCAGATTAATTGAAATTTAACTCACATAGCTAAACTCACATAGCTAAAATTTTATGTAAACCTTTTCTGATTTAGCAGTATCTCACATCATTTGTAGTGTAAACAGCTTTTTTTTTTTTTCATTTTTTTACGTCTATTTATTTTCTTCTACTTTTTGGAATATGATGAAATTTGTTGTAACTAATACCAACAATAATAAAAAGCAATTTTAGTTTATTATAATAAGTGATTATAAGAATGTAATCAACTGAAGCCAGTTAAACAAAATTAACTTAATTTTTTCATTTTTGTGATTTTATGGCCATATTTAACATTTTTTAAATATATAAACATTTTGATATAAATTGTGAATTATGCTTATAAAAAAAATCAAATTTAAAACAATATTTACATAAAACAAATACTGATCTTAGGAGTGATATAAGGTACTGCTTTAGTATGTATGTGACTAAACTGTGTGGTAGCCATTGAGAGTTAAAAACTTTCTTTTTAAATATATAGACATACTATGTATTTTTTTTTAAATATTAAATTATTTCTACCAAAAATACTCCATCCAACTTTAATCTATGATTAATTTTATGTTCATAATCTGATCAAGATATTTGTAATTGTTCACTTCTTCTAATCCATGATTATCAATCTGTATTTTTATTATTTTCAGATATCTATTGAACATTACTTTAGTCTTTTTAATATTTATCTTTAGTTTTACTTTTTTGCTTTCATCTGATAATTCTGGAAACATTTCCTAAAGCTCTGAAGTATTATTTTTAAAAACAACCATTACATCTGCAAAATCTAGATGACATGAATAATCTCAGTCTATTTTAATTTCGTAGCTTCCCATTTTAATCCAAAAAGATACTTCTTATAAAACTGCATAAAAAAAGTTTTAAAGATATAGAATCATTCTTTCGTATGCCTTTATCAGTGTCAATCTTCTTAGTGTCACTTTAATCTCTGTGTTAAATATTCTTCTGAATATGATTGCATCCTTGATCTATATCTTAATGGTTCAAAACTTTAGTCAACATGGAAATGCTTATAGAATCAAATGTTTTTTTTTTTTAATAATCTACAAAGCCAAAGTGTAATGGCAACTCATATTCATTGTTTTTTTTTTTTTTATAATTTCTGTCAATCCCTGGATGTGATGCATTATGCGAAAAACATTTTTAAATACAGCTTATTTTTTTGTTTAGTTTAAGTCCAAAGTTCTATCTTGGTAAAGATTTTGTATAGAACCCATTTAAAGATGGATAGATCTGTAATTTCTAATATTTTTAATCACTTTCCTTAAGTATTGATATAATTTGTCCAACTTAATTTTGCCTTACTTATTATTTAAAAATCAGTGTCATATCTATTATGTATAATCCAAATTAATCCAAACTTAATTCTAAATGTTTAGAAGAAATCAACCAATTGTCTAAAGCAGTAATATGTAAATATTGTGTGCTGCATCAGAGTATACAACTTCAATTATATGCTATCCAAAAAATATGTAAATAAACATTAAATTTCATAAATGTTGTACATTTTATGATACACAAGCAGCCATTTTTCTTTCTCTGAGTGCCATACATGATCACATTTTAAAATTTATAAATAAATTTTATAATATGTCAGCAACTATTTTTCTGTTGTATAGTGTTATACAGAATCATATTTATTAATAGAACTTTTTTTCGATTTATGTTGAAAGCATATGCATTTTTCTTTTTCATCCTTTCTGAATTTTATGGGCAGTATTTGACACAATAAAATATTTTTTATGTGCAATTCTAAAAGTTTTTACAAAATTTGAGAATATATTTAAAGTTGATACTGACTTAGCAATTAGAGAGATTGTAGTTTCTTAATAACAAGACTACTATGATATTGGAAAAAATAAGAATATTGACCTGAGGATATTTAATTACAATGAAAATAATCAGACATTTCTCTAATTATTTTTATTTTAAAAAATATAAATAGTATAGTAAATTTTTTTTCTTATTTTTTCAGTGAATGAATGAGTGAATACATCATCACTAAAATATATACCGTATTATTTCAAATTTAAGCCATACTTTCTATTTAAATTTTGAAGATGTAAAATTAGAGTGTATTTTGGCTGATATCTCACTCCCTAATGATCACATCTTTTTTTTTTTTTGTGCATAATATTATGATCATTGATAGCAGCTTATTTGGGGATTTCTCATTCACTTTTTTCTTTTAATTCTTATTTAAATAAATAAAAATGTTTATTATTTTTCAATATCTATTATAAAGTCATTTTAATATTTTTGTCCAATTTTAAAATCCTCCTGCTGGTTAAATTCAAGGGCAGCTTAAATTCAAAGTAATTCAGTATATATATATGTTCCTTAATTTATTATTAATAATTAATATTTAAAAAAAAATGTTTATACTATAATCTTAATTTATATGTGCATATTATACATATACAGAAGTGTCTGTATTACATGTCTGTGTTATGAAATACTGTACACTTGCAGTTCAATAAATAATATGCATTCTATTCTATGCAAAGTTTATTAATAAAACATGAGCTATTATGTATAGATACATATGCTCCATGAATCTTATTTTTTAATAATACTTTAAAAATTATTAATTTTTAATAATTTATAGTATCTACAATATTATTATTTATATTTTTTTAATATCATATTGCTACTTCTCTACATATTATTTTCTTTTACTTTGGTAATAGTTTCATTTATATTATTACACCATTTTCACATAGATTTTTTTTTTTTTTAGTTACTTTTAATCTTAATTTGTTTTGGAGAAATTTTTTCTCATCTTAACATTTCAAATTATGGAAGTAATCTCTTGCACTTTTTTTGTTGAACTATACTGGGTTTGATAATTGTTTTTATTGATTTGAGTGTTTTCCTAATTTAACTGTTCTCTCTACTTCCTATTATACTTAAATATTCACATCTTCTCTCCCTCCCTTCTCAAGTTTTTTTTCCATTCTCATTATTATTTTTTAATTGCTCTATTTATATTCTTCTGTTTTTTTTATAAATCATTTTAATAATTTTTAAATTCTTATTATGCTAGATTCTTACTGCTTTTATGTGGGTAGAATAACTATTGCTGTAATAGCTTGTCTCTTAATTTTTTTTATATAAATGATTGAGACTATTGTTTTGCAAACTCTCCAAATTATATTTAATAACATCTAGTACATCTACAAGAATTTTTTTTTACTGTATTTCATCTTTCCAATCACATATGTGAAATAAATCTTGCCCCCAATAAATTATAATATCATGATAGGTTAATTCTTTTTTCATTCTAACATTCTGAAGTTTCAAATTGACTACTATGAATTATGAGTAACTTTACAAACAATCAAAAATGATTAAGTAGGTTTTTCTTCATAATTTCTGAATTGTTTTTTTTTTTCTTTTCAACTTCCAGTCCAGCTTTCTGATATTAGAATGATGAAGTTATATGTTGGAAAATCTCTCATATAAATTTATATATTGGTTACTGTTTTTTGTATGTCAGTAACAATTTTTTAAAATTCATTTTTTATGCTTAATAAAAATGTCATTTGCAATGACAAATACTGAAATTCTTTTTATTCTCAGAGCTTTAATATGTATAATGATTTTTATTAGGCATTTATTTATTCTTTCCACTTTAGTATATATCTTACCAGCATAAATATTTGACATAATAATGCTAGTTTCTCATTCATCTTATAATAATAACAAGAAAAATTCCTGCAGTGTCTCTCATTCATTTCTGATTTTTGTTTTTCAGGAAATATGGTCTTATTTATAATTTTTTTTTATGATTGCAAAAATGTTTCTTATTCCAAAACTCAAAGTTCATTTTTTTTTCTGTAATCATATTTTTTTAAATACAATCAAATGAGGACAACATTGATAAGTTATGAGTGAAAAATTTAATTTCTGGACAAGGTTGTTGTGGGACATTTATTTCTACTTTCTGAGGTCTGCTTAGCTTGAGAAGCTTTACCAACAGCTATGCTATTGTCAATAGAGGCTTGATTTCTTTAAAGCATTCCTTCCTAGTCACTCCAAAATGCTATAATAATAATATATCTTGGGGAGATATAATTCATTATTTTAAAAAAAATTAATTTAATAAAATTAAATATATATCTGTCTTGATTTTTTTTTTGTTTGTTTAAAGTAGATGTAGATGCATTTTGGAACTGTATTTAAAAAACAAAAACAAAACAAAACTCAGCATACAAATAAATGTGGATTTTGAAACAACTTATGGTCTGAATATATATACTTCTAATTATATATATATGTTGGACTATTTCAATTACCTAGTTTTGTTATATGTTTTTAGGAGATTAAACTTTAAATTTTTCATATACATTTCAATTATTAATACTATACCTAGGTTAGCATATAACAATGTTTTGAATTGTTATTCTTCTCTCTCCTTCAGTGTTGCTGGTCTGATCAGACAAAGTACTAATATGGAAATAGAACTGATATTTTTTATTTTCATAAGTAGTGAATTTTAAGATGAAACTCTAACCAATTATGCTATTTCAGATTAAATATATATTGAAAGATTATTATTGCCAAGAATTTGTTTGCAACTATTATGGCAATATCAAACACTAAAACAAATCAAAGATTAATATTTATTTTCAATTAGATTGAAATTACAAGAATATTTGCTTAATATGATTTTAATTAGTGCTATTTTTAGAATAATATAATATACACAACAATTATTGATACATAGATGTATATCTAAATTATTAAAATAGTATTAGCTTTTTTGAAAATTAAATATCAGCATTAAAAAAAAAGAAGAAAAAAGTGTTATGTTATTTTAGAACTTATTTGTGCTATAAATGGAATATGCTTCTAATGTAACTCAGAATAAATTACAAGCTAAGTTTTTATTTTTTAACAGTTTATTTTAAATTAAACAAGAGAAAAAGTGAAGCTGAACAATAAAAATAAACAAGTAGTAATTTAAATACATTCCAAGAGAAATTCTCTTCACCAGACTCTAGAGCTGCCACCTGTAAATTTGAGTAATTAATGGATGTCAGGTAATGTAATGTTATAACATCTACATTTCCAGATTCGTTTATGGGTTTTTGCTTTTGTCATTGAGGATTTAGGATTCAAAGCTGGGACTAATGCATCCAGCATCACTCATATTCTATTCAAACTAATAGCCTAAAATTAAAAAAAAAAAAAGGCAACTCTTAACATTTTTGAATATGCCTATTTATTTGAATAGACATTTTGATTTGACACAAAGTCAGCCTATATATTTTAGTCATCTCATTTTATGTCAATTGTAGAGCCTCTTTTACCTTTAACTACAGAGATTTTGGCCTTTATTACTGATGGCTTGGGATTCGAAGCTAAATCAATGCAGTTATGTATGTATCAATTAGCCATTACTCACTGTTTTTATTAAGCTAAAAGCCATGTCCTGGTGAAACCAATTGATTAACACTTTTTGTAATACCAGGGAAAACTTGAAAATTTATTCAGATTAAAATTAGACTTAAGATATATTTTTTTCAGGTATCATGCCCATCATCATCTTAGCTAACAATCTAGCATTTGCCAATAATTTTAAATAATATCTTCTTCATTATTTTTCTATAGTAAATTGTTAGATATTGAAAAGGCCTTAGTGTACATGAAAACATTTCTAATTAAATGGCCTCCTGCATTTTTTTTTAGGCATTTGTTCTTGATGTATTCAGTATCAATATACATATATTTGTATGTAAATTTATGTACATACAAACACAAATATATCTTAAAATATTTTTTTATGAACATACACACAAACAAAATTAGTTTATTTTTATCTTTGAAATCTCAAAACGTTGAACTCTTTCTTCAAAGCGATCATTTTAATTTATAATATTTCATCTACAGACACCATGGCATCGTAATACTTGCTGACAGAACAAAACTCTTTTCCACTCTATTAAATTATTGTTTTCGTTTCTCATTCTTCTCTGCCTATCCCTGATGTTGTACAGCAAGCATTCTGTTTTCTTTTTCGAAGTGACCTAATTCTTAAGTGGTAGCTTTATTAATGTAAATATAAATAATCACAATTTTAATAAATGAAGCAGCTCTTAAAAGATTTTGAAAATTAAAAGATCTGAGAATTGAAATGCGGATAATTCTCTCCCTGTGTTGCCGTAAATCTAAATATTGCGAAGTGAATGTTTACAAAAGAAGTCTAGACTTTGAAATCCACATTTTTCTTCTGACAAATTATGAATGAAACAAAAAATTATTAATATTATGTATATTTTTGCAGGAAATATTTCATTTGTATCATTTCTAATGAGTTATATATAAATAGTTTTTTTTTAAAAAAAAAAATATTACACTCATTCATAGAAATATTCTAGAATATTTCTATAATTTTTTCATTGAAAGATGAAAAATTAAACTCTTTATAGTTCATTTAATGGCTGTTTAATAAAAGTATATATTTTTTGAATGTGTTAATATATCTCTAGATAGATTACGCTATTATAAAGGAGTAGTTTGTATTTGTATTTATATGTAGAAATAATGGAACAAATTATATTAAAACAAACTATATCAACAATAATGTAAAATTTTTATCCCCTATATTTATTATTACTTAGTGTTTTGGCGGAATAATTTCGAACTTTTTTTTCGAATTTTTTTTCCTTGTAGTTGTAAAGTTAGTACTTTTACAAAGTAATTGTATGTATGCTATCTGGTGTTTGAAATCCATTCTGAGAACTCATGTGAGAATTGCATTATTTCACGACTAACTACAATAAGACTATGGCAGACATAAATCATGTAACCCTTATTGGGCCAGTAAATGAAATGTTAAATCTTCCAGCTATTCGCATAGAATTTTGGCGCTGATGATAATTAATGGTTGAACTTCAAACACCAGGATTGGCAATGAGGTGGTTAGCAAGGAGATGGCTGTTAAAGAATAATGTCCTGTGTCAGCATTGCGATGAACGTGTTCTCTGGCGAGATATGCTGAAGGCACAGATGGTGTTAGATGGCAATGCAGATTATGTCGATGCATGCAAAACATAAGCTAAAATCACAATTTGATAGCAAGATGGCAATGCAGATTATGTCGATGCGTGCAAAACATAAGCTAAAATCACAATTTGGTAGCAAGATGGCAATGCAGATTATGTCGATGCGTGCAAAACATAAGCTAAAATCACAATTTGGTAGCAATATCTTATTTTTATCTTATCTGCAGGAATTTTCATTCAGGATTCTTTGTAATAGTGACACCAATTTTTGTGGAATTTATTTTATGTATTGCTGAGAATTTTGCATTGTAGTTTAAAATTATTCCACCAGAGTGCACATGTTTTGGCTTGCTAAAGGTAATGTTTATCTTACTTAATTATCTAACTTATCTTTGAATGGAAAGTTATCAAACATGAAGTGTGATAATTTAATTCCGGAATGACCATATAATGTCACCCATGACTAATTGTATCAAAATCACATGATAAATGAATATTCATGTTTGAACATGTTTACGCTAATATGTATAAATTTTAAACTGATAGAATTAGTTGCTAGTTAGCTATTGAGAAGATAAAAATATTTGTGCTTTGGCATAAAAATGGTCATAGTATTGCTCTGTGTGAAAGACTTTGCCATGATTTACAAAATTAAAACTGTGCTGAAAGGATGAAGATTTTGTACCACAATTGACATCCACAAGAATGTGAGATAGCTGCTCAATAGTATTCCTGAAAATGAGTTCCAGGGGTGCTTCTAGAAATGGAAATGCCATTTTAATCAGTAAATAGATGCACAAGGGGACTACTTTGAAGGTGACATAAGCCATTAGAGTACACTTCCACCTATATATTTTGTGAAGGAGCATTCTGGGGATTAAATTATTACACCTCATCCATTCATCCAAGCTATTTATACATTGAATTTTGTGCTGTAATAAGATCCACTAGTGAAATTGGAAATCTGTTTTGCAGATTTGCGCTTCACCTAGTGCCGATTATATTAGCACTAGAATAAGTTTGAACCCAAATTATATATATAATAGACATGTCTCAAACAATAGGCAGTAGTATGTATAGAGATGTATGGGTACATGATTCTAAATGGATCTATACCAGATTAAATATTGTGGTAAATTAAATAGACTTTAATTTGATAAATTATTAAGAACATTTAGTTTTGTCTACCCATTGAACTTGCATTCGTGTATGTGCATATGAGAATTAATATTTATAGGTTATAAAATTTTGTAATTTTATAATACTTCATATTTCAATAACTTTACTAGTTATTTATATGTAAGACTAACCAATGTATAATATATATCTAATTTATAATAGTTTATAATATTTATAATATTTTGTAATTTTATTACCAATAATTTGTAAAAGTAATTTGATATTTAAGTATCAAACAATGTAGTCAGTGGATCTTAAAATTTTGTGGGCCATTGTGTCATTCTAAAAAATGTATGGAATGTTATAAATGCCAGAGATTCTTTAATTAAATTTTATTTGAACATTGTTCGATCTTTTTCATTACTATAAATGGAAATGGAGATCAACTTTGAATCTCAACCAAGTGTATGAGTTTGAGACAATGGCAGCATTCTTTAAATATTTGCTTCGTGTATAAATAGCTAAATTTTGGCTTTCAATATTATTCTTGTTCTTGTTCTATTTTGATATTATCATATAAGTTTGGGTTGTGAAATAAATCATGTCGTGGTAAAGGAGAAGACCGTTTGCTTCCCCATACCTCTGGGAAGCTCATCTAGCTCACTATGCTGAAGTCTGGAACATCTAGATTGAATATGTGGACTGTTCAGTGATGTTCTTGCCTAAAAATGAATCTTGAATCTCTACCAATGCCTGTTTCCAACCCAAACCAAATTATGATCGTGACCTCAAGCCCAAGGTAATATCTATATTGCTGTCAGCTAATGAACTTTTAATTAGTGAATTATTCTAATTCTAAATTATATTCTAAGCCTTTCTTTCTTTTATTTAATTCTTAAAGCTGTTATATAATTGTTAATAATGTCTGTATAATTTATTCTAATGCTAGGTAAGTTCTTATGTTTTGGGGTGCGCAATTTAGAAATAATTTTATTTTCTCTTAGTTTGTTATTCTAATTTATTTTGATATGCCAAGAAGGTATACAGTCCAGGGAACCAGTTGTTTTCTCCTATTAAATTATGGAGATGTAAATTACCTTTAAAGTTAGTTATTATAAACTTGCTCTGTTTTATACCAATCATTTCATAATAATTTGACTCTTAAAGTGATCAGAAGGTCTTAATGTTTATGTTTAATTGTTCTCTCTAACCGAAAATTAACCCTCATCTAATTATTAAAAGTGTTTTACCAATTTATATAATTAAATCTCACCAGAAGTGAATTTAATCTGTAATCGATCAGGTGCATAAGTGTGATCTAGGATTTTATTTTGTAAATTAATATAAATTATCTGTGTAATGATCGCTTGTAGAAATGTAAGGAGATATTTAAGAAATGTGGGAGAAAGCAATTTATTCCCTTTTAGTTTTAAACTCAGCCCTTTTGTGCATTTTATTAATCATTAGTTAAGTGCCTGGGATGGTTTGTGTTTAAGCATTCCATTACACAAGAGAGCATCCTATAATAATCAGGTGTTCATTAATTGATCATGGTTGTTAGTGACATTAACAATTTATATGTTTTGGGCGTTATAAAGATATCATTGCAATCATTATTTATAATTATCTTGCTTTGCCATGTATTTTGGGATCTTCAAAATGACCAATTCCACTCTTTGTTAACACTCTCAAAGTAGATACATTTCCTACTAGGGATCGTCTTCAGGCACCTCCATTGAATAAGTGTATGGGAAACATACTGATAAACTATCCCAACATGCAACTTATGCTACTATTCTTCAGAGATATGATCTTGGCCATCATGCAGGCATACTCCTTTCATACAAATATGATAAAGCCACTCAAGAGCGTCTTAAGTGACTGCCTTCCTTTATGCAATTGTAAGTGATAACATGATACCCCCTTTATTTTTAGTATTGAGTTATTTACAAACCTGCAATGCTCTCTGCCAGTTGTAATTGCATTTTGTTAGCCATCCATTTGATTTAATTCTCTAGGTCAGATTATGAATTATAGTTTCTTTTAAGCCGAGCTACCTTACCACCACACTTCTGAATGATCTCCCAAATCTTGCTCACTTTTCAAATCACACATCATAAACTCTTACTCATATATATATATAATGACTAATGGAACTCATTAATGTGAATCTAATATTTTAAACGAGGATTAAGCTACAATGTATTATTGATTACCTAATTAATTTATTTTATTCTTGGCATATTAACCACATCAGCCACCATATATGATTAACCACACAAACTACTCTTGTTTTATATATGTAGTAGTTGCACTAACCAATATTATGTAATAACACAAATATTTTGCTCTTCTGTAATTCCTTGAATGATCTATTTAATGAATCCACCGAAAAGCATGATTGTAAATTAATCATAATCAAATGTGGAATCATTGTATAGACATTACACATCTACTTTGTTTTGTTATATTCATAAATTGCCATACTTTATCATTTAATAAATTTATATTATATCATTTCTCTGTATTCTCATATTTGCCATTCATTGCTTGAATCTCTAGTATTAACTATTTGATTAAGTTAAATTGTTCCCTAATTGAATGAAATATTTTATTTAGTATTGTTAATTAAACTCCATTTGTTTAATATTGCCTTGAACAACATCGTGGATCTGATTATTAATATATTATGCAATAGTCTGTACCATTCTTTAATTGTTATATTTTGTAGTAATTATTAACTAATTTGAATATTATTGATTCCTAAGTCTCTTTGCTCACCCTGTTCTCATTGCCGGGTCTGAAGTAAATAAAAGTTTGATAGTATCCTCAAAAGCATTGTTTATATAGTCAAGTGATCCTAGAGCACAGGTAAATAAGTTAGCATTTAGTATTGTTCCAGACCTGTGTATCTCGTGCATGCTAGATTGCTATAGTTTGCTTGGATTCTAGGTCTCGTTGAATGAGCACATGATTTTGACCGGTACACTAGTTATTGACTAAGTAGTAAAATCAGTGATTGTACTGACAATTTGTTTTTATTTTCCAATACTACTTATTTGAACATCACTGTATCTTTCTTCACAACAACTAAAACTCTTCTTGCAGAATTCCTCTTTGTGACAGGTATAAGGATATTTGTCTCACATCAGATTATTTATATAGGCAGTTGTAAATTGCAAAAATAGATGATAGTACAATCAATACTTGCAGATCTCATGACTGAAGTAATAATCCTTTTAATTTATTCAGTATAATGCATAACAATAATATATAAAATAAATGGAGACATTAAAAAAAAAATGTTCATATGGAATTTCAATATAGGATTAGGTTACAATATATCATAAATTAATAATGTTCTACAAAAAGAATATATTGTAGTTTATAAATAGTTAACTGAAAGCCTCATATTTTGCTTATGTATATTTCCTCTATAGCTGTATTCTTTAATTTAATGAAATCACTAATAATCATTTCACTATGTTCTTTATAAATATGGTCCATTAATATATTTAAAAAAACATCAAGTTTTTAACACACTTTTTCTTTTCCAATCTTGTTTTCTTATTTATTTTACGAACCTTTTTTTTTTTTCAGTTTTTCTCCAATATCTTGACATTATATTATGTGTCATTATCAACAATTGATTATTCCTATAAAAATATATATACACAAATATATCTTTACAAAGACTTTTGTTAAATATGTGTGGGAATTTTCATAAAGATGTTGTTTATGGAAATTGTTTGTAAGCATGTATTTTATAAGAATAATTAATCCATGACAATGATCATATAATATGATCAAAACATTGGAAGAAAACTGGCAAAAAAAAAAAAAAAAGGTTCATAAAATAAAAGTAATAAAAAAGGCAAAATTTGAAAAGTGTTAAAAAATTTGTTTAAAAATTTTTAGTAGTGTATTTCTAAATTTTAGAATTTCTAAATTTTTTTATAATGCATTCCAATTTACTATGTTCAATTTTGCCTTTTTTTTTTGTTTATTATTTATTAATATTACTTTTTCATCTCCTTCATATTGTAACAATATATCTTGTCAAGGGTTAATAACTTAAATTTTTTTAAGAGCATCTTACTTTAATACCATCCTACTTTTAGTTTCTGATCTATCTGTCACTATTTTGTACTAAATGGTAGAAACTATTTCCAATTTTTTTATTTCAAATTTATTCTGAAGCAGCATCTTTTCTTTATTTTGACCATATTAGATCTTCCTTCTCTCATTTTAATTTCCAGTTTTCTATTGATTTTAAAATCACTCATCTCTTTATGATTTAAATTGTGGATCTATTTTTTATAACTTTATTTATTGAAAAAAGAGTATAGTCTTAAATTCAGCTTTTCAATGTTTGCTGCTATTTCATTTCTTTAATTTTTTTCTAGTTGTTCATATATTTGAGGAATCACACTATCTTTTCATTCTTGATTCTATCCTTTAAATTTATAAATTTTTGATTATATTATGACTAAATTAGTTTTTTTAAAAAACAACAACAACAAACAAACAAGTGATGCCATATTTAATCCATTTCTAGTATCATATCTAAAATGGCATTGCAAAATGTCATCTTTGTTCATGGAGATAGAAAGCAATGTTTGTCCATCATTATTTTATTTCGATATTTTAATATAGTAACTATAAGAATGCAATGCATTTTAAGGTTTTTTATTTTTTTCTCATATAAGTAGAATTGTCATTAAAGTTACTGTATATATACTCATTTATTTTACAAAGCATTATCACCATTTCTTATGCTTACACAAGCTGTTTAGCATAGCTGCCTTCCAAGCAGCTGGCCCGGGTTTTCTTCCTGGTCAACACTTTGACATGAAAAAAAAAAAAACTCTCCATACAGTAGCACCACTAGTGTAAGCAAGAGTAATCAATAGTGGCGCGACTCTATGGAGAGTTTAGCCTCTGTGTTATTTTATAGAGCTGAGATCTCTTGATATTTATTTCAAGTATAATAGTATTTATTAAATTATAATCAATAGTTCTGCTTCATTACGATGTATTATCCTGTGAGGTTATGTTTGAGATATCCTATTAGAAACTAGTCTACTTCTTGAATAGTTTTCCAAGTTTTAAAATATTAGAAAAGTTCCAGCTAAATTCTGAGATTTATCACTTTGTTAAATTTCGCTCATTTGAATAGATTTAGGATTAATCAGTAATATTTTATTGCCCAGCTTATGAGTGCTGGTTCAGCACAAAATGCATCTTGGGGCTTATTTGTCTTTTATTGTATCTTTATTTATATGAAATTGTTTATGAAATAAAATAAAAAAGAATGGAGAAATATGTAAGTTGTCTATCTATAAAAAATATTTTACTGCTGAACCATTATTTTATTTCATCACCAATACTCTATTGTAACTGCCAATTAAATTGCTCTCTTTATTTCCACCATCAAAAAAATATCAAGGAATGCTAATAATAATCTTAGTTCTGTTAATTTGTGTGTGTTTTTTCTTTTCAAGATATGATTATCAAAATGCATTCTAAATTTAGCCATAGAATTTAAGGATATTAGAAAGGAAAAGGAGACTTTGAATAAAATAATTTGGAGTAGTTTTTATTAAAATTTTCTTCCATTCAATGAAATTGATAATGCTTAATTTGAAATGGATTTAGAGAACTTTAATGATAAATGAGTTACAGAGCTAAAATTCTTAAAACTAAAATTGAAAATTTAGAGAATCAAAAGCAATTGCACACAACTAAATAGTGATAGATTTATTTTAAAAAACAATTGCATTTAGTTTATTGGTCAGACATATAAATTTGAAAATATTTATTAGTGGATTTTTAGTTCAACATATTTCTGTATTAAAAATTATCAAAAAATTATGTGGATGAGAAAATTGCAGCACTAAAAAATCATATTAATATTTATCAAATGAGTTGTTTGTTATGTTTTTTTTTTTTTAAATAATTTAAAAAGTTTTTTTTAAATAAATTTTTTTTTTTCTATTTCACTTCTTAATCTCTTCCCTCCTCAGCTTGAATTGAAATGCAGCTTTTCAAATTTATTTTTAAAAAATTAAATCAATAAAGACTTTTCACTCAAAAAGATTGATTCTTGAGTTAGAGGTACCCCATCTAGAATGTATGCATTTCAAATGTTTTAAACAAAGAAGTATACTAACCATAAAGGAACTGCTGTTAATTTGGTAATGATTTTGTTTTTGCACACTTTAATTGGTTTCATTGACTATTTAGTTATGTGTTGCTAATTTTTTGATAGGTAGCTCCAAAAATAGTTATTATAACATTTATAACTCACTGATTAAGCAAACCATCACTGTTCAGAATTCTGACAAACTCAAGCAAAGGTTTATTGTTTAAGAAGCTCTTTGTCTATAGCATAATATTGTAGACTTCAGAGAAATTGGCTGATTCTTTGATTAGACCAGTTTGAAACTCAGGAAGGATTTCAATTTCTGCAAAATTTCCTATATTGGAAACTATCCATGTCTAATAGGTTTGAAGCTGATTTTACATTCATCTTTGATCAAAAATTGAAATCTTCATCAACGCTATCATGACCAGATAGATATTTTAAAGCCACTTGATTTACAGCTATTTGATTCTATGCAATTCTAATATAATCTCTTCTTCTTATTTATAGATCTACAAATTTTCTGAAATCTGAGGCCTAAAAGTGATATCATACATTTGGAATAGCTATGAATAAAAATCAAAACTATATGGTTGCTTTTTACAGATGTTAAAGTTGCTACAGAGGATAAATCCAAACTGATTTAATTAATTCCACTTATCTTTGTCATTATCTGTTTGCGTGTCAGTATCTTGGAGAAAAAGGCTATGTTATGAGTTTATTTTTTGAATAGTTAAATGCTATGGAACCTAATTCTCTTTTAATTGGGTCTACTGTTCAATTATTAGTTATACTATTTAAGATATTTATTAAATATCTTACCATCTTGTTGTGGTTGCCTAATTTCCATCCTAGTTTGAAACAATCATATATATTTGTCAAAGCCAGAAAATTAAAATCAATAGTTGATAAAAAATATAGAAATCAATATTAAAAAAGGAGGGGAAAATCTTTGCCTTCATTTTATTGAATCATTAATCAAGAGTGAGCCTTTTTTTTTTTTTTTTGTAAAAAAGTGCATATTTATTATTAACTGTTTTTGATCTATGCCATATTTTATTTTGATTTAACATTTCAGTATGCCTAATTTTATTGATTGATTGAAAGTAGGATAGAAAAGTCATTAATTTAATTATGATAATTTGAGATTTCTTCATGCCTCAAGCTAAAGTCAGTACTATTGATATTGCTATGCTTATGATCTTTTAAAAATTATCTAAGAACTAAATTAATTCACATCTTATTAGAATGATATTGACCTATTTATTTTGTTAAAATTTTTTAAAATATTCATTTTTCTTCTTCTATATATATATGTAATTTAGTAGAATGTCATGGTAAACATGTATCCCTCACAAATAAATAATACAGCTTTGCTTGTAATCTAATTTGAAAAAGTTTTAGATAAATGTACAGTAAGGAAGTTTTGTATAGTATCTATACATTTATTTTATCAAAAGTCCATGAGATCTAAGTTATTCAATAAAATTTTATTTTCTGGAAAATTTAGTTTTCCATTTTCTTTTAATCTTGAAAATTTAAAATCTCACTCTACTGTTTTAAATTACAGGTAGATGTGATTAATCCAGAAATCTGCCAAGTCAGTTCAGTTTTAAAAATTATGTGATTAGTATATAAACATATGAACATGCAGTGCCCTCACAATATTATATGCTCTTTAAAGCCTTGCAAGCTGCCAGAAACTTAAATAGATATGAAATGTAGATATTAATAACACTATAACTTCATTTTATATATTTTCATTATTTATTTACAAAACTTTCTGTGTAATATATTAAACATTTATTTTTATATTAGTACGGCATATCAATAATATTTTTTCTTTCGAATTATTTGCCGCACCCTCTCCCATTTTATTAAATAATAGAAGCAACTAATAGTTATAATATCTTTTGTATATATTTGTAATATACTAGGGTTGCACAATTCCCTTGCTGCCTTCAGTGCCTATCTCCACCCCCACCTTGCTTCATTCCACACATGTTTTGGCAGAATTTATGGAAAAGTAGAATGCAGTATTAATATTAATATTTAAAAAAGGTGATAAAGAAAATATTAGAAATTACAGACATATCAGTCTTTTATCAGTTTTATACAAAATTTTTACTAAGATAATTACAACTCGTCTACAGAAAGCACTGGATTTCCACCAACCAAGAGAACAAGCTGGATTTAAAAAGTGGTTTTAGTACAGTAAATCATATCCAGGTATTGAGAGAAGTTATAGAAAGGACTAATGAATATGAGTTGCCATTATGCTTAGGATTTGTAGATTATGAAAAGGCATTTGATTCTATAAACATTTCTTCAGTGATTAAAGCTTTGGATCATCAAGGTGTAGATCCAGGATGTTGTCATATTTTAAAGAATATTTATAAAAATGCAACAGCAACAATTAGATTACATAATGATAGTAGGAAAATCAACATTGAAAAGGGTGTAAGACAGGGTGACTCCATATCTCCAAAACTTTTTACAGCAGTGCTCCAAGAAGTATTTTGTGGATTAAAATGGGAAGCTAAAGGAGTGAAAGTAAATGGAGATTATTTAAGTCATTTAGATTTTGCAAATGATGTAGTTGTTTTTGCAAATAATGCTTTAGAGCTACAGGAAATGTTGCAGGAGTTATCAGATGAAAGTAGAAATGTAGGACCAAAGATAAATGTTAAAAAGACTAAAGTAATGTTTAATAGATTTTCTCAAAATATGTTGATTATGATGAGTTAGAAGAAGTTAACAGTTACAAATACCCTGGTCAGATTATTAATACAGATGGAAACATAATGGATGAAATTAATCATAGAATTAAACTTGGCTGGAGTGCTTTTGGTAGAAATAACTTGATACTAAAAGCAAATATGCCTATGTGTTTGAAAAGGAAGATTTTTAATAAACATGTTTTGCCAGTTCTTACTTATGGATCTGAGACTTGGACACTTAATACAAGAGCAATACAGAGACTTCAGACCACTCAAAGAAGTATGGAGAGCTGCATGTTGGGAGTAACAAGAAGTGATCGAAAACGCAATGTATGGGTAAGAGAACAAACAGGTGTTACTGACCTCATTGAAAAAATTAAAAGACTGGAATTGGGCTGGACATATTGCTAGAAGAGATGATAATAGATGGACAATTGAAATTTTAAACTGGATTCCAAGAGATTGTAAAAGACCCAGAAAGAGACCACATGTGAGATGGATGGATGAAATAAGAAAGTGTGCAGAGGTGATGTGGAGAAGAGAAGCTAAAGATAGGAAAATATGGATTGAACTTGGAGAGACCTTTATCCTGCAGTGGATTGATAATAGTTGATGATGATGATGATGATTTATTTCTAACACTTTTTTACATGCAGTATATATATAGAATGTTTTCGAAATTCTAATAGTATTATATTAAAGTTGGATAAAATTATAAAAGAATGATACTGAACACACACACGTAGGGTTTAAAATTCCTATGATTTGGTGTGTTAGATAAAATCTTAACTTATGATTTTTTTGCAAAACTTCTTTGGTAGATGTGTATTTCCAAGTTCTGTTTCTGAAAGCAGATTATTTATTGCCATGTTTTCAAAATATTTTTTTAAATGACATAAAAAAAAAGGGGGGGGAGCTAAAAGATTCAAATATCTTAAGTCTTTCTCAACTTCCAGCCATGATTTAATACATTACATAAAATTGTCACTTCCTTTATTTACATAAACTCTAGAAGAACATTCAATTTAGAGAAATTAAAAAAAAAATATCTATTAAGTTATATTTATGTATTTTAATGAAAACTTGAAAATTTTACTTAAAAAATTATGTTCTATTTTTCCTGCATAATTTAAATTAAGTCTATTTATTTTTAAACATATATTTAATTGGGTCAAAGCAAGCTTATTGTTAAATAAATAATTATTAATATTTTTTTCAGAATACTGTATTTTTTATTATAGTTGTTTTTTTTTCCTGTGAGATTTTTAACAGCAGTTTGTTCTTTTTTATAATGGTGGTTAGGTAGAAGAAATTTTAGTTCTTGAAGAGATTTATGTCCTGGATTTGTAGCGAACTGTATCATTTGCTTCTATTTCTTTTTCACTTATGATTTTATATATTTAGAATAGATTCTGCATATTATATGCAAATATTATATTCTGTATGTTATATTTAATTATTGAATATTTATATTCAAAAAGTTAAAACATTTCATAATACTTTTGCTTTCTTGAAATGATTTTTTCAGCATTTCAATAACATTTAAAACTAAAGTTTGCTTTTTTTTTTTTTTTAATACTTTCTTGCAATAAGATTCCCGTATTTTTTTTTAATATTTATATAAAGAGTTCACACAGAATGAAAATGTTTCGGGAAAATAATAATTAATAATTAAAGTCAGTGAATGCTTTTATTTTGCAACAATTATTTTGTAAGAAAACAAATGAAAATTTCTAAATTCACAAGCATTTACGTTGCTCAGAATATTATATTTTGTGTGCTATATTATAATTTATTTTTTTTTACTTTTATTAAATTGAATCAATTTTAACATCCTAAAATAATAAAGCCTAGGAAATCATGAAAATTTTAAGTACTCTTTTCATAATTTTGTCCAGATTAAACAAGATTCCACATCATCAGTTTTTGGATTATTGCTGCTCATCCTGTACAAGAAATCTTGATTTTACTTCTGTCTCATACTTTTTAAATCGTATTCATAATGTGATTGCAGTGATTATTAATTAACATCAATTTTTTTTTTTTTTGTTTCTATTGCCTTGAATCAACTTCCATAAAATTTTTATATTTTAATGTATTGATTAGTCTTCTGTCCAAAAATGAGTTGAAATTAGTAAGCAACAGAGCTTTTATTTGCAGATTTTTTTTTTTTATGCTAAGATTGGTTTTAAAGTAAATTCTAGATTTTTTTTTTCCTTAAAACATATTTTATTTTTATATAAATATTAGCAGTCATGTGACTTATGTTTAAAAGGTCATGTGATGTTCAAGCACCATAGTAACAGAGTGAACTCAATAATTCTAATAAATTTCTAAATAATTATATGATTATGCTTGGGATATTATAAGACTTTTGAGCTTTTAATAACCAATTGAGCATGATATTGCATTTCAAAAACACAACAGATGTTTTTATTTGCTCAGCCAAGACTTAATCCTAGAATCTTTAGGCTTTGAATTGTTAACTCTTCCACAGGCCAACAGTTTCACTCAGTCACACTGAATTTTTTTTTAATTATCCTTAATTGAGACTTGATTTATGAATTGTTTGTTAGTTCTTGGATTTGTCTAATCTCTTGAGCTCTTGGAAAATCCATCATTTTACTATTATGCTAAACTGCACAGGACAGTATTTAAATGGGAATGTGTTATTAAATGCCATGTTTTATCACTCAAATAACAATTTATATTAAAATGTTTTTATTATAGGGAATTTAAACACAGATGGTCAAGCTCCCTTCAGCTATCCTATCTATCACATGCAACCAATACATATGACCACTTACACATGAAAAAGATACATGATCTCCATTATACATATTTCATGCTGAACCAGCACTAATCAATTGCTCCAGATCATCTCCCATATATATAATAGATGTTCAGTTTATATTAAGATAGCAACCCTTCCAAACTTTAATGGATAGACTTCAATATACTCCACCCTCCAACTCTTCAGTCATTTATACCGTTGAAAATCTGATGATGTAATTTCCAAATCCCTTGTTGATGTCAATATTATTATCATGCACATGTTGACTTTAAGTCACCACTCATACATAGGACTTTATCCATTTAAATTTGCAAGAGGGGTGAACAGGATACAGGCTGAATCTATATTAATTGAGTACAAGTATACTTTATATACTTGGAATTTAGATGTAATTATAAAATATTTAATTACAGACTTTCAAGCTTCTTTCAGCTCCAAATATATAAAGCTATACTTGTATTTAAATATTACAGATTTAGCCTATATTCTACCAATCCCTCTTCTGTGTATTTAAACGGACAAAGCTCTATACATGTGGGATCAGAGTGACTTAAAATCAACATGGGCATGACAATAATATTGACACAAGAAATTTGGGTGTTCATCATCAGATTTTTAATAGTTTGAATAACTGAAGAATTGGAGGGTGGAGTATATTGAAGTCTGTCCATTAAAGTTTGAAGATTGGCTATTTTAATATAAACTGAACATCTATTATATATATGGGAGATGATCTAGACCAACTGATGAGTGCTGGTTCAGCACAAAATATGTGTAGTGGAGATCATTTATCTTTTTCATATATGTGTGGTCATGTGTGTTACTTGTATGAGGTTGATTGGATAGTTGAATGGAGCTTGAAAGTCTGTGTTCATATCCCCTATAATTACATCAAAACTACCAAGAATGTAAATTATACTTGTTTATAAATATTAGTGTTTTTATGTGACATATTGAAAAATTACTAAAGGTAAAATTAAAACTAATATGCTTTTTATCAAGTACAATTTAATAATTAGTAACTTTAATATGCATCATATAATACTAAATCATCCATGCACTTTACTACTGTTACACAATGCTTTATTTATTACCCTCTTTTACAGTTTACAGTTTTGATTGCCCCAACAAGAGGATGGTAAATATATCATTGTGTAACAGTAGTAAAATGCATAGATGATTTAGTATTATGTGGTATACATTGCTTATGTGGTATACATTTGGTAATGCAATAAGAAAGAGTAATTATTAATTTTAATATGTAAGAGTAATTCACTTCACAAAATGTTTAATGTTTTTTTAATGTGATGATTTTTTTCAGAGAACCTTTACTATTTTGTCAAAACACTAAAACTTTTTCAGGATTCTTTAGAAAGAATATTTAAATGATGCAAGATATAATTGTAAAATCTCATCCCATCTTATTAGTTCCATTTGTTTTTATAATTCTATTATTTCTAATATATTAAGAATGAGTCATTGAGAAAATTAGCATTCTTGTGTTAATTATTTTCTTTTTACGAATCCAATTGTTTCAATATCAATGATATTGCAGTATCATCTTGTGTGCAATGGTGAAGTAGCAGACTTTAAAGAGTTTCTGGATTGATTCCAGATTAAGTAAGTAAAAAAAAAATCTCCAATTTAATACAGTTCTCGAATGTCACATGAACTCCTGAGCAGTTAAATATTATTTTATATAATGAGTATTTAAAAATTACTTTCTGTATTTCTGAATAATGAATTGTTAAAAAATATAAACTATATATTAATGATAAAATGTTGAAATGGCATTATGTATTTGCATAATAACTGCACATTTACCATGGATATTATTTTCTCCTCTTTTATAGTATTTCATTATTCTAAATACTCTTTAGAATTTTTTTTTCCAAAAGGATAATACTATGTATTATTGTTTTATATAGTAATAAAAATTGTCATTAGAAATTAGAATAATATAATGATGCTATTGAATATAAAAATAGTTAAAATTGATTTGTAATAATTTGATCAGTTTAAATATCTCAATATTTTTTTTTTCAGATTGAAATTACATTCAATTATCTGGATGTTGAAACAATAGAAAGTAAAAAAAGAAACCAGGTAAGCTATTTTATCAGACTTTTAGATTGAGACAAAATTCAAGGAATTAACATTCATATTCTAAGGAATGATCTTCTTTATTGAAGACAAATTCTTTCCTGCTCCAGACTATTGTGGGAGATAATTTATTTCACATTTTTAAAAAATTAAATGAATTATTTGAAATTGTTTTTTTTCTCTCTCAAGTTTATCAAAAAAAGAGATAACATACATTTATCAGTATTTGCATTTCAAATCTAACTATATACAGTATATATATATCAAAATTACTCCAAATTCATAACTCAATCAAACTAACCAAAGAAAATAAACTCAAACACAACCAATGGTTTATTTTTTTGGCTAATCTGTTTGAGTTGTGAATTTGAGATAATTTTGATTATTTTTATTGACTAGTTTAGCTCTAGGCTTTTAATGTTTACATTTTGATGAATTTATATATATATTTCTCTCAGAATATTTATAACTATCTTTTTTTATCAAGAATCTTTACTTTTTTTTTCCTACTCTCTTTCTTTCTGCAGATCTTTACATCTTTTTCAAAATATTTCTATTTGAAAGATTGTAATTACAATTTTCTTTAAATTTAAATTTTTATTGAAATTGGCTTTTGAATTGTCTTTTCTTTTTTTTAAACCAAAAGTTTATAATTCTGAATATTTGATTTTTTTTTTTTCAAATATTCATTGCAATTTGTTGATGAACATTATTTTTTATTACATTAATTTTTTTAATTTTGTCATTTCTAAGATCTGTATGTGCACTTTTAATATTCTTTCCAAGCACATCACATAATATTAATTGAAATTTTAATATTTAAGTTTTTTATGCATATATATTTTTTCTTTTGGAAAATACATACCTGTTCAGTTTTTCTATTTTCTCTTTTTTAAATAACAAGAATTTATTGATCTTTTTATTTTTTCATTTTTTATTCTAATGCATATCTTTCTGTAATCTATTCCTTTTTTTAAAACATCCTGTTATAGATTTCCAATCTTTTAATGTCATTTTGCAATTACAAATTAAGTTCATTTGCACATATTTTTTACTTTCATTATATGTGATCTTTACTTTGCTTTTATTTAAATTATTTATTGACAGATAATCAGTCTAACTATCTCAACCTATCATTAATAAAGCTTTCATTAAAAACATTAACTTTTTTTTTTGTATTTATATATTGAATGTCTTTAGAAAAATTTAATTTTATTAAAGTATTCCAAATACATTCAACTGTTAATAATAGCACTCAGCTTAATATATGCACAATGTTTTGAGAGGTATTATTCCTCCCTCTCCTTCTTCAGATATTGCTGGCATCTCCAATAACAATACTAGCATGGAAATCAAACCTGGGCCCTTAGATTCTTGAGTATTGAATTTTAAGGTAATGTTCTAATCAACTGAGCCATCCTGCCAATCTATGAAGTTCCTCCTGATTTCTTCACTTTTTCCTGGGGCAAAGTTGATTAATGGTTTCCATTTATTATGTATAGTCACACTAGGTTGACTTATGGGATTGTTTGCCATTGTCATGTGAACAGTGTCTTTAAATTTTTTCTTTAGTACATTAAATTTTGATAGCAATTGACATATTTAAAATCTTAAATGGATTTTAAGTTTTGATTACATTTAGCTTTATCATTATTTTAAAAAGAAAGTTAGCTAACTTATATAGATATTATTTACATTTACACAGAATTACACAGAGCTCTGTAGTTTGAAAAATAAAACGGTACTGGTATTATTTATCTGGACTGCAAGTTCTTGGCTGTAGTTTTGGTGAGTTTTACTGGGCGGCTGGTGGCATCATCTTTCCCATTCTGTTTAGACTGATCTCTGCTAGCGGCATGATGGTGGTTCAGGCATTTCGACAAGAGAAACCCCGTTCTCCCGCGGAGTAACAGCAACAAGATGCCCGCTTTTAGCCGGACATGTTAAACATTAACAATTGTGAAGACTGGCTGCAATTCTCACTAACAATATGGCTGTCTTCCTTGTTAAAAATACAGAGTATTTATATCTTTTTCTTATCGGAATCTATCGCCTCAAGACTCAGGAATTTAATTAAATATTTTTCAATTTATAATCCAGATCTTAGATAACTTATGTTAGAAACATTCCATAAGCTATTATAATTAAGATTTTTCGTTGCAAACAATTGTCCAATTTAGATTTTAAAATAACTTAATCTTATCTAAGGAGATTTTAATTAGTAAATTTTGAACTAGTTTTACTTTTTACGAATTCCAGGTGTGGTCGTTAATGACACTTGTTTACAATCAAAAATCTTTTTTAATTACTCGACCAGCTTTTATTTTTATCTTACGTTTAATAGAAACTCTTTTTATTTAAAAACAACCTTTTAACATTTTTTTAAAACGCAAACCTTTTTACATATTTATTTAAAATAATTTACAAACATATTTTGATATAGCTTTTAAATATATTTTCGAGAAACTTTTCCCTGAAATATATTTAAAAGAAGAAATCTTTTAACAATTTTTAAAGACATTTAATATTATTTTTAGATAATGGCTTTTACATATTTTAAAATCATGTCTTTCTTCTATATAGCACAGATTATATATCCACATACGAAATTACAATATTAACAAACAAAATTAATAATTTACTCTTAACTTAAATAATAGAATAAACATTTTTAAAAATATTAAATCAATTTAGTACGCTATAATTTTCCTAATTCTATCTAATTATAGCATAGGTTCGCACGCAAATATATAATACTGTTTATACAGACATGAACGAATTTTTAATTTATTAACATTTAAATAGGTTCGAACTTAGCACAGATGAGAGTGTCATTAGGTTTGATGGTGAAATGATAGGGGCTTAGAAAGTTATCGTTTCATAACTAAATGTTTATTTCACTATTTCTGATTTTATTTTCTAACTATGAATTTTTTATATTGCTACCGACTTTTTCATATTATTTGATTGTCATTAGCATAATACTGCATTGCCTAATTTGTTTCACTTTGTTTTTAAATGGGAGATTTTTATTTTATTAGTTTGTTGATACTATAGCTATTGCAATTTAATGTCATTAAAGACTTAGTTTTATCTGGATTGATATGTTAAGTTCTAGAAAACAGTGTGTATTTACTTTGCTTATCTCATCATTTATCTTAATATTTCTTTTAAGTAAATGTTGGACAATAAGTTGTTCTATTTATGTGTTTTTAAAATCTGATTATTATAAACAGATCAAAAATTTAATTATTCATTTTAATTCTGTGTCTGTTTATTATAAGCTTTCAACTCATTATGTGTGTATATATAATTGATGTCTTTGGTGTTGGCAGTTTTTCATTTATGGGAAAACAAGCTTTCAATTGTTTTTTTTTATCATTTTTTACTGATCCAAATTCTTTGGAAATGTTATGTGAGAGCATCATCATCATCTCTGTTTCATCAATTTGCATTCAGATTTGGAATAGGATTATAAAAGATTTTCCCCCAATCCCCCATTCTCACAGGAAGATTACATATTCATATGATTTTAGTTCATAAAGCTTAATAAAATACATATAATTCCAAATATAAAATATATCAATTGAATAAAGGCATGTCATTCTAATGATTTAAGATCTTTTTCCATAGTAAGTAAAATAAGCTCTGAATATTTTCTTCCATTTCTAGAGTGATCAATACCATTGACACACTCTATTATGCAATTAAGTCAATTGGTGAACATGCATTCTTCATTACTCGTCATTAATTTTAATACTCAAACTTAATTATAGTTAAATATTTGAAGGAGGTAATCTTTTTATAAATAAAAAATTTAACAATAAAATAAAATTGAACCAAGTGGCAATAGTTCCAATTTATCAGAATTTAGGAAGTTGAATAAGATGTAGCAAAAATAAAACAATCATCACTCTTATCATGAGTTCATCAATTACGATAAGTTTATTTTAGATACCACATATAAATATCTCGTACAATTTAACATCATTATTAGCTATGCTTGCCTAATTGATATTTAATAAAATATAAGATTGCTTTCTGATATTATAGCTGAGATGTTATAACAACTAATGCCACTCATTTCTCATATTTGGTATGCAATATCTGGAGATAAGTTCTTATATGATTTCAGTATATTGCACTATAATTATAAAATATAATCAGTACCAATTTAGATTGTGCTCTTGGCCATTTTGAATTCTAATGATCACCCAAAACAACTGCTGATACATCCAAGCAATAAATGACATCAAATAATTCACACTTAATCATGATATGACCATTCATTACAAAATTGCAATTTACATCAATAATAAAAAAATCAAAGCACAAATTTCGTAAGGACCTCATGTGATCAAATGTAAATCTGATATCCACTTTAGAAGATGAAATGTGAACACTACTTTTTTTTATCTTCCTTTTTTTTCTAACTACATGTAACAAAGGAAACATGCAACATTAAAGTTTCTTTTACATAAGAAAAAAAATCTGATTAATTATAAGATTAATATGCTTTATTTCAACATATAGTTATAGGCAAATATTGTAATAAAATTCGTATTTTAGATTATTTTAGATGTTATAAGCTTTTAGTATTTCAAAATTATAAGCTTTTGATCAATTTTTCATTATTTCAACATGTGATTATAGAAATATATTATAATAAAATTCATATTTTAGAAGTTATAAGCTTTAAATATTTCAAAATTATAAGCTTGGTTTGATCAATTTTACATTTATTCAACATACTGTAATAAAATTTGTATTTTAGAAGTTAAAAGCTTTTAGTATTTCAAAATTATAAGCTTATTTGATAGGACTTCTGCATTTTGTGAATGGTATTTTATATCATTGAAAACATGCTTCTCCCTCCCCACATATTTTGGTTCTTTGCACTATCATTATTGTAATAAAATTCGTATTTTAAGAAGTTATAAGCCTTTAGTATTTAGACTGCACTCACTACCATTTTGAATTCTCAGGACTGCCCAAAAACACTACTGACACATCCAAGTGATACCGTATGAATTATTCAATATCAGTTATCATTTGATGTGTAAGCAATGGGTTTGGGCAATCCTTAGAATTCAAAATGGCAGTGAGCGCTATCTAAATCAGCACCATATAATCTATTATCTGTGGCTAGATATGTGTGTATGTTTTACATAAAAATATGCAAGCTAAACTATTGCAACAAATATTGTTTAATATAGGTGGGTATCTATTGTCATGCAAATTTTTTTTGGTAATCCTATGAACAAAGAAACTGAGATTATTTGAAAAAACATTTAAATGTGAATAAATAATCACTAAACAATTAAATATTAAGGAAATGCTTTTGATTGGCATATAAATAAGCATTCTTCCGAATCTGTAACCAATATAAATTTTTATGAAATAAATATGATTGGACTGTGTGATCCACATATATATATATCTAAGAATGACATGATCCTAAAATTGCCATTCATTTATTATTAATTATGCCTTTTAGAGGAATTGCTAGTTTTTCATTACTTTGAATATAGAAATAATATTTATATATAACCTTGAAAGTTTTTTGGGGTTTGATTTAAAATAACATAGGTGTAAAAGTTGAATATATCACTCATTTCATGAGCAAACATCATAGATTCTCATTAGGGTTGTTTAAAGTTAAACAATGTTTATTCCGAAAGTAGGAAGCATTGAGAAATATAAAATATATATCATTATAAGAGAACCTACATCATTGGTCAAAGGTGCTTAATTGTACAATGATTCAGGTAGCATCTTTTACTTCAGTTGTTTAAACAATAAAAATATTATGTATTATTATGGATGCTACATCAATGTCAATATTTTTGTTTTTGAATCTTAATTAGTGTAGCCAGTTATCAACTACTGATAGTTTAAACAGATATATTATTGCTGTCATTTCCTACATCAAAACCATATGCTAAGATATTATTATACAAGCATACATTCATAAAATAATAAATTGATGCAAATAAAATTACTACTATTTCTGTTAATTAGATTAATTTTAATCACACAAAACTAATGATATAAATGAGACTTGATAATCCACATACAAAATGATTATATTCTATAATTTACTTAAAAATAAAGCCAAAAACATTATATTTTATTCTATATGTATATACAAAACATACACACACGTTTAAAACATATTGCTTCAGTCAAAATTGTCATAATATTTTTAATATTTGCCTGAGCTATTTATATTTTTAACATTTAATTTATATCATTTGAAATATTTAACTATTTATTACATATATATATATATATCTCTTATTAATAAACTGTCCCTTAAGTGAACCTTAATGTAATAGATATTTTTCCTTTTATGTATTATAACACCTAAAATTTATTGCTCCAAAATATCGATCAGATTTTAGCATTTGGCAGATATTAATAATTTTATGTAATTTATATAATAAATTGAAATTAAGTAATTCTAATATTATTAAACACTTACTACTTTATTTTACTTTTATGTTTAATAAGGATTTTATCTTTTTCTAAAACTTTTAATTAAAATTGCAACTATAGTAATAAATATTGGAATTTATTTGCAAAGGAATACTAAATTTACCTAGCAAATAAATTATAGATATAATAAACACCTCCATACTTCCCCATTCTTTTTAAATTCATATAAATAAAGATATAATAAGACAAATGACCCCCAAGATGCATTTCGTGCTGAAACAGCACTCATCAGTTGGCCCAGGTCACTATTTCTCATATATATCTTTATTATATGCAAGTTTAAATTATAATTAAAAAACTAAATATTAATATCCGTATTGTATTTTATAATTGCAACAACCAGAAAATTCTTTTTTTTTGATTTTTGACTGAGTTGTAGACAATAACAATTATTTATAATGTGAACTTTTATGTAGAATATCTCAACAAAGGAAAATAATATGAATTAAATAATTTTTTTAAAGTCATGTCCAGAAAGTAAGATTCTTTTACTTTTTTTGGTGATTGTGTCTTTTTGCCTTATGTATATATATATGTTCAGTTTGCTGGCATTATTATGTATATGAAATTTGAAATTGGTTATATATCTCTGATTCTTATAGGATGTAGATTGAGTTTAATTAATTGAAGAATAATTTCAGTTGTAGTGAGAGACATTTTTCTTTCTCTTTATAGATATCTAACAAAATGAGCACCAAGTTGATTGTATTAATCAGTTAATCTTTTTTTGTAACTAATGTTTTTTTTTTCAGTGTAAAAACTCATTTTCATAAAAATTTTCTCTTTATATATTCTCTTATATTCTTTTATTACAAAAATCTGATTCCAGTAATACTATTAGTTAATTCTATTGATTAAATAATTAATATAGATATGCAAATTCTGATTATCACAAATTTTTTATATATTGAAAAAAGTTGATTTCTCTAGAATTAATTTTACAAGTAATCTTGAAATATAACAAAATCTTTAATTTTCCACTCTTGTTTTTTTTAGTTCCTTTCTCACATTTGAATTTCTTGGTAATTACTTCTTATGAGAAACAAGCAAAACTCTCCATCAAGCCAGAGTAATCAATGGATGCCAGAAGGCTTGTGTGTAGAATCCCTATCTAGTGCCTACTCATCCAATACCCCCAGACTACTTTCTAGCTTGTGGCTTTCGTCAGTGAAGAGCCTTGGATCTGAGTGGCATTACTGCATGGAGAGTTTTGCCTGTTTAATAACAGTTATGAACAAACATAAGAAATGGTGATCATGTGATGTTTAGTGGTTTAATACTTCTTATGAGATATATTATTTAATTTTGAACAAGAATATTCTATAAAATATATTATTTAAATTATACAGTAATAATTTTGTATTGCATGTACATGTAAATGTCTTACACACATCTTATTTAAGTATTATAACTGTAATTTTATAAATGCATATCCAATATCTACATATATTTATCCAATTTTCTGATATATACATGTCTGTTATTTCATGAAATATGTTGTGGAGTGTATTTGATATTTTATAGAAAGGTTTTATCTTTTTTCTAAATTATTAACACTGTTAAATATTTCAAATCTATAGTATTGCTTAAATATTAAATGAACTATTATTAAATAAAATTGGACTTAAATCTTATGTCGTCTAATGTTTCTTATGCTATTATGTTATTCTTATCATATCAATTTAATTGTTAGAATCTATCCTGATTCTTTCTATGTTTATTTTTATTCTCTTGCCTATGATTTATTATTATTATAATTTTTTTTCTTGCACACATTCATTCTGCTGCAAATTGATCTAATTAGCACAATCCTGATTCATTATATATACATCAGTATATATTTGTATATGCTAATTTTTTTGCCTGAAAGCAGGTAGAGAATTTTTAATCATCTGTTATAAAATTATTTGAGATAAAAATTTTAGCCAATATATAATATCATATGATTCCTTTGTTTATATTTAATCTACATTTATTAGCAATAATTTATTTTTCACTACTATGCCTCATGTAATATTAATATATATACCATCCTTGATTAGATTTTCAATAAGCATTGTCATATTTAAAAATAAAAATATTGTCATTGTTTTATATGTTATTGACTGTTTAAGATCATCAAGTGATGTTTATCCTAATTTTGGAATACACCCAAATACAAAATCATATTCACGATTTTTTTTTTTTTTTGTTATTTAAGTAAATACAAGAGATAAATTTCTTACATTAAACTTTATATCTCACTATGGGAATATTATATAAGTTGAACATATCTTTTGATAGGGGTTTGCATTAACATTTTATTTTATCACATATTTTAACAATAGGTTTATTTGAATAAATAACAAGATGTTTTCATATATGTGTGTGAGTATTTGTGCATGCACATTTAAATTGTTGTAAATTTAAAATCACGTATGTTTAATATAGTATTGTTATTAACGATATATAAAAATGTAATAATCTTTTTTGTTAAACAAACAAATGTATTTTTTTTTTTAAAGAACAAAATGTAAAATCACTATCATTTTTTTATTTTTAAATATTTCATTTTTTTTTAATTAGAAGAAAACATTTTATTCAGGAATGCTATTTTATTTATGAAACTAATTAAAGTGGAATAAACACTGAATGGATTAAAAAGGAGTAAATCTGAGATCATTATTGATTTAACTTAAAATACTCTCTTTATATATCTCTTATCACTTTAGTTCGTTTAACTGCATTTAGCAGTAAATAAATTTTATAACATTATATATTTTTAAAAAAATGTTTAATGTAAATACCATTTGCTCCAAAAGACAATTTGTCTTTTGTGTGGGTAACTTACTATAACAGCCAAACAAAATGTAATTTGTTTTAAGTGTATTCTAAAAAAATTATAAATTGCATGTAAAATTTTGCTAAATAGAATGTTATGCATGTATGTGCCAATAAATAATTTGCCAAGGTTATGACCAAATAGATAATGATTTGGATTTAATAAATAACAATATAATTATTTTAAGAAAGATAAAACAACACTTATTATTTAATGTTGTCTAAAATGTTAAACCTCATTATAACTTGCTAAGGATTATTTATTTAAATAAACTTTTAATATTTAAAAGAAAATGGAAATAAAGCTCTTGGAATTATTGTACCTTTGAAAAATATCATTTCATGGATTTTGTCTGTATTAATTTAACAAAGGAACTTTAAAGTGACTGACTTCTATGTGTATGGGCTTTTTTTATAATATTTTACCATTTAATAAACATGTTGGAAGTCTTATTTATTCCATAGTTATTTGTATTGCTATTGTTTTACTGTCATTTAAATAATTTATATAATAAATAATGTATATAAATAATTAATCAGAAGGAAAATCTTAGTAATTATAAAATAAAATTTAAATAGGCTTTTACTTAATAGTTTGTTTTTGTTCATTTATAAGTGATCATAAATATAAAATATAAATAATTTAAGGTAAAAAAATGATTATTTGGAATAAGAAATAACTTGTTTATAAAATAACAAATAATAAATTATGTTATTTTGATATAAATGATCAGTAAGCTAACTAAAACAAATTAACATTTCTTTTGTATATTTAACATGTATATACACACATTTACTTGTTTACCATATTCAACATTTCAACCACCTTATTTATAGTCATTTTCAAGGATTACAAAATACATATTTACAATTAAAAATAAAATAAAAACATAAAAATGCATATATCCCTATCATAAAAAAAAAAACAACCTTTTTCTTTTATTTATCAATACATTTTTTTTTTTTACATATATTACATTATACACGCACTACACTTACTTGCTTCCTTTCTCTCCAAACTTTTTCCTTTTTTTTTACCTATACAATTCCTTTTTTTAAAATGAAACCACAAACATTTTTCCTTTCCTTTTTATACCTCTTAAGTAATTATTTTAAAGCAATACATTTTCCTACAAATTTAATCTTTACTTAAAACATATCATTTACATAATTTATTCTATTCAAATACAAATAAGGTGGTCAAATTGTTGGATATGGCAAACAAGTAAATGTATATATATAGTGATGGAAAAAATAAAGTTTTTGGAAAGAAAAAAGGAGAGTGTATATATTTTTTGATTGTATTTCATACATCATATATATTTTTGAAAGAAAAAAAGGTGTGTGCTTTTCTTAAAAAGGTTTTAAGGGCAGTGATAATAAGTAAAATATACTAAACTATAGATAAAAGGAAGGATTTTTTTTTTTATAGATAATATTGTAATGGTCAGACTAGGATATTCCACAATTTTAACATTTTCTCTGACTTTAAGCATCAGGACATAAATCAACATTTTTATATATAAAACATTTTACTTAATATAGCAATATAATCATTACACAGCCCCATTTATAATGTGGTTTATGTTGCAGGGAACTTTTACACTGATGAAGCAGCCATATTGAATATTTAAAAAATTATGTTAAGCCACAAATTTTATCATTATATATGTTTGTGTTACTAAAAAATGACATAATATATATTATTTAAAAGATAAAACACTAAAGAATGTAATTAAGCTGGAAAAAATATAGTCATTGATATTCAAAGTGATAAAAAAAAGAATAAAAGTTAATATTTGTAATAATTATTTTCATATTATTTCATAAATTCAAACTTATCATGCATAAATTTTAAAACTATAATTTTGTTAGTAGGTTAGTTGCATGCATCATTAAATTTATAACAAATTGATATATAATAACACTTACCTAAGGTAATCCATCATTTGAATACTTCTTAGAATAAAAACATTAGTATTTTCCCTTTTCCCCTGTAGCCCTTCAAAATGTATTTCCATACAGGGATTTGCAATGTATATATCATCCCTAATAACAAAACAAGTAGTTAATATTGATCAATAATTAGTATAATTTGAATATTATAATAAAGAATTTCAATACAGTTTGTAATTTATTAAAAAAGTACTACTAAAATAGTGACTGTATACAAAATAAAATAAAAAAATAAAAAGTGAATGAAATACTAAATTCATTATAGAGTTAAGCTTGAAGTTCATAAGTTAGTAGTTTGTATATATACAGTTAAAATCTTTACTTTTAGCATTTGCGTGTATTTATTATTATTAAAATGCAGAGAAGAGATTATAAAAAAATCTAAATTAGGTCATAATATTCGAAAAACATATATATCTTTATCTGATATCATCTAATTCAAATACTTCAGTATTATAGAAAAAAATATCAGAAAAATTGCAGCTAACCATAAACTTTTTTTTTTTATATATATATATTAGTTTTAATAACAGATTTTTCGTATATTTTTATCAAAAATATATAAAAATTAATAATTGAAAAATATAGAAAAAATTAAAAAATATAGAAAAATAAATACTTACTTTTGGGCTCTCACATAACATTGTTTTCAAAATATATTGGAAAAAGTTTACCGATATATTTTTCAGGATGAAATCTTTTCCAATAACTATTAAAACAAAGAGAGAAAGACAAAAAAATTCAGTTTACTTGATCACAAAAATTATCATAAAATTTTTATTTTTTATCGTAGTAGAAAAATAAAATTTACCTTTCTGGAAAATAGACAGAAAGATGGGAACGATGGTCTAAAAAGCGCAAGTGTAGACTGCATAGATTTCCGTTAATATGATGTAGAAAATGGATCTTTACAATTTTGAAAATGTTTGAATGTGTTATGCCTTTGTAATAACGAAAAGGTTTTAATTAAGTTACTCTCAATGAATGAGGGTAGATCATGCAATCTTACATAAAGTAACAAATCATGCAATAATAATTTATTTACAAGTGTTATACAATTTATTTTCTTTAACAAGATTAACAAATCGTGTAACAGTAATTTATTTACAAAGTGTAATCATTAATTGATATGCAATTTACTTCTCTAAACAAAATCTTTATACATCATAGTATCAATATATTCATAGATAATATAACACATTCTCCATATCTTTAACCGTGACTTCAATAAACTTAAATGTAATTTTACGCATGTGTGAATTTATAAATATAAACATTTCTCTGACTAGTATGTCTAATAGTATTTACACATACGTATATTCTATATGAGATAGACATCAACATTATCTTTATCACAATAATCCTATCTTTATCACAATAATCCTATGGAATAGTGTTTTAAGATCGTAAACATAACCTTTTATATAATAACTATAAAAAGATGGCCTTTTGGTCCTAACCCTAACTGAATAAAACTTCTTCTATATAGTAATTATAAGGAGTGGCCTTTTGCTCCTAAACCTAATTTAATACAACTACAATTTATACAGGACTGACTCAGTCTGAGACCAATCTCTAACTCATTAAACTGATTGGAATGTATTCTCCCATATGAATGCAAACTTATGTAAACTATTAAATATTAAACAAACAACTGCGTATATATAAATCCATCTACATAAAATCCAATTTTCAGTAATCAAATTTGGTTTAATTATGAACAAATGAGATTAATGGAAAGAATTATATTGTTAACTGCAGTTATTTGAGACTTAGGCAATTTATACATGAGCATTGTATTTACATGATTATCATTATTTCTTTACTCTTTCCTCTTATTAATAATTTATATAAAATTCATAAGCTTAACAAACATATGTGATATCCATTAATTATTTTTTTCTTTTAAAAAAACAAAACAAGTAAAGAGAATCTATTACAAATTCATTTCTTTCTTCTTTTTTTTTTAAACCGACCATTTCTTTCAAAATAATATCCAGATAATAAGCATGCTTACAAATTCAGATTAGTTAAAATAAAGTACGAATCATACTTTAAATATAAGACTCATCAAAACAAAATATTTGTCATTTACTTCTTTCTGACAAATATTAAATGTTCATTTATGGTGATAATATAGTCTTGTAATCATGCAAAAATGTTCCAGATCCTATCTAGCCAATTATTAATAGTGTTTCTCCTTTTTATTCATAAAACATAATAAAAATTCTGGAATTTGAATGAAGTAATATCCCAATTTGATCAAGAGAAAAGAAAAACTGATTTTAAAACAGGCAAAACTCTCCATACAGTAGTGCCACTCAGTGCAAGCCAGAGTAGTCAATGGATGCCAAAAGGCTTGTGCATAGTGGCACTACTGTATGAAGAGTTTTGCCTGTTTTAATAACAGTTATGAGCAAGCATAAGAAATGGTGATCATGTGATGTTTAGTGGTTTAAAAACTGATTTTATAAGAAGAAAAGTTACTTCTCTTTTTTTCACATTTATTTCAGTTCCTCTTTTTTTATTAAACAAATTTGCATATCACTTTGCTTAGAAGAGAGGAATGGAAATGAAATTGACATATAATGTAAAACAGTGATATTTACTAAAAACACCCATAGCAAGAAATTAGTGTGGAATCTGTTTGATATTACCACTTGGTCTCCATTGGATATTTATGAAGAGCTTAAAAGTAGAGTGGTATAAAAGTATTTCACAAAATAAGTAATTAAATGTAGAACTTAAATTAGATTAAAAGAAAACGAAAAAATATAAAATTATATTAAATTTTATGTATCTATTATTTTACTACCTTTTTTTTTTAATTTTCATAAGCGAATAATAAAAAATAAATAATTAAGCTAGATTAAAAGTGAGTTGACAATTTTTTTTTACAAATTTTTTTTGGATAAAAGCTAAAAATACTAAGCTATAGGTAAAATGAAGCATTTCTTTCAAGATATAAATTTTACTAATTTGTTAAAAAAGATTTTGGAATTTGTCTAAAACAAAACAGGGGAAAAGGCCTTAATCAATAAAATAGCATTTTCTTTTTTAGTATAGATAAAATAATATGTATATATTTTTTTTTTGGTGAAATTAATTATGTATTATTAGAAATTGTTAAAATTGTTAGATTGGAAGGCGAACTCCGATAATGTGCTATTATTTTAAATGTTATAAATCTCTGCACACTCACACACCAGTAAGAGTTTAAAAAACTTAAGATAATCACTTTTTTTTTTCATGTGTCAAACCATTGGCTGGGAAGCGAACCCGCAAACCCGGGACAACTTCTTGCAAGACAGCTGTGCTGACCACTCAACCACCAACGCTTGACTAATCACTTAAGTTTAGAGTGCATTTCTATAAATACACCAACTTTCACTGATCATGTTAATCAGGGCTTGAGTTTATTGTGTGCCTGATGTTATAATCAAATTTTGAATTGTACAAATCTATTTAACCTATTGCAGGAGAAAGTGTCTCATTTTTAACCACCCATGATCAGACAAACATGACTTATAAATGTAAATCTATTATTATAAAGTGCTGAAAATCTTGAAATTGTTAGATTGGAAATCAAACTCCGATAATGCAATACACATAATGCTTCATTACTTCAAATATTTAATACTCTTAAATATTTAATAAGTAATTAGAAACTTATGATGATTTTGTTCGTAACAAGTAATAATTATATTAAGACAGAAATTATATATGAATTGCATTTATGATTGACGAAGATTCAAATGTGATAATTGCTGAAGATAAGTAAAGGTAGCTGCAATTAAATGTTTGCATATTTTATTTTAACTCATTATCGATTAAGGTAAATATATTAAGTCAGTATATTGTCATTAAGAGCATGATCTTATTCTATTATAGAATGGGTAATAGTAATATATTTTATTCTGTTACAAATTAGAGTAATTTGCTTTAAAGTTCAATAAGTTGGATCATAAGTTCAGTTTAAATATTAAATTTTAATATTAATATTTGATTGGAATAAACCCGAATGGTCTTTCATATGCTTTGACAGTTATCTAAAGTTTTAACAATCTAGCTTTATTAAACTGAAGAGTAATTGGATCTGATTTGTCAATTCTGTTTGAGTTAGCATCAAATAGGAATCTAATTGGTTATTAAAAATCTTAAGGTTATTTAATAGGATGATTTGATTTTATATTTTAAATTTGTGTAAGTAGAAAGATACATTAGATAATTGATTTTTTATTATTATTAAGTATTTAATCTTATTATAATTGACTTAGTTAATAAAAGTACATTAATATTAGTGGAATAGTATAGCTGAGTTAGTATTACATTTGATTTTATTTGGTTGTAATTGAAAATCACTTACTGAGTTATCTATTTATTTAGATACCATTGATATTTTAGATTTGTAGAACATATTAAAATTATTATCTAAGTCATTCATGAATTATTTTATTTAAATATAAATAAAATAATGTTTGACTGTTAGTATAAGTTTGTATTATTGTAAACAGTGTGTTGATTCATCAGGAATATTAAAATGTATCTGTGTAATTTTTTGTAATTATTTTCATTATATTATAAAGAGATTATATAATAGGTATAGATCGTTATTTATAAGATAATTATATTTGGTTTTGTTACTTTACCTTTAATCTATTGCAAATAATGCTTATATTTTAGGATAGCTTGAAGTAATGTTTTTATTTGTTTTCTATCCATTCTAAATAGTATTAGAATCCATGAGATTATAACAAAGATTATTATCATTGTTTTATTAAGTGTTAAATTTTTTTCATTGATTGATATTTGTTTTAGTTTAGTTTATTATTTTCATTCTGTTACAAATGGTACTACACTTCATGGACATTAATAAACTAGGATTGTTCTTTCTTGGTTTATATTTTTATTCTGTTACAAATGGTGATCAATAATTAGGCTATAACTCAGAATACAGTATGACCCAAAATTTTATTCTGTTATAAATGGCATTCAATTTCAGAGTATATTTTGTTTAGTTGTCAATGATTGGGATATATTTTATTCAGATTATATTAAAGTTTTCTGTTCACATTTGTAGTTATTCACTTACAAGTGGCTTCCAAATATATGGGGCATTAAAGGAAGAACATATCCTTTTTTTAATTCTTTTACAAATGGCACTGCAATTCATGGTCATCATTAAACCAGGACCATTCTTTCATGGCTCACATATTTATTCTGACAGTAAATGTATAATTTTTCTGCATATAATGTCTGATTTCTTTGATTCTAAAATAAGGTTATAAATGAAGTCCATGTTTTTGTTTTTTTTTGAAGAACAGTCTTTACTTCTATTGTTGATAAGTTATGATCCCAACACTGCATTTTAATATGGATAATTTTTATTTTAACTTGAAATACTTGTAACATAATAGTTTATCTTACTTTTTAAAAAAATTAGAAGTCACTTCAACTTTTTTCATTTTGTTTCTTGTTCATTTAAGAGTTTTTTTTTGTTTGCTTGCAACTTTTGAATTTCCTTTAAGTCTTACAGATTCAGACATTAATTGTAGCATAAAATTTATCCAAACAAATTAATATTAATTTAATTTATTTATAAAAATTGAAAAAATAATTTATTTTTGTAATAAATTAATAATGATTAGATAAAATTATTTATTAAAAAAGCAATCTTAATCTAATCATTATAATAAATATCAACTGAATTTTTTTAAAACATGTATTTATTACATGCGTGCACACACACACACACATTATGAAAATACTAAGTTGAGGAATATTGCACTTTAGACCAATAGTTAACTTGTTCACTACAAGTAAAATATCTCTGTGAATCATCATCAAATTGGTTTTTATAATTAATGGTTAACAAGCTTTTGTTCTGTTTTAATTTGTCTGGAATTTATTTTATCAGATATATTGAAAAATAATGGATCAAGAGTTTATTGCAGATAAAATCCATTCACATATACAATAGGTATTAAAAGTAATGTACATTATATTTAATACTTTTTAAGTTTTCAGCAGTATATGAGTGCATTAAAAATCAAGGGACATTTATCATGATGGAGAAGAATAGAAAATGGATTGTCAAAATATTTTTATTTAGCAAAATTATAATTTGGAAATCCTTGGTTGCCCAGCATTAATTGATCAACAACATTGCACGTGTATCTTTTTTATGATAAAATGATGACATTAGTAAAAAAAATTAATTTTTATATAGAAGGTATTTTCATTGTTTGCAATTAATTAATTTGATAAAGACTATGAATATTGAATTCCTGAATTGTAGATACCTAATTTTTATAGGAATCCAGATTGAGTAACTAACAATAAATTATAAAATCTCAGTAATAATACAATGGCGAATGCTATAACAAAAACTTTTACAGCAAACGTAAAAACACACACACACATTTTTTCCTTATTAAATTAAGATTTGTACAACAATAGTAAAAATTGCAATGAACTTTAGGATGGCAGACATCTTTGTTTGGTTTTGGAAGGCTTAAATCATTAATTTAGTTATCTTATTTATTCATTTATACCTTTCACTGTGAAAACACTGAGCTTATATATATATATTAATTAGTTCTAATACATATAATAATTTTAGCCATGAACTACATTGCTATCAAAAAATAAATGAATAAATACATTTCCAAATGAAAAAGAACGAAAACTATCAAGAAATGCATATACTATAACCAATATATTAGCTGATATAGTATATATTGTCATGTTTTGATTTACTTAATTTAACTTACATATTTATTTGTTCTCATCAAAAAAAAAAGGAATAACTTCCAAACAAAAGAGTGGAAGTATTGAATGGCTAAAGTGACTTATAATAATTTTTATTAGAATGTTTCCCTGAAAATAAGACCCAGTTATATTTTTACTCTAAAAATCATCATAGGGCTTATTTTCAGGGGATTTTTCATGTACAAAAATGTACATTTATTCAAGTATTTCTTCTCTTTATGGAAAGCTGTAAGATTCTTCCCTGGGAGCCACAATTTTTTTTTTTGTACTTACCAGAGTGGTTTCTTCACTCATCTTATTGAGTGATTAGAATATTATTCTATTTAAATTTACCATTAAATCAAGTGTTAATTGAAGATTGCAAGACAGCAGTGGTAACAAAAACGATTGCACTTAAGAATGGTTTGTCCATATAAACAACAAAAAAGGCAAAAATATTTCTGTATTCTTTTTAAGAATTTTTCTTTAGGAGAAAGGTTGATTATTAAAATCACTTCCATTATTTATAATCTTTTAGGAAGAAAAAAAATGTTTAAGAAATCAAACTAATTTTTCTTTTATCTTGAATATTTAAAAGCTACCATAATGCAACTCTAAAACTAAATCGAGCATTCTAAGTCTAAGTATTAAATATAGTCAAGCAAGGGTGGTCGAGAGGTCAGTGACGGCTGTTTTACAAGCAGGTGTCCTGGGTTAGCCGGTTTGCTTCCTGGCTGATCCTATGACACATGAGGAAAAAAAAAGTATTAAATATAAATAAGTATCTAAAATATGTAAATGAAATGATAAATTTTTCAATATACCGATTTGTGTTATGTAAATTGTTTCTCTATAAGATAGAATTACGTTTGTCGAAAATTATAGATGGAAAATACAAAAGTGTAATATAATTTATATTACCATTTATCTAAAGCATTAATGTCAATAATATTGTTTATTTATACATTCATTATTTTATAATTCAATGTGTCTAATGATCTTAACTAGGGCTTATATTTGAAGTAGGGCATATATTATAAACACCCTGAAAAATGCTAGGGCTTACTATCTGGTTAGGCTTTATTTTCAGGGAAACATGGTAGGACAAGGTTATGTTTTTAAAAGTTTGGTATTAATTTTGAATATGAGCCAGAAACAAGAGTTAGTAATGTTAAAGAAATAGTGGAAGTCTAAATGTGAAATTGGTAAATCAACAATCTGTGAATTTTTGTTAGGATAACTTTGTTTATGCTTTTAAAAGTTTGACTTCAGTTTTTATCAAAATCAAAATGTACAATACAATATTTAAAAATTAGCACATACAGCAATTAATTATATGTATATTTTACATTTACATTTTTGATTTTCTGTCATATTTTTTTGTGTTTAAATAGTTATGTTGAATGACAACTTCGCTCTAGGATGAAGTCCCAAACAGATTACTCCTGAAAATATATATTCAATGTGTGTCAGAATAAAAAGATTGTGTATTGAATGAACTTCTGGAGCCAATTACGTTCGTCATAGAAAATGCTAATGTGTACTTAATCACTATTAATGATTAGTTTGCCTTATTATAATTATTTTTTGTAACATACCAATCTCAAACTGTAATACTATACATATCTGATGGATCTATATACTTTTTAACATTTATTCTTATTTATAAAGGAATGTATTGATGTGCTCATTTATTAAATCAATAATAATTTAACAATTGTTTCTTGCTACAAATAGTTTTAAGATTAAAAATTTTTTTGCTTTTATTTAACTGTAGACAGTTGTTTGAGAGGACAAGTGATTTGGTTTTCTATTTGTTAGTAAATGATGGTATCCAGCAGAATCAGATCTCACAAAATATTTATACACTCATCCTTATAGAAAATTTAAAATTTATAGGTGAAGATATTCTAATGGTATACATATGCCATTACATTATTTTAAAACTAAAATAAAAGGGGAAAATGAATCATAAATAAAATTGATTTATTAAAAATGTAAAAGAAAATTAAAAGTTATTTTAACATATATATAATCACACAAATGGAAAACTATTAAAAAAATTATTTAAAAGAAAGTTAAAAAAAAAAGTAAAGATCTAAAGATTAGTATTTTTGTTAAAAAAGTAATATAAAAGAAAATAGAAACAAATGTTAATTAGTTTCTATTTAAAAGAATCATGTTTAAATCTTAGTGAATGGAAATGATTGTTCTATTAATTGAATCTAAAGCAAACAAGCCCTTGGGCACTTTGTAATGTAAAGGTCAGATAAGAGATAAAAAAATTAAAAATTATGGGTTTCTGACAAGGGAGGTTATAAAATTATAAAAGATGAAAAATTAAATTATTGAGAGACCTTTTATTCACTTAGAAAATGAAATAACTGTTGATTCTTGAACTGCATTGTGGACCCCAAAATATAATGGTCTCACAATGAATTAATTTCCTGTTGTGCACCAACTGAGGCAGCCTCCAAATTGATGATTACTGAAAGGCAGCAAACAATGGACCGGTCTTCCCAGAAATGATATAAATATTAAATGGACTTTGATTGGATGGGTGTGACACATCATGGACAAGACGGACTTCAAATAAATCTATCACAGAAAGTATGAACTTTTGTTTATCTAAATTGAAATAGGAACTTCAAAAAAAAATTTTTTTAAATAATTAAGAACTTTTCAAATATGTAAACCTCTAAATAAAATCTCTTATCTGATTGAGTGTAAATTTAAATTAGTCATATTCTCCCAATATGTTTGCTAATCAATCATTTCCATTTTTCACTTTTCTGTTATAATTTATTTTATGGTTTGTTGTTTTGTTTAATAACCAAATTATCAAATTTCTTTTAAACTAATAATTTAAATATAGGCATAAATAGCTGCATAGATTCATAGGATTATGTTTATGTTAGTTTAAGGGGTTAATTTTGGGCTGTCTGTCTCATAGTTGAATCGAGGTTGGTGGAGGGATGTATGGGTGTTTCATGTCAATGTAATATGAAGTGCGCTAGCATACAGGGCTTAGTATCCCACTTAAATGCATGGCCCAAAAGTGTAGCCATCATGTTGCCAATGGATGCAGATGTATTCCCGTGCCATTGATTCTTCTCGCTCTATGGATTGGGACTATAAGATGGCAAGGACCACTCTCCCTCCATACAGAGCATTTTATATTCTTCATATTAAATGATTACTTAACTCGCCAGACATGTGCATTCCTGTACTGGACAAGGATCATTCTTCCTTAAATAATATCATGCTGCAGACGCTCATTACTGTCAGTATGGTTTTATGCTGACGTCTTCATGTTGCATTGATCACATTGATATATCATTAAGCTGGCTTTGGTTTAGCTGCGAACTTATAACCTGGAGTTAAAAGGGTAGAGTTAGTCAAGTGTGTAGTCTGTGTAGCCTATCTATGCCTAACATTCTAATATATTAAATTGTATAAACTGTCCATCTGTGCGAACTTACCAAGATATCAAAACTTAAAGTTAAAAATAATAATAATAAAACCTAAAGCAATGTTAAATAATTTATTCCTCAAATTTATTTTATATATGTACGTAAATAAATGTTTGTGTGATTATTACTGGCAGTGGCTTAATTTATTATCTTTTTTCTTTATTAAAAATATATTTAAGAATTTATATCATTAAATCTCAGCTACTCCATGAGCTAGTGGCTAGAGCTTATCAGTCAAAGTAAAATGGAATCTTAACAAGAAGTATCTGCCTACTATATAAATTTTCCAGGTTCAAATGGCCTGGTGGTGCCCTGTATGGCAGATAGAGTAAGTGAAATTGCCCGACCATTATAATATATAACTACTAATCGTTTATTTTATTTTATTGTTTTTTATCATAAAATTGGCCATGTCACTTTTATTTAGAAGAATTGCACAACTTTTGAATTCACTTATAATTTAGTAAAATAAACCTTTCTAAGATTATAAGTTATTGTTAACTTAAAATTTTTACTAGGATTATAATTATTTGCTTATGAGGCAATATGTAATTTGTTTATACTGAATGTTTCTTATATATGTAAGTTGAGATGGAATGGAGGACAAATATGGACTGAAAAATCCGAAGTCAAATCCCTCTATTTACATATACACCTGGGTCTCATTTTATGCGGTAGATAGGTTCCTCAGAAACGCCAAAAGAAATCGCACAAAAATAGACTTAACTTACCTTGAAAAATCGCACAAAAATAGACTTAACTTACCTTGAAAAATGGGTATAGGGGGTTGTAATTTTCAGAAATCGCATAAAAGCAAAGCAAGAAGGAAAAATTATTTTAAAATTCACATTAAAAAAATAAGGAAATAAAGTATGACTAATAAAATATTTCAAATATTTGAAAAAAATACAGACATTTTTTATTAACTGCAGTATTTAATTTTACATTTTTTCTATATATTTTAATCATTAGCAGTTATTTGGCTATTTGCAATATGTCGTTTGTGAAATGTTAAGAAATCAGATTTGTCATGTGACATAAACTAGCGCCACTTTCAGTCTTGAGCTGTGTTAATTGTTTTTTGTTTCTATATTTTAAAAATGAGTGTAATCAAAACAAAATCATTAGAAAGTTTTTCCAGTTTATAAAATCAAATAAAATCTTCATTATTATTTATTTTAAAATCTAAAAAATTATTTATTTCTGTTATAATTAACAAAATACATTTTAAAAGTTTAAAATGTTTGAATATTTATTGCTATTTTTATATGTAAATATAAATCTTTATTATTATTATTATTATTTATTCATTAGTATAAGTAGGTTAATTTACTAGAAGCTAAGATAGCCTCAGGCCATATTCATGTTAGCGCTAATAAGTTATATTTTTGAAAAAAAAAGTATTTCAAGTCAAATAAGTTATTAATAATTTAAATTCTTGATATCTATAAATATAATGAAATATGAAAGATATTAAAAAGAAATAAGCATAACTTCAAATGCATTAAATAATCCACATAAAAAGTCAGGTGTATTTTTAATTGTCTAGATTGAGATTTTGTGCTTTTTAAATATTATTTTTGTTTTCAGATGTGTATGTGTGTTTATATCAGCATGGGGAGGGAATGATGTAATTCTTTTATATATATGTTAAATTTAATAGCTTTCTTGATTTTACTTATGATTTAAAAAAAATCCTGAAAAGAAAGTTTTATTTTATTTTTATAATATTGTTAATATTAATTTAAAATACAAATGATTTTGGTTTTACATGCTATATAACTTTACAAGCTAATGACAGGGTATTTGACAAGACAGTAGACTAAAATTGAACTTTAAATTTTACTTCTGTCATATCTCAATATTTTAATTTGATTGTTTTATATAGTAGTTTTGTTTGGAGATATTTTGCATTGATTTATGTTTTTGACCAGTAATATGACTAATGGATATGTGAATTATAGAAATTTCAGTTGTAAAAATATACAGGGAGCTATATTTTCTTTTAAAGTTAGTTTGTTAAGAAAGTGAAATATTTATAAGTATTACCTCACAGTTCAAAATAAAGTGCAGGCATGAAGGGCTACGTATGAAGAGTTTAGCCACTGTGTAAACAGCGGTGTAAGCATAAAGATGGTGATCATGTGATTGTTAGTGGTTTAACATCTTACATTATGAGGCAAACAATTTTCATGTAAATATTAAATAATAACAATACTTTATTAATAATACCTGACAATATTCTCCACATACTAATTTATTTTGTTTATTTTATTTTTATGTGTTTATGCTAATTTTTTAAATAATATTTAGCTATTTAAAACACTTAAAAAAATATTTTCTTGCATAAGTTTTCAAAAGCATTAAACAATTTTCATTAGCAATGTGTATTAATGGGAAAAATAAATGTTTTTAATTCCTGGAATTGCTGGATATTTTTTGTTTGCCACTAAACATAAATTAAAAAAATTAGATGTTATGTATTGTTTCTTATATGTTGTGTTTTTTTTAATATTATGTATTCTTTATTTATTCAAGATTAATTTTTTGAGTGTCTTGTGTCTGTTAAAATAATGTTTTGATAGTCATAGAAATTTATTAGAAGGTATGTAAAATTACTAGTGGATTTAGCCTATCTTACATAGTAATTACTTATATATTATTTACTATCAAATGTTTTTTTTCAAATAAAATAAGTAAAATAAAATTAAAAATCATTTAAAATATTGGAAATATTAAATCAATAATGTTCCTTATCAATAATGTTTTCATCATCATCATCAAACAATCACACGAGGATAAGTCTCCAAATTCAATCCATCTCGATTTTATTCTTTTCCACATCACCCCTGCACACTTTCTTAGTTTCAAATAAATACCAAAAAAAGTTTGCATATTTTATGGTGTGTCTATGTGGAATCAGAAGGCTTTTTTTGCTTAAATATTGTTTATTAAACATGACTATTCAAAGAACGAAGTCTTATTTTGTTGCTTTCCAACATCTTGTCTAATTATAAAGTAAATATGTTATAAATAAATGATAGTCAAAATATTACATTATTATTTTGGTTAAAATCTTTTATTAATGTTTAAATAAGAAAAAGAGTTCAAATAAATAATAAACTAAACTGTATTTTTTTTTTTATAGTAATAGAAAGAAAACTAATAAATTGTTAACAATCTTATTTAAGTAAAAAGAGAAAAAATTAATATTTAAAATAGCAAAAATCATAAATCATGGTAAAGTATATTTACGAATAGTGAAAGCTTCTCTTATAACTCAATATTATTTGATAATGGTAGACACAATCACTAATAGATCTATTCTTTTATTTCCAATCTACATCACATTTCAATCTATCTTTAAAAAATCCACCTTTTCTGATCTTTAGCTTGATGGTTGTCTTGATTCTCCAAAAATAAATCACACCCAAGTCCATCTTATTATACACTCTTTAATCATATCCTGAATTTCTTTTTTTACAATTTCATTGAACTCTTCAAACTCAGTAAAATAATGTTGATCCAATACAAATCTGGATTGCCTTTGTAAATATTTCTCACTCACAATAACACACTAACATTACATCAACAGTATATACTAACTCTAGAAGCCAAGAATATCTGCAATAAAAAGTCTATATAAGTCACATATGAATTTCTCAGACAATATTTAGCAACAAAAAGAAAGAAAGAGGACTTATATCAATAAAACCATTCATAATTAAGAAATTGCACACTGGTTCTTGCCACCCCACTATGATTAAAGTACCAGCAACATTTAAAATTGTTGTTACAGTTTGCACAGGGGATAACATACTCAATCCCGAATTCAACCATTACAAAACTTGCTTAAAAAAAAATGTTTAATCCTTTGCTAAATTTTCCTGGTATTTCAAAGGATACAAACATAATTACATTAGGTAAAATCAAAGAAAAAATAGCCACCATTTTAGGTTCATGCTATGCAAGCATACATGAACTCTCTTTTTGTATATTCCCACCTAATCCGTTTCACAGCAAAAATAATTAGCTGATATGGAAAATTGTTTTTCAAAACAAATATATAAATACAGATATTTATCCAATATCTCTTGTGTCTTTTCTCAAAAAAACATGAAAATATCTCTGCCATTAAGAATCAAACTGCTATAATCAACTTTCAAAGATAGAATTGAGCCACTCTTGCTACTTTTATTACCAAAAACTCAATTTTTGAAGAAAGGCTCATCCACAAACTATATTATAATTGATACAGTTAAGGAAGGAAAAAAATATATGGCACTTATGGATCATGTTATTAACATATTAACTTATACAAAGATACACCTTTATATAATAATAATCCTTGTGAAATTCTCATCCTGCTAATGGAAAATTGTCTTCTAGCTTCACCCCTTATTGCTCACTATCACAAAATTCTCTGCTTTTCTATTTACTATTTATATCAGTCTGCTCCCCAAAGAGATCACAAACCATTTATCCCCTATCTTTATATTGTCTCAATATTAATAATTCAGTCATCACTTATATGGATGACATATTAGTCTTTCTATCTTCCTTTAAACAAAGCCCAATTTTTCTGGGAATTCTTTCAAAATTTATCCAAGCTTACAAGCTTACACATATACTTGGTCTATATGTATAGGTAAAAAAAAAAACCCCCAGTATTTCAAAGGTGATCCAAGGTCCTTGTTTTTTTTTTTCATCTTAACTACTCATCCATTGGATGTCAGATACAAAAAAATACTTATTGACAAAACTGAGACTTATTAAATCACTTTCTAAATCTTATCGCTCTTTATTCTAAAATGTTTTAATCTGCTTATCATGACTAGAATAACATACTTCTCTCCATCTATTATCTTTAGTAAAAAAAATTAACTATGATATTGTAACAGTCAGAATCGTCTATCTCACTAACACACTGTAGAATTCAAACCCCAGACACGAAACTGAACATTCTAGGAGGGGTTGCCTTCTAGATATACTAAGTTCGAATCTAAAGTCCAAATTTCACAGCGCCATCTACGTGACAACGCATCTGATGCCACTACTAGTATAACCTTTGACCGGTGCCTGGTGGTCAGGGAGAAACAAAAGACTATACTAAAAGAAGCTTGGGTGGCTAATTAACGTCAATGGATTTACAAAAGAAATGCAGAAAATATATCTATAGACCGAGACAGTGATAGGAATCAAATAAAATAAGAGATCAAATTTAGTTTTAAATAATTTCACAAAATTTATTTATATAAATTATAGATATAACGCCACTGTCTGCTTATATGAGACAGGGACGCGTATTAAATAATTGTGGGCATTATATTTCAATAAATGACAAAAAGGTTTTAAAACAAAGTGATATATTCTATTCCTCGGGTTAATAGCATTACGATAATGTGCTTGATGAGATAGGAACATGTGCGAGGTGCTTTGAGCAATTATACAAGTTTAAGAAAATATTTGAAAATTAAGTGTTCTAAAATATTTATTGATTTCGAGAATAGCACGGACTAAAGCTTACTAAGCAACAAAGTGGGAATGTGATCAAAGCATTTATTTGATAATAATATTAATAGAGTTGCATTGGGAGGTCAGTATTGCTGATAATGAATTTATTAAAGTTGGAGGGTGTGACACGTTTAAGTCACGGATGCTTTGTAAAATAAATATAAAATAAAACAATAATGGAATATTTGGAATGATTACGGAGGGCATATCGCCGCTAACCCGTAGGAAAGTATTTTATGAACAGCCGAAACTTAGCGACTGTGTGACGATTGCGTTTAATTCCCAGGTGTGTCATTTGGAAACACACTCTGCCTGGAAATCGCAAAAAGGGCGAAGAGAACGGCTTTAGCCGTGTAAAGAATCCTTGGAAAAATAAAACAAAGCGGTCTCAACAACCAATTCATTTACCAGCAATACGAGACGAGTGTATACAAAACATACTGAATGGGTTTTACTTGGATTAAGAGAAATGCCCAATCAAATTCCCAGAAATTCATTTAAAAGGGTCCGCACATTCTCGACGTCAATGATGAACTTTGTAATTAAAGTAGAACACGGTAATTAAAATAGGAAAATGCATGCTTGCGGGTTTAAAACGTAAGTATAGATTTATATTCGCAATCATGCATTAAGGGACACATTTAACCATTGACCTCGCACATACTCTTATATTAGATTAAAATCAATAACATGTAGATTTTAAACTATGTGATTATATTATATTAAAGAAAAGAATCGCCCTCGAACGAGTGATTTGCAAGATAATAAAATTGGAAAATTATAAATTTAAAATATGCCTTAATAGCGGCGTCTTATTTTCAATAAAGGGAATAGTTCACTCGGTCAAAGACGATTCTGACACATTATCATAATAAAATAAAAGAAAGCTTTATAAATAGAAAATATTAACCCAAGGATAGAGCAAAACGGTTGATTATATTTGAACACTTTAAAGAAGTACATAATAAAGTTATGTGAAATAAAAGAAAAACAATTTAGAATAGCTATAGCATGTTAGTTAGGATTCACAAGAGCTCTTGGGTTAATTTAGGGTTACCTCTGGAGAAGCATTTTTAGGCAGATTGATGGTCGGCAGGTTTTTATATAATTTAACAGCAAAATCTGGAAATGTTCATATTTTTGGCAGCAGCAGCAGTTCCGGGGTTCCCTGTGTGATAACTTCCGATGGTCTACGGCAGCAGATGACCATTCCGGAGAGAAATAGCCTTCTCGCGCTCTACTCTGTCATGTCAAGATTTACAAATTACTAGAATAGAACTCAGAATGATTTCTCTTAGAAACATTAGAAGAAAAAAACTGGAGAACAAAAGAAAACCCTTCTTTTTATAGTAGACTTTAACAATAGAACTGCCCTGGAGCATTACAAAAATATATCGGACTTATCAGCTGTAATTAAATCATCCGAATGTCTAAAGGAATTCAACATTAATTAATTTCTTTTGTTAATTTCCCTGTCGACATTCGAATTACAAACTAGATTTAATTAAAAATTACTTTTACTAATTAAAGAAAACCTTAAGTGGACATCTGCTGTTTTTAGATAAACTTATAGAACATTAACTAATTAAACTATTGTCCCTGATTTATTTAAACAGAAATATTTGGAATAACTTTTATTAAATTAAAGAAAATGATTTTACTTTTTAAATTGCAATATTTGAATCTATTTACTAAACGAATATTTACTAAATGAATTTTATTTTAAATCAAAATATATTACGACAGTAATATATTTGTAAATAGATTCAAACAAAATAACTTTAACAATTTATAATTTTGATATGTTTTAAAATGCATATCATAGTGTGTGCACAATTACAACTTATATAACCTACTTTTAAATAAATGTAAATTATGTGAACAAATACATAATTCATAATATTTTATTTTATTTGGGAATAAGTTATATATATAATACGAGCATTGTGCTCGTGGTTTAAAATTAGGCGGGATTTTCGGTATATAAGTGTATTGCAGACACACTACGATAGATTGGAGTTCAAACTAAGGTATGAGGGTAGGAAGTAGGTGAGAAAAGGTGAAACGAAGATCTGCAAAGCAGACCTTACTGTTTCAATATATATTCATTTTTTGGAAATTTTTTTTGGGGTAAGCATGTTGATGTCATTTCACTTAAAAATAATTTTAAGGATCTCCTATACTAAATAGCATAGGTCTCCATTGTATAAATACATTCAGGACTTGAAAGATCATCAACCTGATTATCTCTTTTTCTAATGTTCCTCCAGTTAGAGATATTATTAAAAATTAAATTTACAGATAGGCTCCTATTCTGGAAAAAACTCAGGTCCTCTCCCCATCTTCAAACTTCTAACTACCTCCCTTTTCTACAAAATTCAAATATTGGGAGATTTATAAACAGTCTCATAGTGATCTTTCTGAATCAACTAAAACTATAAAGTTATGCCTAAATAACAAACAATTTATAAATAAATTTAAGTATTGGTCTCTTGAACCTTAATATTTTGACTTTCTTACAAAATTAACCTAGAAGCCATACATTCTACTGGTATAAAAGAAATTGCAAGAGTGTAAATAAACACTGGAACCTTTGCCATAAAACACTGAAAAACAAACATCGTACTTTCTTTGAATGCATTTGCTTTGACAATACTCACAAGTCAATATATGTATTATTTAAAAATCCAAAATTTAAGATTATCACAGTTTTTCAAAGCTTCAGCCAAAGGGTATATGACAATATTTGTGCCATTACCTTTATTCTTGTTGCACTATTGTGTATTAGATGCATCTTCTTATACAATAGCAACCCCAGAAGGCACTTGAATACCTTCTGGAATAAACTTGAAGTCATTAAAAAAAGAGACAAGAAATTAAAAAGTGAATCCATATATATAAAGCTACCTAGTCTCTTTTAAATGTATATCCAATACAGTGCAAGGTATAATCAAATCTCATTGGCAGTAGCAAAACATAAATTCATTTTACTCTTATTAACACAATATGAACACTAAAGCTACTATTGATTATAGATTTGGAGTTAATCCCAGAACCTTTGAAGTATGTAATCACATTTTAAATTACATAATTAATACAAGAACTTTAATAAAATAGATTCTACTTGTCTTTTGATATGAATGTAAAAATTATGTACATTCAATGTAACAATGCAAATTGATGCAACTTTGAATAACTTGTTAATAAAGTACTTTGAAAATAATACAAATGAGATTATTCTTGTATGGAGCTTTTATATGTTTGTTTCTGACTTATTACTGTGATTATGTTTATGGAATAAAAACTTGAAATAATAATAATTATTAATATTACGATGATATCTTTTTATCATGATAAAAGCATACCCATTTTTACTTGCAGTAACTGCTATTGTTGACAAAGATATGTGGTGTGATGGAAAATAGCTTATTTTTAGAATTAGAATTTTCTGTACATAAGCAGTATATCTAGAAATTGTTATATCTAATATTTGATAAAATATTGCTTAAATATCTTCGTTAGAACCTTAGACAATATGAAGTCAGTGGAATGTAGATAGCAATACAGTTATTGAGTAAAAATGTCTTTTAATACTTAATTTGGTATATAACATATATAATTTTTATCATTTACAATGATAATTTTAATTATAAGGGACTTGAACTCAAATTTTTAAACTCTCTAGGCTATCCAATCCATCTTATACAACTGGTACACATGTCCACATACATATGAAAAAGATAAATGATCTCTAATATATGTATTCTGTGCTGAACAAGCACTCATCAGTTGTTCCAGATCACTATCTCCCACACATATGTACAATCAGTGCTCAGTTTATATTAAGATAGCAAATCTTCAAACTTTAATGGATAAGCTTCTATCTTCTTCATTCTTCAAATTGTCTTCAACAAGGTCTTTGAGTATTCCATCCCCAGATTTTCTTTGATATGGATGGCTGAAGAGTTGGAGAATGAAGAAGATTGAAGCTTATCCATTAAAGTTTGAGAATTTACTATCTTAGTTCTGATTATATATATGGGTGATGGTGATTTGGACCAAGTGCTGAGTGCTAGTTCAGCACGAAATATGTATATTGGAGATTTTTTTTTTCCATACATGTGTGGCCATGTGTATCAGTTGTATAAGATAGATTGGATAGCTGTCAAGAGTCGGAGTTGAAGTCACTTATAATTACATGAAGTCGAATATAGACAATATACATGTATTTAAATGATAATTTTAATATTTTTTGAAATCATTGAAAAATGGTTTTTTTTTTTTTTCTGAAATGGGAACACAACTTTTTAAAATCCAAGACATTTTAAATAATCTGTGACAACAAAATATCACATATCATTTTTGTAGATTCTATATAAATAAAAAGTAAACAATCTTAAATTGCTAATTGCACCCCCCTCCCTACAGAAAAAAAATAAAAGCGAATTCATTAAGAGAATACAGTACTTACTAGTTTATCATGTACTGATTGATGAAAGTTTTAAAAGTTTTTCTTCCTTAATTTTAAAATCTAGCTAAGAATAATTAGATATCCATTAACTGATCAATTATAGTTAAGATAATTGTTTGGCTATGGTTTGACTATCTGGAAAAAAAAAAAAATTCATCTGGAAAGTCTGGGCAGAATCCCCATGTTGTTGTAAGACAGTAGATGTTTTAGCTTAGCTACTATATTGAAGCTCTTTATGCAATGTTATATATATATAGCAATGATTATCAATCCAATCCAAATTCGATTTTTCATTTCCATGATTACAAACTATAGTTTTTTCCAATTTATTTTTTGATTTCCTGTAGCTCTTTTATGTGATATTTTTTTAAATAGTTTTTTTTAGTTTCTAAAATCTATTTTAAAAAATCTTTATCATCCATACATGCCTATAATAATTTCTTATTGCATGATCTTTATTATTATTTCAGTTATTTGTTATTATATATTCCTTACCTTTGTTTGCCATTTCTATGATTTTTACTTTTTTTTTTATTTTCTATATTAATTTATCATATTGATTGCATATTCTTTCTAAGTAGAAATACTTATTTGTTTTAAGTTTTTAGATTTGTTGACAATAATTAATAAAAATAATTGCTTCTATTGAAATATGACACTGTTTAGATTTAAAAGATACTTCTACAAGAGGAGAAAAAACAGCATAGGTGTTATTAGCATCTACCTTTTTATCATATGGCCTCTTGAGTTGAAGAGAAAGATATCATTATTTGTCAGAAGTTTGATGTGAAGAAACATGATTACACAAAAACTAGCACAAGCATTGAGTTTATGAAGCCAAAATTAATTAAAACAGTTGTTACAACGCCATTGGTAATTCTAAAATTTTTAAATCTGAAAGAAAAAATACATATTTTTTAGTTCAGTAATTTTTTTATATTAATATTAACAACTATTTTAATGCATGATTCAAAAACTGGTATAAAAGTTATATATTAATAATCTATGGATGTGAAAGGTGGACACAGAATAAGATTTAAACAAGTATGAATACATTGAATTATAGTGTTTTCCTGAAGGTTTGTGATGGTGGTGTTTTAGTTGTATTTATTGTTTGGACTATTTCCATCATCTAATATGAGTATGGAATGTCTTTAGAAAAATTTAACTTTATTTAAATATTCCAAATACATTCAACTGTTTAGTAATAGCATGGCAAACAGGTTAGTGTATGCACAACAGTTTTGAGAGGTATTCTCCCCTCTTCTTCAGGTGTTGCTGGCCTGTCTTGTCATTGGTTGGGCCAACAACACCTGAAGGAGAGGGGAGTTTCCAAAAATTGTGCATATACTAGCCAGTTTAATGTGTTATTACTAACAGTTGAATGTATTTGGGATATTTAAATAAAGTTAAATTTTTCTAAAGATATTCAATATTCATATTAGATGATGGAAATAATCCAAACAATAAATACAATTGAATTATAATGTTGAGAAAAACAGGCACAACAATTGCGGAAAATGAAAAATTGGATATTGACCAGGTTAGCCTAAATGTGTTTTCTTGAAGTATAAAGTTTTCAGTTGATTTTTTTTTTTTCAGTCCTAAGATGATGAATAAAAGTTTATAGTGATTGGAAAAGTTGTTGAGTAAAGAAAAAAAAGCCATCAATGCAATAAGGTGTCAATATAACAATAATGAGTACCGTTGAGCAGTTTCAAAAGTACAATAAATGATAAATCATTTTGTATTTAATGTTATTGACACTAGTCAAAAACATTAAATTAGATGAATATTTCAAATATGATATTTTACAAATTATAGTAGGTATTTATTGTATTTTTCACAGTAATGCTGATTTTTAAACCAGCTAATCAGATGATGAATTCTGTTCACTTTTTTTTTCCTTACAAAAAGTTTCATAAAATTATGAATTTTAAATCTATTCAAAATGGAATTGTTAAAACATTTAATACTGCAGTTTTAAAAATAATCTAATCTGCCATTTCATCATTATGTTTGTTGATTATCACCAAAACTAGCTAAGTATCCAAAAATGACTGAATTTGTTAGTTGTTGTGATACTGTAATGGAGAATAAACATGCATGCACACACACTTTAGAAATGAATATGAAATTATAAGGACATATGTCTAATTTATTTTTCAATATTTTAAATGTCTGATTGTTCCCTTTCAGAAATTGGAGATGTATTAGTACATGCATGTAATGCTAAGGACAATTTACACTTATTGAATAAATCATTAAAGTTCCTAAATAAATATCTGGAAAATATTTAGAGTAAATACATAGTAATTTATTTTCAATATAAAATAAATTATTTTCAGTTATTCTCTATATTATAAGTGTAATTATTAAAATATATAGAATCTAAGAATAAAAAACAAATCACGTTTTAATTTTGTTATACAGTCTGTTGCTATTCCTTGCAATTAATTGACTTCATTTCTTGTTGTTAATAATGTAAAAACATTTAACTTGAGATTGTGTTACAATAATAGTAGATAATTTTTATTTATATATGTGCATGTGGGTATTGAAATAAATCGTACAATATAATATAAAATAAAATGTTTTTTGTGTAGCAGTTCACAGATAGTTAACTAATAATTATTCAGTATTATAGTGTATATATATAACTTAATACAATTATTTGGAAAATTTTAAATCACAACTTGGAAATATATATATATTTTCTCTTGTGATTCCTCCTTAAATTTCAATTTCTATTCACAAATCCATATTGTCTTCCAAAAATGCAATACTTTATATTTTGTAAACCTGTATCAATATATCATCTGTCATGAAGAAAGGGCCATTATATTTTATGTGTTTTTGTTGAAATTAAGAATTTCATTAAGTGGCAATAAGTGTATATGTAAGCTGCCCTAGGTTGACTGATGTAGATATTAAGCAATTAGATTGTTTATTTCTTCTTAAATTTTTCCTTGTTATTCAATCTTTTCAAGACAATTTTTAAAAAAATTATAGTTATTATTTTATTATATTAAAAGCTTATTAGTTTCATTATACCATTCTATATTTAGGCATATGTAATGTACATGTGATACAAGAATGTTATACATTTAATCAGGTTACCATAAATGATCAAGAGAATATATTTAACTGAGTTTGATTTCTGAGATTGTTAATGAATTTTAAAAGAGGATGTGTGACATTGAAGGAATAAATGTTTCAATTAAATAGGATTAAATAATAACTCTGCATGATTTGATTATGGAATACAAATTACTTCCAGTATTGTAATTATGCTCACCTCATTTATTTTATTTTATTCAAATCAAATATATATATACGTTCTTCATGTTTTTTATTACATATTTGTTCTATCAGCATTTGGCTATTTGAAATATTTACTAACTGTCCTATATTGACTTCTCTTGTTTATTTCTTTCACATAAAATAGTATTTTAATGTGGTGGCTTGATAAACTATCTGGAATGATGTGTCCTTATATATATGTATTTATTTCTATTACAATATATATATTACTTTAAAATAAATACGATTAATTCATTAAAAATTTTGAAAAATATGACTACGGTAACTAAAAATTTACAACATAAATTTGATAAAGTTTATCAATTACCATCAATAAAAAAAATTCAAGCATTCTTTTTTTGATTTTTGAATTATAGTTTTCATATTGATTTTTCAAAAAAGATTTCGGAAAACCATTTGTGATAAAGTTTTTAAATTTTAAATTGTTTTTTTTCCTTTCATATATAAGTTTTTACTAATGTATTGTGTTTAAAAATCAATTTAATCTGCTATTAATTTTTTTCTGCCTCCCCCCCCCCCAATGTATTTATATATATATTAAATGTAATAAAAAATATTTTATTATAATAGGGGAGTGTGGTAGGAAGGGCATTTGATAAAAAATAGTTTTAATTGTAAGTAATTTAAAATTATCTTAACAATTTATCCCAATCTAAAGTTATAGTTGAAATTTATTTTAAACTACATAGAAAGACCACATAAGAGGAGCTTTTATACATGGATTCATCATTACAATCATCATCAACTTGTACTTACCATTTGGATTAACAGTGAAGTGATTTGCTATAGTAATCTTTAAAAAAAATTCTACCATTTTGTACAATTATTCATATCATAGAATACTGATATCATTAAAGCAATTCACCCACCAAAAATGTACTGAACAAAATTTATTCATTTTGTAATTAAAATATATAGATATTTTACAACAATAATTTGCATTATCATATGTAGATTGTATGACTTACTTATATAGTTTTTATTTAGTATCCTCATACTGCAGTCTGAAAATAGGATTATATAAGCAAAGACAGTTTTCATTGTGCAAGTACAAATACAAAAAACAAAAAAAAAAAAAACTAACAAAATTTTTTTTCAATGTGTAATTAAAAATAAATGTACCTATATATAGAATTAAAGTGCATTAAAAAGAAGTTGAAAAATACATACAAAAAACAATTTTTATGTAATTGAATTCTAATTAATATTTTTATACCTATAGAAATTTTAATATATCCCAGGTTCAAGCATAGACAATATTGGCAAAAAAAAAAAAAAAGAGAAAGATTTAATAATTTGCACTATTAAAATATAGCATATCAACTACACATTAAATGTCTTGATCTAATTTTTATTTAATTAAAATTGCTTATACACCTGGGTCTCATTTTACGCGATAGATAGGTTCCTCAGAAAACACGCGCAAACGAAATCGTGCAAAAATAGACGTAACTTACCTTGAAAAAGGGGGGATACGGACTGTGATTTTTCAAAAATCGCGTAAAAGCAAAGCACCAACGTAAAATTACTTTAAAATTCGCGCAAAAAAAAAAATAAGGAAATAAAATATGACTAATAAAAAATTTCAAATTTGAAAAAAATTGATACAAGACAAACTTTTTTTAACTATAATATTTAATTTTATTCAAAACAATATATTTTTATGCATAATTTACAGTAATTTATATTTTTTTATACACGTTTTAATTATTATCGCTATTTGCCGGTAAACAGGTTCGTTTGCAAACTGATAAAAAAATCAGATTCTTCACAAGATGAAATACAACTAGCGCCAACGTCACTCTCATGTTGTGTTAATTAATGGTTTTCTGGTGACAACGTAATTAGTAATTAATCTAACAACTAAAAATTAAATTCTTATTTTTGTCTTTAATTTTCAATTTTAATTGTGCCCACTGCTATTACTCACCTTTTAAAAATAAAATTACGTTCTTTTTTAAAAAGCAAAAACAGAATGTGATTTAAAATGCAAAATTAACACGCACAATGTTTGAACAAATTTACATTATAATCTTGTAAAATTTAATGTGTGTATACATAAAATGTGGAAATCATGATTTTAATTTCATTATTGCATAAAATCTTACTATTATAAAGCACTGAAAATATTGAAATTACTAAGTTGAAAGTCGAATTTCAATAATGTGCTATTACTTTCAATATAACGTAAGTGCGTGAAATTTATTATTTAAAGTAATAGCGCAATATCGGAGTTCGACTTCCGGTGAAACTTGAATCGCGTAACTTCAAAATCGTGTTAAATAAGTCCACGTAAAAAGAGACCCAGGTGTATATATATTTGGACTATTGATTTAAAAAAAAAAGAAAAATTTCATTGCAAAAACAAAAAAAAACATTGATAAGGTAACATTAAGTATGCTAAAATAAGTTTAAAAATATACACTGTTAAGTTAATTTTTTTTATATGCTTTAATTTATCAAATCTTGATCCAGTGGGAAATCAAACTTATCTGATAAAAACATTTAAGATGATAACCATAAATTATAAAATTATTGAAGTCACAGCAATGTTTTTATTATACACAATACTTATATAGAGGTGAATACTTTTTATTAGTATTAATATATTTATTAATTAATTATCACCTTTTTTTTCAATTTGAAGGTTTGCTTTTTTTAATTAGATTTTTAATATTTATTATATGGTTTGATTCTAGATAATAATTATTTTTTTTTGGCCTAGGAATTCATTATAGTTGCTTGTTTTTTTAAAATACAAGATTCTTATTTATTTATTGATTAACTTCCTTGCCCAGGTTAAAAATCTAGGTGCTTGTCTTATAGATAAAGATGCCGTTGGATGGCGCCATTTTTACACTAAAACTATATATATGAAAATTCCTGAGCCGTTAATTATAATAATTTTGCTGTACAAAAATAAAAACAAAACAAAATTGTCTTTTATAAATATTATTTTTTATTAACGTATACAATTTAAAAGATAATAATAAATGTAAAATAAAATCAACAAATTACAATTTGATTCATGTTTTTTTCTATCGTATATTTTTTTAATTGTGTTACGGCTTTTTTTTTTTATCAATTTTCTATTGGACATTTTTTTTACTTGTGTTATGACTTTTTTAACTAAAAAAATAATAATCGTAATAAAAAGTAAAATTTCTTAGTCTATTTTTTATTTTTTTAGTCTTCGTTTTACTTTTTTTACAGACAAAGAGATATTACGGCTATTTTTTACTTCAAATAGAATGATAATAAAAAGTAAAAGCTGTTACGATTAGGTTTAGAGTTAGTTTTAGAGTTAGTGTTCTGTTGTTTGTAATGCTAAAATATAATAATTCAAAATCATAATCGTACTTGGACAAAACAAAGAAACTCAAACTTTTTTAAACAACAACAAACACATATAAATGTCTTCTTTACTTATTAAACATGTTTATAATATTTGCTTTTTATGAAATTTACAAAAAATCGTGTATATTTGTACTTATCTTACTGGATATTTTTTTGGTACCGCTCTTTTTTAATTCAAAAATATACATATGATAGAATCTTCTTTGTCTCGTGGAATGTTACGAACAGTACATTACTTGACGCGTTACCTAATTGCAACTCACTAAAAAAAAAAAAAAAAAAATTAACATTTTCCCAATTAAACTTCAACAGCGTTCATTGTAAAAAGTCTTAGAATTATTACTTTAAAAATTCTGAACATTTCAATACTTTAAAATAAAAAAAATCCATTGAAAACAACATTTCTATCCAATTCAAATACAAACTCTCATCAAGCCGTAACTATTTTATAAACTATGAATTCGGAAAATGTATTTGCTGCAATGCGACATACATGCTGTACTGCGACGCGACATAGCGGCCCGCATTCTGTAGCACAACAAAAAAGTTGTATTATAGAAAACGCGGGTTCGAACTTGTCGGCCGCGGAAACAGCATTTTTGTGTTTTAGCGCGAAAACCGCGCCATAGAGTGGCATCTTTAGCTATAAGATGAGTACCAAAATCTATATATAATTTATAACTTAAAAATAGTGGATGCTCTGAGATTAATAAGTTTGTAATTAGCAGAAGTTTTATTTGTAAAGATTGTAAAAAAGAAATATGTTGGTTCAAATTTGTGATATTGTTAGAAAATTGGTAAAGCAATTTTAAAAAAGAGGTAGAAGAATATTGGAATATTCATTCTTTCATCTAAAAATGATAAAGAGTACATTTTAAGTAATTTAAAAATTTTTATATTTAAAAATTTAATAATTTAATAAAAATTATACAGTAAACATCCTCATGTTGCCCTACGTTGTTTGAAGCCATGATAAAATGGCAGATTCTGGAACTCAAGGTTAATGAATTCTGATCGAAATCTGTCTCTTCCAGTGCTCGAAATTTTTTCATCTCTTGAACAATAAATCCATTTCATTATTATTTATTATTGTTTATTTTATTGTATTTTTATTTATTTAATTTTGAATATTTCAAAATTAACTATTGTCCACATATTTTAATTAAAAATATAATGTAGTTAATAGCTTTCTGATATTTATTTTATAAAATGGGAACTGATGTAATTTTTTTTTCAAGAAATTTTTTTCTCTGTGTTTAATATTTTTCATTTGAATATATTAGATGTAATTTTGATGAATGGTTTATTTAAATAATTTTCCTATATGATTTATGATATAATTTTAACTGAATTTTTAGTTTCTGTAGAAGAGCAGCATTTATATACTTCCGATCGATATTCAAACATTCTTTCTCCACAGACTAATTCATATAGGGAGGTGTAATGGTTTTACAAAAGTAGATATTAATTTTAATTATTATATTCCAATATTTTTTTTCTGTGGAATGTATTTTGATTAATTCAAGTTTTTCTTAATTTATTTTTACTCTTATTGCTTTATATAGATTACTTATAAATGTTATTGTAGATTTTATTGCTGAACTTGTTTGTTGTTTTGTTATTTGATTTATGTTCTTTTTCAATTTTGAGTTGGGGAACATGAATACATTTATCTGATAATCTACACGGGCCACTTACCATATGTTATTTGAATTTATGGTATAATTATAGCTTTAGTCAAATTATCTTTTCACTGTGTCAGTCATTATTTGATCATATATTTGTTAGATCAAGTCAGCATCTAAATTATGGTTTATCTTTATTTAACGTTTTTATATCAATTTATTTTGTGATTATGTTAAAATTATTTAACTGTATGCAACAGGCAAATGCACATTTATATATTAATACTTATCTCATAAAAACTAAAAATTTTACTGATTAATCAGAACTGGGGTAGTATTTTTGCTTTGAATTACGTTAATTCTGCATTTTTAAAAATTCAGAATATTTTTAAATTTTTGATTACAAAATCAGTGATTTTGTTTTAATTTCACAAACAAAATCAGAAGAGCTCAGCATGGATAACTGATAATTTTGTAGGTAAGATCAATCAAAGAAATTATTTGAAATTCTTGGATGGAAATTCAGTAAATTAAAAAAAATATATACTGAAATCTGATATCAGAAAATTGAAATTTCAATATTATCAACAATTTTTTTATTGATAATATTTTTCTAAAATTGATTAATTCTTTAATAAACTAACTTTTGTCCTAACAAATGATATTTATATAACACATCGGTAATTTGTTGGAAGTTCAAATTAATGAAAAATTTATTGGGGATTCATATATGCCAATGAATTATGTATAAAAATGAGATTTATCAATTGCTTTTTCTTACCTTAATTTCTTTTTATATATGGATGCTACTTATTTTCAGTTGTCTTATATGATTGATTATTTAAATATTGTTCATTCAGCTGGATTAAATAATTTAACACCAAGAATTCTGAAAGAAAATAAACATATTTTTATATCTGTTCCTTTTTATTATTTAGTCTTTCCTTAAGAACTAGATCATTTTCCTTATATTTATATTATTATGCTCCATTAGACTAATTTATATTATTTTTGTGATTTCTAAATTGTTGAAAATTGTTGCTAAAGAGAAAATGTTATCAGTTTTACTTAAAAATAATGTATTGTCATTTTAAGTACATTGGATGGTACTCAAAATTTTGTGATGATGGTATTTTGTTTATGTTTATATATTGAACTATTTCATAATCTAATATTAAGTATTGAATGTCTTTAGAAAAATTTAACTTTATTTGGTTCTCATCTGATCCTTCATGTCAGCCACGGAATGGCGTGATTTCTAACCAAAAACACATTAATATAACGTTCCCGGGCTAGCGATTCTCTATTAATATTGACCTTTTTTTGTTTACAAAGTTTACTTTTTTTCATTTCTGAATTATTTTTCCCAAATAATATTTTTGACGATGGGATAAAAAAATAGTTTTTTTTTTAAAATTTTTATTGACAAGAGGGTCTTTTTTGGTGTGTGTTCAAATAGTAATTTGTGTTTTTTTTAAAATAGTCTTACTGTTTTTGTAAAATTGGATTGCCAAAATTCAATAGAGAATGGGTTTTTTGGATGGATCTTTAAATAATAATTGATGTTACTTTGATAGGTTTACATTTGATTGCCAACAACAATTAGTGGGAGGGTTTTTTTTTTTGTGTACAATTAAATAATAATTTACGTTGTTACTTTTATAGGTTTACATTTGGTTGCTGACAACAATTATTGGGAGAAGTGTTTTTTTTTTTCGTGTGTGTGTATGTTTATACAAAAATTTGAGTTACTTTTATTGGTTTACATTTTATTGACAACTGATTTGACTTCCTTTCATTTATAAATTATGATTTTTGGTTCTACAAATAAATATTTTTGACAATGGGACAATAATAGTTGTTGTTGTTTGTTTAATTTTTATTGACAAGAGGGTGTTTTTTGGTGTAAGTTCAAATAGTAATTTGGGTTATGTTTTAATAATAAGTTACGGTCTTACTTTTATTGGTTTACATTTGATTGACACTAATTATTGGGAGAGGTGTTTTTTTTTTGTGCGTACGATTGTAGATAACAATTATTGGGAGAAGGGGTGTAACCGTTTAAAGAATAGTTTACGTTACTTTTAGTGGTGGTGTACATTTGATTGCTGACAATAATTAGTGAGAGGGGTGGGTGTTTTTGGGTGATGATTAAATACTAATTTACCTTCCTTTTATTTTACATTTGATTTCCGACAACAATTATTGGGAGAAAGGGTTTTTTTTTTGTGTGTGTATGTTTAAATAAAAATTGAAGTTACTTTTATTGGTTACATTTGATTGACAACCGATTTGACTTTTTTCGTTTATAAATTATTGTTTTGGTTTCCCAAAAACCTAATATTTTTGACAATGGGACAATAATAGTTGTTGTTGTTTCTTTCATTTTTATTGACATGAGGGTCTTTTTTGGTGTATGTTCAAATAGTAATTTGGGTTACGTTTAAAAAAATAATTGGTTTACCTTACTTTTAGTGCTTTACATTTGATTGCCGACAACAATTAGTGGGAGGGGTGTTTTTGTGCACGATTAAAGAATAATTGTACTTTACTTTTAGTTTTGACATTTGATTGTCGACAACAATTATTGGGAGAAAGGGTTTGCGTTTTTTGTTTATGTGTATGTTGAAATCAAAATTTAGGTTATTTTTATTGGTTACCATTTGATTGACAAACGATTTGACTTTCTTTTTTTTTCATTTATAAATTATTTGGGTTTCCCAAATAATATTTGGTTTGACAATGGGACAATAATAGTTGTTTCTTTAATTTTTATTGACAAGAGCGGGTCTTTTTTGGTGTATGTTCAAATAGTAATTTGGGTTATGTTGAAATAATAATTTACGGTCTTACTTTTATTGGTTTACATTTGATTTCTGACAACAATTAGTGGGAGGGTATTTTTTTTTCTATATGATTAAAGAATAATTGACGTTCCTTTTATTTGACCATTTGATTGCTGACGACAACAATTATTGGGAGAAGTGGGGTTTTTTGGGCTATGTTTAAATAAAAATTTTAGTTCCTTTTTTTATTTTACATTTGATTGCCGATGACAACAATTATTGGGAAAAGAAGGGATGTATGTTTAAATAAAAATTGAAGTTACTTCTTTTATTTTTTTACATTTGACAAAGGTCATTTGGAATCCCTCAAACAAGCTGCCCTTTATGAAGTGAACATTTCTGTCGGCAACAACGAGACTTACAAATGAAAGTCAAAAGATGTTTTTGGACTTTAAATCTGCATATATTTGCCGCACAATCCAATCTTTTCTTTCAGCATCAGGATAATTTTTTTTTTTTTTGCTGTAGAAATATGTTCCAGCGTCGGCTTCCGTGTCTGGCAATTCCCATCTTTTCAAGTTTTCAGCATTGGAATTAGCCATCTTTTTGGTCTCAGAAAATTTCTCGCTAAAACGTGACTCAAAGCGTGATCGTTAAAAATTTTACGCTACCCCACCCTAATCGAGAATTTAGGAGGCTTACAGCTTTACGAGGAACAATCACGACACTGTTAAAATTGTTAAAAGGTAACAGTACATCAATTCGTCTTAAAAAAAAAGGCCCCAATGAAAATTTAAATAATTTTGACACGATCAAATTAACACACCCTCGTACGATATTGTTACATCAAATACATAACACAGCATTACGATATAGTGCATGACACAAACAACTACGGCATTTTCCTCTGCTTTTAGCATCGGAAAAAGCCACACCGTTAGCCGCTAAGCCGAGTTAACACTCTTTCTAGATTTTATCGTAGAAAGAAGACAACTCCGAGTTAACAGTCTACCTTTTAGCGTAGAAAGAAGACTTAACTCTGAGTTAACAATCTTTCTAGGATTTATTGTAGAAAGAATGCTTAAAGGCTTGGGTGCGGCTGCGGAAATGGCATATTTCTAGAAATTTAGCTAGAAATCACACCATCCCGCAGCTGACACGAAGGATCAGATGAGAACCTTTATTTAAATTTTCCAATTACATTCATCTGTGTTTTATTACTAACAATTGAACATAATTGGACAATTTGAATAAAGTTAAATTTTTCTAAAGACATTCAATACTCATTTGCTTTCTATAATTATTTATATAATTTGACATCAGCTCTAAATACTGATTTCAAAACTGTTGTTTCCTGGCTCTGTATCTAATAAAAATTTACTTAATCATTTATATTCTTAGGGTATTCATGGTCTTTTTGCTTCTTGGCTTGCAACTTATTTAAAGAATAGGAAGCACGCAACAAATATTTCTGGAGTTATTAATTCTGTTACAGTAGTAAAACATGGGAATATCACAATATTCTGTCCTGGCTTCTATTTTATTTTTAATTTATGTAAATGACATCTTTTTACTAAATTTAGAATCAAAGATTTATGTTTTTGTGTATGATATTGCTTTGTTTCATGCTCCAGTTTCATATACTTATTTTGAAAAAAAAAATTAATGATGATTTACTTTTAATTGAGAAATGTTTCACTTTTAATTATTTATCAATTAATCTAAATAAAACAAAAGCAATATATATATATTTTATAAATTTGTATCATATTTTCTTGACATCATTATATATAAAACTTATTTTTTGTATTGCAATCATATTTGTACTTGTGCTAATATTTCATTCATTAATAATTATTATCTACATATATTTATTGATTCTAGATTATCCTGGTCACAGATTGACTTTCTTTGCTTATAAAAATTAAATTATATATTCTTCCATTTATGTAAGTTTAGACTTCTACCCACTTTAATTATTATCTAACTTTCTTGTCATCAAAGCATATTTCATTATAATATTTCTCTTTGGAGGGACTGTTCTATTTTTGCAACATCTACATTATCTGTTTTACAGAATTATACAATATATAATATTTTTGACAGATCTCATACCATATCTATTAAGAGATATTTATGATCATAATATACTTGGATGATATTCATTTAAATTAGTGTTGAGCAATTCTTGATATATTTTGTAGGAGATATTGCTTAGATTCTAGATTTTGTGTTCTAATTATATAATTATTAAATATTAATTAATAATACCAAATTTTCTCAAGACTTCCTGTCAAAAGCAACTTAAGTATAATGCTGCCAAATTATTTGATATGTTTATGCAAGAATATTCTTTGAATTTAACTAATATCAATTATTTGACTTTGAAGTAATGTTTATGTCATTGGTTAATATTGTTTTTATATAGTATATTATGTTTATATTTTATCTGTTATATTTTAAACTCCTCATTCAAAATCTTTCCTGTATGGAATTTACATTACTATATTATATACTTATTGTTTATTGGATAAATAAATAATTATTATATTATTAATGTTAATATTGTTATATAGTAATTTTATATTATGTTTGTTTAATTGTTGTAAACTATGTATTTTATTATTGTATTATACTGTTATATATATATTATACTGGACACTCAATCTATTCTGACACAGAGGGCGCCACCAGACCACTACGTATCTGGAAAAAGCCAAATACATCACATCACATGGAAAATTTATTTACTGTGATCAGAATAGATGATGATGATGGTTTGTGCCGACTAGATTCAGGGAGAAACAAGAGATCTTAAATTCTTTAGACAATTGAGACAAAAAGCACAAAGACAAACGTCAGCCAAATTAAGTTTAAACAAATTCTAAAATTTAATTAAGAGAAAATAAATTATGAAGTATAATTTATTTATGATGCAATAAATAGGGTTAACTCAGGCATGTACCAGAAATACTAAATGCAAAGCTATGACAGATGGACTGATCTTCTAATAAACAAATTATAAAGGGAGGAAGCAAATTTTATTCAGCAGAGGATTCACCCAAACGTTGGTTCTCACTTTCAGATATTTAAACAATACGTTCTTGAAACAAATCAACGAAACCAGCGTCGATGAGCTTTTCGAGGTCCGAAAAATGTGTCGGACTCCGAATGTCAAGTGTCGATAGAAGCTGCACCTATTATTACGTTTAAAATAAAGGTGGTTGATTTACCCCAAGAACAACCGAAAAATATGATTTAAAATAAAAGGAAAACAATTAAAACTGGCGAATCCCCAAGCAAACAGTTGGCGAAAACGAAGAATAATTAAAGGTCTCAATAGGAGACAAGTAAATCTTTAGAAAACCAGTTACGTCTGTCCCAGCAATTAAAGAAAATGAATTTCAAACAAATTCCGAGTACACGCTTTGATAAATTTAAAGCACACATAATAAATACAAAAATAAATCTATCGGAGAGTGCACATGAGTAGGAAAATATTAGAAGTTTTAAATACTTTAGCAGAACGAAAGTCTCGCTCACCTGTAATTTAAAAAGGGATAAATATTATCTTCCTGCTGATGACTTATAAAATTACAAAGAAAAACAATTCTAATTTCCGCTTTCAGAGATATAAGAAATGAAATCCCCACCTGCGGAAAATGAGACAATAAAGTCATCAGCCAAAAGATTTTTAGAGGTTTGCGAAAGCGCAAACGCAGTGTTTAAAAATTAATTATTGAATAATAAAATAATTACAGGTAAGCATTTAAAATATACATGACTGCTAAAGCATTTATAAAAGTGAGGCATAAAAATATAAAACTCATTCGTCACTCTCCAATAAGTAAAAATTGAAAGCAACTTGGAATCTTAAAACTAAGATTCCAAGACACACTACAAAATACTAAAAAACACAGCAAATATTAAATATGAGGCTATATTGTTTAGAAATACATATTTATGATTAGATAGAGCGGAGATTTAATGAAAAGAAATTTACTCTGGAAAGAATAAAAAAAGAAAATAGTTACCTTTCAGTAAAAAAATAATGTTCACGTAGAGTGCACACTATTATTTTAGTTCATTTCAAGTTCTTTGACAGCTGCCAGGTAGAGGTTCTGGCTTCTTCTAGATGTTTAAGGCATTACTGGAGCAAATTTGGAAGTTAGGGATACGTCTTTTGTTAAGTTAGCAAGCCATTCTGGTGGTGATAACACATACAATATTTGTCATCTTGTTGCAAGCAAAAGGATTTAACAACACCAAATTTTTTTGAAGAAATTAAATGTCCAAACTGATATAACCTTTCACTTGAGAAACAGCTTGTCTAGTTAAGAATAATTAATAATTAACTCTCCAAATTTTCGAGACTATTTATATCTCACTCCATTTCCCATGAAACACTTTCCTTGTTGTTGAATGCTACGCCTAAGGCAGGGGCAAATATTAATCTCCAGTACAATCTAATCTAAGAATTCTACCCAGGGTTTATTGAAACAAAAACAACACAAATCAAATCTCCACTTTTGAGAATGAACTTTAAAATGATTAATACAAAAGCCACAGGAATGCAATTAACAAGGTTGCTTGTTTTTAATTAATTGATTTAAAGTAAAAACAAGCAGTATAAGAAAACTATTTTAAAATAAATCGATAAACCTTAAAATGATCCGTTTTACATTTAAATGCGTGTGTATTTTGATACACGTATTCTTTTTAAATAATAATAAAAATTTAAACATTAAACGTTTAGTGAAAATTAAAAACTTAATTTTTTATTTTTTTGTAATAACACCATTGAATCGGAATTCAATCCTATTCAATATATTTCTATTTTTTATAAGTTTCTCTCATGAAATTATTCTTGTTGGAGCTTTTATATGTTTGTTTCTAACTTATTACTGTGATTACTTTTATGGAATAAAAACTTGAAGTAATAATACTTATTAATATTATGATGATAACTTTTTATCATGGTGTCAGCATAGTTGTTTTTACTTGCAGTGACTGCTATTGTTGCCAAAAATATGTGATGTGATGGAAAATAGCTTATTAGAATTTCCTGTACATAATCAGTATATGTAGAAATCTGTTACTATATCTAATATTTGATAAAATATTGCTTAAATATCTTCACTAGGACCTTAGACAATATAAAGTCAGTGGAATCTAGATAGCAATACAGTTATTGAGTAAAAAAGTCTTTTAATACTTAATTTGATATATAACATATATACTTTTTATCATTTACAATAATAATTTTATAATGAGATATTATTTTATATAGCGCTATGTTTTAATACTGTAATAGTGATTTTAGCGATTACATATGTTTAATTTCAACTAAAGAATGATGTATCATAAATTGTAAAGATTTCGCAAGCATCATTCGTCCAAGCATAATAAATATAATTTAAAGTGATTGCTTAACATTTTCATGCTTTCATTTTTATACGCTTAAGATTTGGCCATACATAAATGTTTGGGTCGAAAGGATGGGTGGATTTATTCCATCTTTTTTAAAAAACTATATCTTGTGTCTGGAAAAGTGAGAGTATGCATTGCATTGGCTTAATCGCTAATATCACTATTAATGATAATTTTAATTATAAGGGACTTGAACTCAGATTTTCAAACTCCCATGGCTATCCAATTCATCTTATACAACTGGTACACATGACCACATACATATGTGCTGAACAAGCACTCATCAGTTGTTCCAGATCACTATTTCCCACACATATATACAATCAGTGCTCAGTTTATATTAAGGTAGCAAATCTTCAAACATTAATGGATAAGCTTCTATCTTATTCACTCTGGCTTCAACAAGGGCTTTTTTTTTCATATGTAAAATGCATTGACTGGGAAGCAAACCCGAGCCAGCTGCTTGAAAGGTAGCTATGCTAACCACTAGACCACCAATGCTTGACATTTTCAGATTTTCATTAATATGGATGACTGAAGAGCTGGAGAGTGAAGAAGATTGAAGCTTATCCATTAAAGTTTGAAAATTTGCTATCTTAGCATTGATTGTATATATATGTGAGTGATGGTGATCTGGGCCAAGTGATGAGGGTTAGTTCAGCACAAAATACATATATTGGAGATCATTTATATTTTTTCATATGTATGTGGCCATGTGTATCAGTTGTATAAGATGGATTGGATAGCTGTAGAGACTTTGAGTTCAAGTCACTTATAATTATCATCATCATCAACCATTATCAATCCACTGCAGGATGAAGGTCTCTCCAAGTTTAATCCATCTTCTCCGATCTTTAGCTTCTCTTCTCCACAACACCCCTGCACATTTTCTTATTTCATCCATCCATCTCACATGTGGTCTCTTTCTGTATCTCTTGGAATCCAGTTTAAACTTTCAATTGTCCATCTATTATCATCTCTTCCAACAATATGTCCAGCCTAACTCCATTTCAATCTTTTAAATTTTTTCAATAAGGTCAGTAACACCTGTTGTTCTTCCCCATACATTGCGTTTTCGATCTCTTCTTGTTACTCCCAACATGCATCTCTCCATACTCCTTAGAGTGGTCTGAAGTCTCTGTATTGCTCTTCTATTAAGTGTCCAAGTCTCAGATCCATAAGTCAGAACTGGTAAAACACATTTGTTAAGAACCATTCTTTTCAAACACATAGGCATACTTCCTTTTAGTATCAAGTTATTTCTACCAAAAGCACTCCAACAAAGTTTATTTCTATGATTAATTCCCTCCATTATGTTTCCATCTGTATTAATAATCTGACCAAGGTATTTGTAACTGTTAACTTCTTCTAATTCTTCATAATCAATCTTTATTTTCATATTTTGAGCAAATCGATTAAACATTACTTTAGTCTTTTTAACATTTATCTTTAGTCCTACTTTTCTACTTTCATCTGCTAACTCCTGCAACATTTCCTGCAGCTCTGAAGCATTATTTGCAAAAACAACTACATCATCTGCGAAATCTAAATGACTTAAATACTCTCCATTTACTTTCACTCCTTTAGTTTACCATTTTAATCCACAAAATACTTCTTGCAGCACTGCTGTAAAAAGTTTTGGAGATATGGAGTCACCCTGTCTTACACCTTTCTCAATATTGATTTTTCCAGTATCATTATGTAATCTAATTGTTGCTGTTGCATTTTTATAAATATTTTTTAAAATATGACAATATCCTGGATCTATACCTTGATGATCCAATGCTTTAATCACTGAAGAAATGTGTATGGAATCAAATGCCTTTTCATAATCTACAAATCCAAAACGTAATGACAACTCATATTCGTTTGTCCTTTCCATAACTTCTCTCAATACCTGGATATGATCTATTGTACTAAAACCACTTTTAAATCCAGCTTGTTCTCTTGGTTGGTGGAAGTCCAAAGTTCTCTGTAGACGAATTGTAATTATCTTGGTAAAATTTTTATATAAAACTGATAAAAGGCTGATAGGTCTGTAATTTCTAATATCTTCTTTATCACCTTTTTTAAATATTAATATTATTACTGCATTCTTCCAATCTTTTGGTACATCTTTATCATTTAGACATTTGGTATATAACTTTGCTAAAATTGTTTTTATTTTTTCACCTGCTTCTTTTAATATATGAATTATAATTCCATCATTTCCTGGAGCCTTTCCTTTCTTCATACATTTAATTGCATGTCTCACTTCTTCATTTAAAATTCTGGGCAATTCGGAAGATGTAATAGATATAGGACGTACTTGTTCTTTATTACTATATAATTCTTGATAAAAATCTTCTACCAATTTCATGATATCATCTCTCATTTTAGTAATAATTCCATCTTTTTTTCTTATTGCAGATATAAATTTCCTACCAATACCAAAATGTTGTTTAACATTTTTGAGACTTTTACTTTCTTCTACAGTTTTCCTTGCTATTTCACAGTTATAATTTCTTATATCATTTTCAACTCTTCTCCGTACCATTTTACAAAATTCGAGATATTCTTTTTAATACATCATTTTTGTATATCTTCATATTCCTTCTTTTCTTCATAAATTCTCTAGTCTCAGTAGAAATTTTATTAGTCAATTGCTGCTTTTTTCTACCAGCTATCTTTGTTGCAGTTTTTAAAAATGTATCAGTTATTTTCATATTAATTTCATTCAAATCTGAATCATGTTCAAAATCTCCTAACATTTGAAACCTATTTGTAAGTTCTAATTTAAATTCATTAGAATGTTTCTGAAGATTAGGAATATTAACTGTAAATATTGTTTTTTTTAATAATTTTTGTCTCTCTAGTTTTACACTAACACGTAACCTACACCTTACTAATCGATGATCACGTCCTGTGTTAAATTTATTAAGAACATTACAATCTTGAAATATGTATTTTCTGTTAGTCAAAATATAATCCAATTCTGCTGTATCTTCATTTGGATGTTTCCATGTCCATTTCCTTTTAACATTTTTCTCAAAAAATGAATTCATAATATAAAGTTTTTATTTTTCTGCAAACTCCACGTCTATGTCCTCTCTCATTTCTATTACCATAATCAAAATTACCTACAGCACTTTCATCTTTCATTTGTCTACCTATTCTAGCATTAAAGTCTACCATAACAATTTTAAAATGTTGTTTACTCTGATCAAAAGCCTTTTGTACATCCATATAAAAATCTTCTACTACTTCATCACTATGAGAACTTGTTGGGGCATAAACCTGAATTATCTGCATTTGGTATCTGCTATTAAGTTGTATAACTAATCTTGCCACTCTGTCCGATATACCATCAATCTCCACAATATTGTTCTTCCACTTTTTATTTATAATGAATCCTACTCACCAACACGCATTAGCCAGCGTGGTGAGTTTATTGGCTTTTTACTTCTGAGTTTAAGATCAAGAAACACCATGGTCTTTCTTCTCAGTGCCTGATAAGGCAGAATGAATGTTTGTGTAAATGATAAATATTTTTCCAATACATATATACAATTATGACAGACAAAAATAAAGCATGGCCCTTATTCCCAGGAGGCTGTAAAGTCATCAACCAAGGCAGCGGTTGGTCGCCGAAGGCGGAGGGTGCTAAGAATCCCCTGATTGCGGACCCAGGCTACCATTTGATGACAACTTTTTATTTAGGTACTTACAACTGCAGATCACTTTCAAGTGAAGGAAAATTGCAAGAATTAGAAGAAGACCTGTCTTATATTAAATGGGACATTATTGGACTTTGTGAAGTTAGAAGAAAAGGTGAAGAAACATTTGATTTAAAAAGTGGATATATACACTTATAATTACATGAAGTCGAATATAGACAATATACATGTATTTAAATGATAATTTTAATATTTTTTGAAATCATTGAAAAATGTTTTTTTTTTTCTGAAATGGGAACACAACTTTTTAAAATCCAAGATATTTTTAAATAATCTGTGACAACAAAATATCACATATCGTTTTTGTAGATTATATATAAATAAAAAGTAAGCAATCTTAAATTGCTAATTGCATCTCCCTCCCTAAAGAAAAAGAGTAAAAGAGAATGCATTAAGAGAATACATTACTTACCAGTTTATCAACTACTGATTGATGAAAGTTTTAAAAGTTTTTTCCCCTTAATTTTAAAATCTAGCTAAGAATAATTAGATATCCATTAACTGATCAATTATAGTTAGGATAATTGTTTGGCTATGGTTTGACTATCTGGAAAAAAAAAAAAAATTCATCTGGAAAGTCTGGGCAGAATCCCCATGTTGTTGTAAGACAGTAGAAGTTTTAGCTTAGCTACTATATTGAAGCTCTTTATGCAATGTTATATATATATAGCAATGATTATCAATCCAATCCAAATTCGATTTTTCATTTCCATAATTACAAACTATAGTTTTTTCCAATTTTTTTTTTGATTTCCTGTAGCTCTTTTATGTGATTTTTTTTAAATAGTTTTTTTTAGTTTCTAAAATCTATTTTAAAAAAATCTTTATCATCCATACATGCCTATAATAATTTTTTATTGGTAATCTTTATTATTATTCTTTCAGTTATTTATTATTAGTGGTTATAGTGTCTACCTTTGTTTGCCATTTCCATGAGTTTTACTTTTTTTGATATTAATTTATCATACTGATTGCATATTCTTTCTAAGTAGAAATACTTATTTGTTATAAGTATTTTAGAAATATGACAATATTTAGGTTTAAAAGATACTTCTACAAGAGGAGAAAAAACAGCATAGATACTATTACCGTCTACCTTTTTATTATATGGCTTCTTGAGTTAAAGAGGAAGATATTATTATTTGTCGGAAGAAACATGATTACACAAAAACAAGCACAAACATTGATGTTATGAAGCCAGAATTAATTAAAACAGTTGCTACAACATATGGAGATTATTTGATTTATTGGTAATTCTAAAATTTTTTAAATCTGAAAGACAAAATACATATTTTTTAGTTCAGTAATTTTTTTATATTAATATTAACAACTATTTTAATGCACTATTCAAAAATTCGTACTAAAAGTTACATATTAATAATCTATCAATGTGAAAGGTGGACACTAAGAAGATTTAAAAAAGTATGAATACATTGAATTAGTGTTTTCCTGAAGGTTTGTGATGATAGTGTTTTTTTGTTGTATTTATTGTATGGACTATTTCCATCACCTAATATGAGCATTGAATATCTTTAGAAAAATTTAACTTTATTTAAATATTCCAAATACATTCAACTGTTAGTAATAGCACATCAAACAGGTTAGTATCTGCACAACAGTTTCAAGAGGTATTCTTCTTTCTTTTTCAGGTGCTGCTGGCCCTGTATTGTCATTAGCCGGACTAGCAACATCTGAAGGAGACTGGAGAATAATACCTTTCGAAACATTGTGCATATACTAACCTATTTGATGTGCTTACTAACAGTTGAATGTATTTGGAATATTTAAATAAAGTTGAATTTTTCTCAAGACATTCAATATTCATATTAGATGATGGAAATAATCCAAACAATAAATACAATTGAATTATAATGTTGGCAAAGATAGACACAACAATTGCAGAGAATGAAAAATTGAATGTTGACCAGATTAGCCTGAATGTATTTTCTTGAAGTATAAAGGTTTCAGTTGCTTTTTTTTTCTTCTGTCCTATATAAGGTGATGAATAAACGTTTATAGTGATTGGAAAAGTTGTTGAGTAAAGAAAAAAAAAAGCCATCAATGCAATAAGGTGTCAATATAATAATAATGACTACCATTGAGCAGTTTCAAAACTATAATAAATGATAAATCATTTTGTATTTAATGTTATTGAACACTAGTCAAAAAGATTAAATTAGATGACAATCCTAAATATGATATTTTATAAATTATAGTAGGTATTTATTGTAACTTTCACAGTAATGCTGAAAGATTTTTAAGCCAGTTAATCAGATGATGAATTCTGTTCACTTTTTTTCCCTACAAAAAGTTTCATAAAATTTTAACTTTTAAATCTATTCAAAATGGAATTGTTAAAACATTTAATACTGCAATTTTAAAAATAATCTAATCTGCCATTTCATCATTATGTTTGTTGATTATCACCAAAACTTGCTAAGTATCCAAAAATGACTGAATTTGTTAAAGTCTGGTTGTTGTGATAATGTAATGGAGAATAAACATGCATGCACATACACTTCAGAAATGAATATGAAATTATAACGTCATGTATCTAATTTATTTTTCAATATTTTAAATGTTTGATTGTTTCCTTTCAGAAATTGGAGGTATATTAGTACATGCCTGTAATGCTAAGGACAATTTCTTCAATATATGTTATCTACTTATTGAATAAATCATTAAAGTCTCTAAATAAATATCTGGAAAATATTTAGAGTAAATACATAGTAATTTATTTTCAGTATAAAATAAATTCTTTTCAGTTATTCTCTATATTATAAGTGTAATTATTAAAAGATAATCTAAGAATAAAAAACAAATCACATGTTTTAATTTTGTTATACAGTCTGTTGCTATTCCTTGCAATTAATTGACTTCATTTCTTGTAGTTATTAATATAAAAATATTTAGCTTGAGATTGTGTTACAATAATACTAGATAATTTTTATTTATACATGCATGTGTGTGGGTATTGAAATAAATCATAAGATATAATTTAAAATAAAATATCTTTATGTAACAGCAATAATGCAAAAAACTTATAGTATTTAATAACATGTAATAATTTGAGATTAATACTCATGCAACTGACGCAATAATTTTTATGAGAAAAGATGGGACTGCTTTCTCATTATCTCATTTTCATATATTGAGATTTGTCTGAATGACTTAGGCCAGGAAAGAATGATATTAAGTTAAATACCATACAATTTATTTTAAAAATATTTTTAAATGATTGATATTGACATGTATACATTAAATTTTACATATTTGTTGTTTTTTTTTAAAAATATTTTTATCATTATATGGGGAGCAGTATTTTATAAAATAAATAAATGATTCATATTAAATAAATTAAAAATTTCTATCAATTTAAAGTATTTATTTCCAATTTTATAGTTTGATTTTATTTTTTAGTTAATAAAAATTGGTGGCCCAGGGGTTAGCACAGCCATTTTCCAAGCAGCTGGCCTGGTTCGCTTCCCCGTCAATGCATTTGGCATATAAAAAATAAATACATTTTTTTTTTATTAGCTTAACAAATATGTTGTGAGTGAAAAAATAAGATAAAAAATTGTTTAGAACTAATGAAGATTAAGATATATTTATATTTGATCATTTATTTGAAAAAGTCAATCACATAAATGATTAGTTTAATATTTCCTCTTATTGTTCTCTGTCTCTTTTCATACCTCCCATCCCCCTAAAACATGTTAATCAAACTTCATATTCCATATATTATATTTTAGTAATGGTAAAAACAAAACATTTTTTTAGAAGGAAAAAAATATATATGTATTTTAATTAAAGTACCTTAATTAAAACACATATTTTTATATTGATTATAGAATCTTTATATTTCAGCCATCAAAAGTATAAATCTTTATTGATTTTTTTCCTTTTCTATTGTTTGTTTAAAATGAGTCAGTTTATTTTGTGATTTATGTTTTTCCTCCCTCTGCCACTTCATTCTGTAAAATTCTATTAAGATTATAATAATTAATTTTTATCTTTTTTATAGGATTAACTATGTCAAAGTTTTATCTAAAAAATAGTCTTTTTATGCTACCTTGAATGAATATCTTCACTCAATTTCATAAAGTTTTGTAGAATGAAAGCAGTTAGCTTTATTCTTTATAAAAATCAATTATAGTATATATATTTAAAAAAAAAACAACATATTAAAGTTCTTTAATTTCTGTTTCTAAAGTAGGAAGTAGTAAAGTTATAATTTAATTAGGATTCTTTGACTTACTATAGAAAAATAAAAATGGTGCTCACATTTTATTAATTTACATTTATTAGTCTGTGCTTATTTTATTTTTAAATGTATATATGCAATAATTTATTAATTGTTGTATGTTTATTCAAAATTAAATAAAAATACTATATCAGTAAGTTGTAACTTATGATAATTAATAAAAGTCTGATGGTATTGAAAGGTTAAAGATTATTTTTATTATTTTGCCTGAATGGTAGAAGACATCTAACTGTAAGAAGTCAAACTAGTGGTATTCTACTTGCATTAAAAATTATCAGAAAAAAATAATTCTGTTTGTTAAATTATTTTATATAACAATAAAACAAATGAATACATACATACATAAAAAAAAAAAAAATCACAGGATCATCATTTCTTATGCTTACACAAATTGTTTACACAGAGGCTAAAGTCTCCAAACAGTAGTGCCACCAGTGGAAGCCAGAGTAATCAATGGATGCAAGAATACTTGTGCATAAAATCCCTATCTAGTACCTAGCTTTATAGTTAACTAATAAGGTAAAAAGTGACTGCTGGAGAGTTGCATCAGATCATAAAGTCTAGGTGCAGTGCTCTTAGATCCACAAGTCCTCATCTTTGTGTGGTGATATTGAATGAGTAGGCACTGATTACTCTGGCTTGCACCGATGGCACTACTGCATGGAGAGTTTAGCTTTTGTGTAAAAATAAATAAATAAATAAATGAATTGGAGGTCATATGGTATTTGAGTATTTAAGTGACATGTTTAGTGCAATAATTATATTCAATTGACCAAACTGAGATTTTTTAAAAGTTTTACTTTATTCAAGTGAGGATTGATCCAGTAATCTGTAATTCTTCAGTCTTCTACATTATCATCTATGCTTAATTGTATAAGTTCTATAATAATAATATTTTTATAATGATTAGATGTTGATATTATAAAAATATAATCTAGTAGTAAATATTTTGTAGTAAACTTCTTATATCTTCTTTCCCTCTCTTATACACACAGTTAAAAAACAATTATTTTCAAATCTCTATGTGAATGGAATTTTTTTTTTTGTAAGTTTCTGTCAAAATGTAATTTTTTAAGATTCAACTCTGGATTATATTTGTGCAAAGCTTATCATTTATTTTTTTTACTGAACCTTGGTTGGAACAAAGTTGTAGAGGGTTAGATTCTAGACCATAAGATCCTTGGATTGATTTCAATTTTGGTACTTCCAGTTCTTAAATTTTTTATGAACTCCAGAGCAATAAATTCATTTGATTTTTTAATGATATCTGGTAGATGTGAGGTAATTAAATATTCTTTTTGTAATGCAAATGAGTAATTTAAAATAGTCATCAATGAGTTTATTTGCAGTAAACTATTACTTATGTAGAGAATTCTTTATGTGTTATGCAAATATTTAACTATTTTCTTTTAAATATAGTCTTTCATAATTTCATAGCAGGCAGAAATAAGTTATTGTCTAATTATGTATCACCTCAAGCTCTTCCTAATTAACAACAAATGAATCCATGCATTTACATTAATTAAGTTGCATTATTATTTTCTAACAAGTTTTTATATTTATAGCGAGCATTTTACACTTATTCAACTTATTTTACTCATTCATCATGTATAAACTGAAGTTAAAAAATTTAGGTCATTCACATTATCCAATAATCCCAATTGTTTATTCATTCTTGCTCTACATTCATTTTCAAAATAAAATTGTTTATATGTCTAAATTGAGTTCTCATAATTTATTTATTTAAAAAAACAACTTATTCATAAGTTTATTATTATCAAAACAAAATTAAAATAATATTTAAATCTTAAATATTTAAACCATTACTATAAATGTGGGCTACTTATAAAACATTTAAAAATACATAAAATGATAATAACTGAAACACAGGTTTATTATATACCTGTGTCTGTATATATAATATATAGGGTATGTGAGCACAGACTTCCACATAATGCACCACTCTTCACTCTGTCTCACAACACTGATACACTTGAACACATATATGTCAAAAAGTTAAATAATCAATATACATATTTCATGCTAAACCAGCAATCATCAGTTGGTCCAGATTACCACCATCTCTACACATATATGCTATAACTGAAGGTTCTTGATTAAATTTCAACTAGTTTATATTAAAGCTTATATACAAAATTTACTGATAATTATATACAAATAGAGATGTCTTTGAAATTGCATTTAAATGTAATTTAAATTTAAATAAGTTTGTTATAAATATTAATTGTATTTATTTCAGAGCTCTGGTATTTATCCCGATGTTGACTGCAAATTGTTTATTAATTTATTGAATTATTTGAATCATATTTATAACACTTGTTACTGAAGATTGCTTTTGTACATAATTTCTTAATCTATTTTTTCAAGTTAATGTTGAGAGTGAGAATTCATGATATTTTGTTCCTAATTCATTCTGGAATTTTTTCTATAAAGTTAGTTTACATATCTAGATAGGGATCTCATATTTTAGTCTGTTACTGCATTAAAATCCATGCAAAGTATTTCACTTATAGCTGTTTTTAAAAATTTATAATACATTTCTAAATGTTATAAAATCACAATACATAATATTATATGTAAAATTTTATAACAAAAAATCTTGTTTAAGTTTCACACAGTTTATATACAAAGTTTACCATTAACTTACACACAAATAGAGATGTCTTTGATATAGCATTCATACATGTATATATTGCTTTAACTCCCCTCATATACACTTTAATGCAAATTTTTTTTAATGATTTCTTTATTTTCCTGATAGTTTTGATTGTCCTGTCAATCTTCATCAGAGGGATCTTAATTTCCTCTACCTTTTAAAATAACTGATTTTTTTAAAAATTTCTTATCTTAACTGTCAGAAAAACAAATAAATCAGTAAAAAAATTTTTGCATTAAAGTGAATATGAGGGGAGTTAGGGCAATATATATATATGAATATATGAAGAAATGCAAATAAAGTAAAAGGAGAAAAATAAGAATATAGCATTTAATATACATTTAAATAAGTGTATTATGTCTTGCATTGGTGGTCGAGAGGTCAGCTTGACTGCCTTGCACTTGCAGGCAGTTGCCCGGGTTGCGGGTTCGCGTCCCGGCCGATGCTATGACACTTAAAAAAAAAAAAGTGTATTATATATATGTAATATTGTCTACATCATGTTTACATGAAGCATTAAGTATATTTAGCCATAATATTAGTATATAAATACGATTACACATAATATTAAAATTAATGTAAAAGTAAACACGAAGTCTTTAGCACAAAATAGCTAAGACACCCTCATTGAATTATATTTTAACAACTCTAAAAATTTACTATTTTGGTTTTGTAAGTTGTTGGTTGAATTGTGTGCATTCCTCATCTCACTTATCAGTAAGTTATTTTAAATTTGGTTGCTACCAACATGAGAAGCAAGCTACTCTTTTTGTTGTTGAGTTATTATTTTGTTTATATGTCAATAAATATATTAATGCGTTTACTTATTAGTAGTGTCTTATTCATTTTTTTGAAGTCAAAATAGGAAATAAGGGAAGGATAGAATCATTTAATTATAATAGTAAAAAAATATACATTTTAAGAATCAAATAACTCATAATACTTACAAATAGGCATGTGACTTTGTTGCATATATATGCATTCATGTGTGTGAAATATTCATTATTATTTATATATTAATAATAAAAATATATTTTAAGAATTTCTTAAAATATATAAAGTAATTTTTAATACTGTGTAAAGTAATTTTAAATTTAATTATTAAAAAGGTAGTAATAATATGATTAATATTTTGAAACTTATAAACCAATTAAAAAAGTCTTTTAATTTATATATTTACATTGACATTATTTTTAAAAGTAAATAATTTAAAAAGGAGAAATCATATCTTGGGAATTTATTATCTGCTCATTCCAAGATTAATAAGAAATTGGATGTGTGAAGTTTTAGAAAATGACTATAAATTTAAAATGTTTTACATGGATTTTACTGTAATGGTAGGTTAAAATATGAGATCCTGCTGCCTAGATATGTGAATCAACTTTATAAGAAAATCTTCAGAATGAATTAGGAACAAAACATCATGAATTCTCACCTCCTCAACAATTTGACAAATAAACTAAAAGAATTAAATACAAAAGCAATTATCAGTATCTTTTCTGAGAAATTCCCACGTTATGACATTCAAGGCTTCAAGTCGATTGGAAACAGTCCATTTTTGAGCTATGGTAGTGTTTTTATGCTTATTTTAAAGCTTAAAACATACTGTAAGATGCTGACCTTTCTAGAATTATTTTACAAGTAAAAAATCAATAATATTGACATAAGCTATAACAAAGGGAGAAGACAGGCTTTCCTAGATGCTGATTGGTTGGTTCGCATTTCAGACAATAGAAGAGTATCTGTCAATAATTTTCACCGCTCCAACTTCTGTTTTGATGTTGAAAATGAAAATTAATATTTTTTAAAATTATTTTTCATAAATATTATGAATTATTTTCATAAAATATGCTGAAAATATAGTTATTTTACAAAAGTAATAAGATTTTAGTAAAAAATTGTATACTTTTACACCAATGTAAATTGAAAATGAAGCCAGCGCTAACAACAATTTTGACACCTGTGAACAATTTTTATTGCCCCAAGCTCTTTCTTTTATTTTCAAACAGAAATGAATAATTTAGAGTATTTTGCTGGCATTTATTTATATATTATAATGTATTTTGGTAAATTATGCTGAAAATATAATTATTTTAGAAAAATAGTGAGATTTTAGTAAAAAATTCTTTACTTTTACACTAACATAAATTGAGAAAGAATTCAATGACATTTGCAGCACTTTCTAATTTGTTACGAACTTTCTTTTTAGGTCTTCCACTATCGAATATTTTTATAATTATAAATAGAAATTTATTTTTGAAAAAACTTTCATTCACTTTCATAATCTGACAAATTATTAATATACTTCTTACAAATAAACTAAAACTAATATAATATTATATTTTTATGGCTGAGTTTGTTAATTGATCAATCAAAAGTTATAAAACTTTAATTCACTTGGCCAATAAAAAAACTGTTCAGTTAAAAAAGAATTTTTTCAGTGAAAAGGTTAAGGCATATAAATATAATTCAAATAATTCTATAAATGAATAAAGAATTTGCAATCAACAATCAGAATAAAAATCAGAGCTCTGAAATAAGTATTTAAAAATAGCTAATATTTATGATAACAAGCTTATTTAAATTTAAATTAAATGCTATATCAAAGACATCTCTATTTGTGTGTAAATTATTGATAAATTTTGTATGTAAAACTTTAATGTAAATTGTTTGAATTTTAAGTAAGAATCTTTGATATAAAATATTATAGATCTATTATTTATCATCATTTTATGTATTTTAATGTGTATTATAAATAACTAATGCATATTTATGGAAATGATTTAAATATATAAATATTTAAGGTTTAAATTGTTTTGATTTTGTTTTGATAATAATAATAAAAATTCATGTAGGTTTATTTATTATTGAAAATTAAAAGAATAAATTATTTCCTATTTTAATAAATGAATTATTAATTCAATTTAGAAAAAAATATATATATACAAATAATTTTACTTTGAGTATTATAAATTTGAATTTAAATAAATGCATGTAGGGCAAGATTGAATGAACCATTAAAGATTGTTGAATAATGTGAGTGACCTAGTTTTAAATGACCTTTGAATTTTATTTTGTACATGTTAAATTAGTAAATGTTAAATGCTTGCTATAACTTTATAGAATCTTGTTTAAAGTAATAATGCAACTCAATTAATTTAAATGCATGAATTTATTTGTTCTGATCTTGAAAAGTCCTTGTATCTAATATATTTTATGTATAATAAATATTAGTGAAAGGTATGAAGAAGTTAATTCTATTCCAAGTTTGAAATAAGGTTTTACTATTGTTCTGTCTCGAATATAAAAATGCAATTCTGGATTTCCTGCTTATTTGTATTGATAATGATGTGAACACTTGATTTTTGTATTTGAATAAATTAAATTAAACTTTGTAATATTTGATTTTATTTGCTAGTACAGAGATAGCACATGTTAGGGTGAAAAATCCTTAATGTTTAAATTAAATAAAACTTTATAATTTCTAATTAAGATTGAAAATTTAGTTAATATTTCACTTGATTTAACAAATGAAAGTCAATTCATTGTTATATTCATGATGTTCGTAATGAATTCTAGTGTTTGATGTTGTTACCATCTGCTGTTTTCTTACTTCAGAACTGCAATGAGATATTTGTTACTATTTCATTCTTTTATTATATTGTTTGTTATATAATATTGATAGATTTTTATATTATATTGTATACAAACTAATAATTAATATTGGGCAAACAAGTCAAATTTTTATTATTTTTAATTATAATTGTCATTGACTTACTTATTAAGTATTTTTGAATTACCGGTAATTGTAAAGTTATCGTTGATTAAAATTTTAAATGTTGAAATCAACAATTAATGCTAGTGCTCATGTTTTTTGATAAGCACATTGCTGATAAAGATATTGAAGATCCAGAAAGTGGCATATTAATAATTAAACAGTTTTTTTTTTTAATTTTATGACTAATCATTAATTTAATGGCTAATATATTATATTATTAATGACTTTATTTAAAGTCTTTGATGCTATCATTGTTTGTATAAACATATGTTTGTGAGAAATTTGTGAAAAAAAAATATATAGGCAAATCTTTTATCCTTGCAATCTGCTGATTATTTCTCCTGATATGTTAGTATACACATACATAAATATTTAATACTGCCTAACACTATACTAGTAATTACAAATAAAATAAAAATTCATATAACATTACAATTTTAGCCAAAAAAAAACAACAACAACAACAACAACTAAATTTTATTAAAATTCTTCCACAATCATTATTTCATCTATTAACACAGACCTTTTTCAAATGAAATTATGTGGTATGTTTAGCTGAATTTCACATAGAAATGTCTATCTGTTAATAAATGAAACTATAGTTGTGGAAGAATTTTATTAAAATTTAGCTTTTTTTTTGGCTAGTGTTATAATGTTATATGAATTTTTATTTTATGTACATAAAGGGATATTAAAATTTATGAATAGTTATACTTTTACAGTGTTAAATATATATAAAGTTTATAAAAATGGATACCGTTTATAAGTCATTGACTTTTTTATTTTTTACATTTGTATATTTTTTCAAATTATTATAACCTAAATTACTACTTTTTAAAAAATGTAAAGTGCATTTTAGTTTTGCAGAATTTGTGATCACTTTAAGAGGGGAGCTAAGGGGGCATTTTAATTGTAAAATATCTTAAAATTAGGAAAAGCTCATTAATAATAATAATTTTTACTTAATTTAAAAAAGGTTTTGTTGTATATTATCAAAACAAAATAAACAATATATATAAGAAAATGATTGAAGTTAAGAAATTATTTTCATTAAAATTATTTAAATGTTTCTAATTAAAACTAAATTTAAAATAGCAAACTTATTTAATTAATGTCTATGCATTCAAGATTTATTTCATTCCTTATTTTCAGCTTTGCCTGGCAGTGGGCGGGAAAATAATGAATTTCTCAGCACTGGAGACAGAAACTGATGAAGTGGATCAGATGATTTTACAAATTTGTACTTGTCTTAAAAGCATCTTTCCTACAGTGCCTTTAGAGTAAGTGTGTGTGTATGTGTAATTTTTAGAAAATTTTTATAAGTTTTAAAATATTGTAATTTTTGAATATGTTATTTGTTATTATTATTTTTAATTTTTTAATTGTATGTTGAAACTTTTTTATTTATTTATTTATTTAAAAAGTCTGTTTAATAAATAATAGCACTTGGGGAATTATATATTTACATAATTTTCAAATTATATCCATATTTTATAGAATATGAAAATATATATTCTTTTAAATTTCTGATTTATGTTAGATTTTAATTGATGTTTAAGATCAGAAAGATACTGAATATTGTGATTTATTGGTAATCATGATATTTACTTGTAATTAATTATCTATTTTGCAACTTTTTAAAAATCTATTACTGTATTTCAAAAGAAAATCAAATTATAATTTTTATATTTAATTAGTAATAAAATTAAGTTATCAAATACCCCCCTCCCCAACAAAAACATTTTCTTCTGATATATTTTGTGTATGTGTGATAATATACATGTATATTCAGTGTACATAGTATATCAGTGATGAATCCTTAAAAAAATGTGTGTTTATGATTTTCATATAGATGTATTGTCTATTAAAATAAAAATTTTAATATTTAAAACATTTTTTGTTAATTAAATGTAGAAACTATCATTTTCAAAAGTTTTAAATGGATCATAGGAATTAGTTTTGTTGGAAAATAGAGTTGAACCTGGAAACTAATTCTTAAATCCATCATTATTTTCACCAAACTAACTCTTTGTATACAGTTTACATTATACTTAATTTTTCATGTATTTTTTTTTTTTTTTTATTATATTGTTTATATATTTGAATGTATTTAAAATTTATCCAATTCAGTCATTGAGAGGCAAAACTTTTATTTTACAACTTATTTTAGCAACAAGTGTCTGCTTTTAGTTCTATATATACATGTACATATAAATTATAACCCAAAAATAATAGCAGCAGAATTAAAAGAAGAGCCATATGTTTATGTGCCAAAATTGTAGCCTCACGACATATGCAGATAGCCTCAATCATATTCATAAAATAATACGATATGAAAGGAGATGAATAACAACATATAGGCTAAATAACAATACTACATAATATGTAAGCTAAAATGTCATGTAATAGCTAAGCTCAGTGGCTTTATACAATAAATGTCATATGCCACAATAAAAAGATATATATATATAGGGCTAAGTATTTATAATAAAATATAATGAAATACAAAGCAATATTATCAATAACTTAACAGGAAGAGAACTCTCCACTCTAGCACTGTCAAGTCGCCATCTCAAATTTAAAAAAAAAAATATATAACAAATATAATTTATAACATATCTTGTGTTTGAGTACAATAAATATAAAAATATATACATTGTTAGAAAGGGCAAATATGAAAGAATGTAATAAAACTGATAAAATAGTCCTTACCTCAAAAAAATTTAAAATAGATTTTTAACACTTTTTTAAAATGTTTATTTTTACATTGGTTCACAAATTCTAAATTTTGAAAGTTATATGTTAAAATTACAATTTCATAGACAGCTTCATCATATTTGTCATAAAATGCTGGAAAAAATGATGCATAATATGACTTACCTGAGGTAATTTTTCAGTGTAAAAATTACAAAAACAATATGATTGGTGACTTCCATTTTTACTAGCCATCCTAGATCCTGTCCTTCCATATCAGGATATCTGCTACAAATGTTTGATTGTCCTTCCATGCAGGATATCTATTAGAAATATGTTTGGTTTTTTTAATTGGGGAAAAAAATAACAGTAGGAATAGTTTACGAGATATTATGCAAAGAGAACTTTATTAAATTGTAATGTATTATTATATATTAATTATTATATTAATGAAAAATAGGGTGTGACTTAAAATGGGTACTCTTTTCAAGTAAAAAGTGTACAAAAATAAATAAATATCAAACTGTAAGAACAGTTTATGAGATATTATGCAAAGAGAACTTTAGTAAATAATGTATTATTATATATTATTATATTATTGAAAAATAGGGTGTGACCTAAAATATGTATTCTTTTCAAGTAAAAAGTATACTCAAAAAAAAAAGTCAAACAAAAATTTATCTAAGATAAAATGAATAAAAACTGTAACTAAATCAATAAACATCAAAATAAACACATTTATTATGAGCACTGATTATATGTGTGGAAGATGATATATGATAGTGAATAGCTGAGGGTGCTTGAAAGTCTGTGTTCAAGAGATTATTAACAAAATTGTAACAAATGAGTACAATGCTACTGTAATCATGCAATAAATGAATGATCATATAAATAAAATCATGATATCTCTTGCCTATTGCACTAACCATGTAGGCATATTATTCTGGGAGTGTGGATGTGCATGTTTTTATTGTCATTGAAATGTACATTGCCTAAAATTCTATAGCATATTTATTGCTTTTCTACACATATTTCATTATATAAAAATATAAGTAATAAAAATACTACTCACTGATGGGAAAATTGATTCCTAGTTGTACAACTTATAACATTATGATTCCAAGTTCAAACTCTGGTTATGAAGAAGTCCTAGATACAATTCCCATGCTTGTCCTGTAAATAAAATGACTTCACCAACTTTTTTTTTGGTCAATGCAGTTTCTAAATCTGAATTATCATTAAAATTAGCTTCTACAAAGAGAAGGCTTAGAAATACATACATTGGCTTTCGGAGCAAGCCGTGAGAAAATCCATACATTTTATGAATGCTAAATCTAAAAAAAAAAAGAGAGAAAAAAATTAAAAATTGCATTTGAAAAAAAAAAAAAAATCATAAAAAAAAATACATACATCTTTTTGAACTTTTAGAAGACTCACAAATACATACATCGGCAATTGAATAATCTCAACAAGCAGTGAGAATCCATTTTAGTGGAAAAAGCATTTTACGAATGCTAAATCTAAAAAAAAGAGAGAAAAAAATTAAAAATTGCATCTCAAAAAAAAAAAAATCATAAAAAATGTAAATTTCATCGCAGAAAAAAAATTTATACATCATTTTAAACATAACAAAATGGCAGATCAAATGGTCTGAGACCTATAAGTGTAAGATGTTCCAATTCCATGCAAGGTCTGTTTAAAATCTAAACACTGAAAAGGGGCACAAAGGGATTTTGAAAGTGAAAGAGATAATTATATAAATAATAAACTCTTTATATTGTGAGCATATGCCACTGAGGTTACATATAAAATCTCTCTTTTAAATATCTACTCCAACTACAATCCTTATTATCCATCTTCTAAGTAGTTTATAGCCATGATCAGATAAAAGCGTTCTTAGTTTTATAAAATTGGAAAATGTTCTTTAAATCTTTGCCATGTAAGACTCATCTTTTGAAAATAATTTCTTTATTAACATGATAAATTTATGTAATATGGTTCTTGAAACAAATCAAGATATCTCAGGGTAATATGAGCTTATTTAATCATAAAACACATTCTTTTAGATTCTTCAGATTTATTCTACATTGAATGATATCCTAGCAAATAAAATAAGACATACATTTTTTCATAAATTAATGTCTTATCATAATTATGATAAGAAAAAATAATATGGCATTCAGATATTTAGAATGGGTAAGGGATTTTATAGCCATTTCAAATACTCTAGAATAAATCTCAAACATCTAAATTCAAATTTAAATTCTATAATTTAACTCTCCTAGCATGGAATAATAAATATTTAATATTGAAAATAGTTTTGCAATAAATAAGCACAGTGATCTTTAAATAAACAAATCAAATTGACTGAAGTGATCCAAAATGATAAATTAAATTATAATTCTTTATCAAGCAAATATATATTTCCTAAGGGTAATTATAATATCAAATATAATTCAATAAAATGACTCTTATTAGTTTCAATGTTCATGTTCTCTTATGACAAAAATACTTACAAATAATTTAATAATATTTTATATGATTATTTAAATTTTTGGTTGATATGTGGAATGATTTCTTGTTGATAAGTAGAATGATGTGAACAAATGACTATGAGAACTTTCTTAAATAACAAAATATATTTATTTATAGAAAACAAATACAAAATCACAAATACTCCATATTTGAGTCCAAATAGCCAAAGAGCTTTACAAATGTTACTTCCTCAAAATTTATGGCAAAAGGATTAAAATTTACATCATGTTTTATATATATAAAATTCAATTGGATTAAGCAAAAATAATCCAGCAAATTAAAATAAACTTTTTATTGCTTAATTATCAAAAAGTTCTCACTTATCAATGCATTCATTCCTATAATGACATTAACCTTTATAAGTAGTGCCCTTTTATGAATATTTTACATACTCAATAATAATATTAGCTTACCAATCCAGCAATGAAGGAGTAATAAAAAAGATGTAAATTGTCTATTTATATCTAAAATATAATTTTACAAATTTTGAAAGTAATTATTTATCGTATTTTGTCCTCATAATAAGTACAACTTAAATATAGGACTTACACATTAACAATAATCATTCATGTCTAGGTCACCCCAAAATGCTATAAGAGTAAGGTAGAATTCTTCAATACATTGATAACAACAGCTAAAATGCCAAATAAAGACGTGGCAAATTATTATATATGCTTTACAACAAATTATTATGTATGCTTTACAACATCATTATCAACAAACGAAATCCATCTACAAATAATTGAGTAAGGCAAAATAAAAAATATGATGGCATAATTCATAAAATGCATCTTTTTTTCAGGGGCTAGTAAGATAAGGACCTAGGACTGTAACAAGTCAGGAAAAATAATGAGAATACACATCAGGGACCCAATATTAAATAGGATTGTCTTAAAATAAAGCAAGCCTAAACTATTATCTATAAATATATGCATACTAGCAGAACAATACATATTAAGAGAGACTAATGCTACTATCTCTATATATACTGGCATAAGTAAGCATTCCTAAAATAGAAAGACTAAATTACTATCTCTAAACTAAAACACTATAGCTAACATGTGAAAGATGATAAACAATAACTAATGCCAAATATATCTTGATTAAAATTAGACCATAAATAAGCATGAAATAAATAATAGAAATATACATCTACTTATTCAGCTTATAGAATATATCTTTTTAAATAAATGATTTTTATGCAAAAGAGACCACATACTATTTTGAAATATACAAATATAATAGATTGTTATTCTGAGAACTTTAATTCAAAATATTTCAAAGATAATATATAAAGTATAAAATAATATGCTTCTGAAATAAAACATGGTATGCAAAAATCATAAATACATGTAAAATTCAACCTTTCACTATTTAAAATAAACAATAAAATAAAGAAAAGTCCTTCTGCTTTTTTTAATCATTGACCATTAAACTAGAAAATGAATATGAATGTATGGCAACAATATCTTATGGACAGCGAACATGTCCACCATATAATTAATTATAATATCAAATACTAGAATATAAACTATGAAATATGGAAAGTGTTTCTGCAATATCCTTAGTAAAATTTCAGATAATTATGCTTATAAATAATAAGATACATGCATGGACTTTCATTGACAAAATAAACATCCATGGGTTTTGCAATACATATTTGTTATGTTATAGTAAATATTACTTAATATTTGAATACAGATTTCCAAATTAATCCATCATAAATATCTTAACTTCTTGTAATAAATAAATATTTTGCAGGAGAATACTTATTTAAATTACATTTATTCAAAATTCTGAGTAAGATATTTATTTCATATGTTACATTCATACTGATAGCGGTCTCCATAGCAAGCTTAGGGGAAGAAAAGAGCTTTCAGGATTTTAATATTGCAGGTATTTATAAAGAAATTAAAATACAAGAAAGTCATTTAAGTTCACTTAAATATAATATCTTTTTATAGGTATATTTTGTTTTCTTTTTATCAAGTGAAAAATTTATAAATTGCACATAATATTAAACAGTTTATAGCAAATTGATTTTTTTATTACCCCCCACTTTGAGAAAATGATTTCTTTCTTTCAAGGGAGAAAACAGCAACAGCCATAATACGTGAATTCTATTCATGCTGCCATAAACAATAAATAATGTTTTTTATTAAAATAACAGCACAAACAAAATTATTCATTGAAGTATAATATTATTATTAAGTTAAATATTTCTTTTGTAGACTTAAAATAAATTTTGTAAACATCTGAAAAATATACTCATCATATCAAATATAGTTCTTATCCTGAAAATTCTAGATAATATTTAATATGAATGAATGTTTTAAATAAATATCAAGAAATTATTAATACTTTCTGTGACATTCTTGCCTATAAGAGATTTAAATATTCTGTGGTAACTTTAATTATAATGCAGACATTTAAATGTACTTTGAAACTGTCAATTGTTCTTGCATTATTATGGCAATAGTAACAACAATTTTTAAAGTTTTCCACTGTTAAAAATTTAACAGACAATATTTCAAAAATTGTAATAAGTAAATTATATTACAGATAAAGCTGGCTGGAAATGAAGATTTCAGTTCCTTGGGGTTAAAATTTGGAAATTTGTGTCCAGACACTGTGCTTAACCTAAGAAATAATAAAGTTAAAATTGAAGAAAGAAAGTCGATGATCATGTCAGGTGTCAATTTCACCTTATTTCTAGTAGTTGTTAAGTGACTACTTTATAAGACTTATCATTAACTTTTAATCTATAACCTATTCCCTGATTAGTTTGAATTCCTGATTTAATAACTAGGAAAGGTAACCAACTAAAAAATAATTAATTATTCAATTTTTAAAAATAAATCAACCTTGTCTAGACAATTAAAAATTAATTTTTAAAAACACTTTCTTGTACAAATAAAATAATTATTTAAAATTACAGATAACAGGATAAACAAAATATTACATGATGAAATTTACATTGCATCTTTAATAAAACAAATACTACAGATAATATTTAATACATTTGGTTACCAATAAATTTAATCCAGAAAAGTTTTTCAGAATAGGTTTAAATTGTTTTTTTTTTTTTTTTTAAAAAAAAATTAGACATTAAGTATTTTAAAAATAAATAAGGTTAAAATTAAATATAATATTTATTCATTCATTCAGACATTCATCTCTATCTATTACTTTAAAAATAGTATTTTTAATTATTAGTTATATTAAACCTTTTGGAAGTGAATGAATTTAAAAAATTTAATTATAATATTATGTCAAAATTAAAATGAACTAACATTATAGATTTAATTTAAATACCAGCAAACTAAAATACAGGGTTTAAACCTGGTTTCGGAATTTAAAATTGATACTATTAACTTTAAAATGCATTATTTACCATTTTACACTAACAAATATGTAAGTTTTAAATTTAAGTTGTCAAATATTATTTTACAGCTATACAATTGATAAAATTACTGATACAATAACTTTTTTATACATAATTATGGCATTGTAAAACATTAATAAAATCTATTGATTACAGAATTAAACTATGTAAAAATTATTATTATTTTTTTAGGTATTTTACCACAAAACTTGACATTTAGCTTCTGACAAAGCTAAAAGTCAAATATATTGAAATGGAGTTATCATGACAATTGATTCTGGTTTTATAAAATCACTAAATAAGAAAGAAAGAAGAATAATTTAAATCTCCCCCCCCCCCCCAAACAAGAGATATATAAAATAACAATTAGAAAATCCCATAACTTTGAGATTAAGAACATTTGTATCAACCCAATAAAAAAGAGAAAGGAAAAGACAAGTTAAGTAGTTAATGACATGAAGAATAGTTATTTATTTGTATTATATATAAAATTTACCATTGCATAAATGATCAGAAAACAGTCATATATAGAATAATTGTGCACATACATCCAATAGTCCTCAGCAGAATATTTATTAAATTGCAATAACAGAATTATTACAATTTTTTATATGATAAAATACACACATCCATTATACAAATCAAATAATTATATATAATTAAACAGGTATATATGTAAATATTGTTAGAAAAAGATAGTGTTATTGACATGATGTATTATTATAATAAGGAATTTTAAAAAAGAGGATATTCAAAAATTTATTTTAGAGTGAATAAATTCAGTATTGTTCTTTTCTTTAGAAAAAATTAAACAAAATATATTCAAAAATTTGATTTAGATAGTTCTAATTTAATGTATTTTCAATAAAATTAATCATCCAAAGAATTTATCAAAGAACATTCATTTTGATTTTGAACAATACTTTTTTTGTTATAAATATAAAAACATCCCTGCTATTTTAAAAATTTGAATATTTTTGGCCTGTAACAAATACAAAGAAGCAATTTTATTATTTAATTTATAATTATCAAAAGAATGGAAATTAAACCATTAGCTACAAAATGGAATGATTAATTTTAAACTTTTCTTTTCATCAAAAATATATATGTAGATATATCATCTGAAGAATCTTGTCAAAATTTTCATAAAACCTGGATTTGGAAATGTTATATTGCTTAAGAATAACTTTTCTTCATGAATTATATGCAAAAATTGGTAATGTTGGACATTGGCTAAAAGTAATCGCATTCGAACACTATGTGAGTAATGTATCAACCAAAATCATTTGCATATCTGAAAACAAATGAACAATGCAACTATTGTTCTGTCAGTTACTAAATATCATAATTAAGTAAATTAATCTTTCATATTTTTTTTACATACATGTAAATAAACAGTAATTTTTAATTTCAAAGAAAAATTTCCAAATGGCTATGATGCCATTTTCATTTCAGAATTCAAATCCATGAGAAGAATCAACATTTAATTATGTACACATTTCACAATGTTGTTTAATTTTGTTAGTATTGTTATTTGTTATGGCAATTTTAGTTTAAGAACATGCTTTGACAAGAGTTTGATTGATTATTTTAAGCAATTAAAACAAAACTTGAAATAAGATTGTAGATTTTTTCTGACTGTTTAAAAAATAATATTGTTGTTGACTTTAATTTATGTTTCAAAAGGAATTTTATTGATAAAAACTTAGTATATTACAATAGAAATGAAAAAAACAAACTATATTGAGTGGCACTACTGTATGGAGAGAGTTTTGCCTATTTTGATATACGGAACTTGACATATTTACAGTTAGAATTAGAAAAATAAAACATTACATATTGTTAAACATACATAACATATCATTTCTGTGTTGATAATATTTCTCTTATACCTCAAAAAATATAATGTAGGCAAAGACCATATATGTATTTTGAGCATAAAATCAAAATATTTTGGCTTGAAAGTCCAATACTTAAATCTTATCAGTTTCCTATTATTAATAACAAGCATCGGAGAACTGGTTTCTATTTATATTTGAATATAAAAGAGCATGCATTTTCCTATATTGCTATTTTTCTTGTGAAAATGTTATTTTAATATTCATCATTAGGGTAATTGGTGCTAGAATGGTTTGAAGATGTTTCGTATATGGAGGAGATTTATTTGTTGGTGTTACCTTAAGTATCATCTCCAGATCTGGAAATAATCTTAACATGGCTGACATGAGGTTAATAGATTTTTGGATTCTATAAACATAAATTGAATGTAGTCCCAACCCATTTTGATGACTATGAAACTGTAATTTTCTGAGTGAAATTGCAAGTTTTCTTTCCCTTTGAGAACTTTCTGCATAGAGAATAAAAATTTGAGATAAATGATTTTGTAAAGATTATGACAGGTAAGTTATCTTTGAGATGATATACATGTTGTTAAAGGTTACTTTAGAATAGAGTCAGATGTATTATTTTGAAAATGATGATATTAGGCGTTCTGTTGATTCCAACAATTTATCTTATATTTGCTTTCACATAACCATATTGCTCAGATAGAAAGGAAAACCTAAATATGTAGTTGGCAAGCCTGTACATAATTTACCTGTGTATATGTACCATGCACATGATTTATCCAGATTGAGTTCAAGTTTATGGAGTTGGTAAATTTTTTCATGATTTTTACTAAAATTAGAATTTCTAATGTGTTTTGCTTATTTGAGTTGTTGCAGCCCAGTCAGCACTTGATAGATGTGCTTGAATACTTCTCCTGGGTCATTGATACAGGACAGCCTGGAACCTTCTCCTCTTAATAGTGGAATATATCAAATTCTTCGGGGGGGGGGGTTGGTATATAAATCTGTAATTTAAATACATCATCAGTTGAATAATCCTAAAGTACCAAAAAGAATTTCTAATCTTAATTTAAAATTTGCATATATCTGATTTAGCTTTATACTAATAAAGAACACATTTCATTTCAAATCTATTTAGCCTTTGGCTATGAACACAAAGTAATCATATAATTATTGTAGATATCTCTTCAGTTGGTATTGATTAAGAATGTCATGGATAAATTAATTACACAATCCTCAGTCAATAAATATTCATACATTAAATTATTCAAAATAAATACATACAAATATATGAATGCTAAAATATATTTGAATGAATGATTCAGGTGTATTTATTAATATAATATTGGAAATTATTTTTTATATACAATCTACTTAAGATTAGGTTATTGTAAGTAAAGATCCAGCAACTAGAATATTATTTAGAGTATAGCACTATCCTAATTATTTCATAATAATTATTAATGAAAAGAACAGGAAGTTCCCATAGTGATATAATGAATGCTATATTTGTTTATTTAAATATGTTGGAAATTAATGTACTAAGGTTGTGGGCTTTAGAATAAATATATCTGTGTAAAACACCTAACCCTGTTTTTTTCTTTTAAATGTTGCAACAGATTGATTCTTATAGAATGCTGGAAGTTAAACTTTTCCCAGTCTTTTAAATTCTATTTTTGATAAATAAGTAAGCCAGTAGACTATAATAGATGTTACTTGGCACATATTCTACCACATGAACTTCAATTATATTAATATTTTAAATTTACTGGAGTTGAACATATCTACATTTAGTATTGGCATTCAGTATAATTGTTATTATTATTATTTATAGTTTATTAGGTTAATAATGAATAATTAAAACACATTATATTTTAAGTTAGTTGCTTCTGATGGCAATGCATTTAAACATTTTTATATGAAATAAATAAAATAATTTTTATCGTTTCCAATATTGAATTATTCTAGACAATGATTGAATGGAACTTAATATATATTATATATATATTTTTGGTACTTACATATTAGACTTGCTGCCCATGTTTGCACCAGTAGAATGCCGCATCTTTCTCCAGTGAGGTGGTAGTGCAAAGTGCCATATTAAAAAGTCACAACTATGGCATCCTCCTGTTGCACCCACCTCCACTGAATAAAGGTATGGCATTCTGTCTTCACAAACATGGTCAAAGATCTAATCTGTGAGTAAACACAGTGACTTCATGAAGTAGTTGTGATAATTGTTGATTTAAAAAAAGCAATTAGATAAGCATTAATAGTAAATTATTTTTTTAAATATTATTTCATAACAGATTTATTTATCATGCAAAAAGAAGTATGGGAAATCTTTTAAATGAATAAAGCTACAGATATTGACTTTTTATAATATGTATAATATATAATGCATTTGGTATAAGGATGACAAATGTTTATTGTCAGTTGTGATTTAAATATATTTGATTGGACACACAACAATGTTATGAATTATTTCCACTTGTAATTAAAGGAATCATTAGTAATTTTTGTAAGGGGGAGGTAAATTGATATGTTATATAGAGAAATTTCAGTTTATTCAGATTATTATCATTTATCATTAATTATCATCATAAACCATTTTGTAATATAAATTTATGGAGGTTTTTTTTTATAGCAATATTGTACTGGGTTATGCCATATGAACACATTTGAATGATTTTCCACCAACATGTTGTTTAATTAACCAAACATAAACAGTACAATGCATAATTCAACAATATAACTCTGAACAAGTTCAGTATGGTCTCAGCATCTCAAATGATGGATTGATGAGTTAACTTTGGATTAATAAGGAAAGGTTGGATCTGTATTCAATATCGTTTCACAGCAAAAATGATTCAAAAAAGTCTTCAACTTTCTAATCAATTGGAAAATCATATTAACTGTTAATGACATGAATTATGAACTAAATTCCAATGAGAGCTAAATAGTTGTGTGTCTGTGTATGTTTATATTTTCTTTTATACACATATATACATGGAGAAACTTTTAGACAGAAAAAAGTTACAAGTAAAAATATTTAAGAACTTTTAATTCTACTTAAAGAGAATGTATCTTTAAAAGTTTTTCAATATTTTTACTTGTAACTTTTTTCTGTCTAAAAGTTTCTCCATGTATATATGTGTATAAAAGAAAATTTAACTGTTAATCATTAACACACTCTTAGAAGCATGTTATATATATATAGTTGCACTCGTGGAAGTGCATTCTCTAACAACTAGACATAGCAGTCTGGATATCATGAGCTTCATAAACAATTAGTAAAATCATTGTCTCAAAGTTTAATTACCAATTACATTGTTGACAGAAAACCATTAACACAGCACGAGGTTGAAGTTGGCACTAATTGTATTTCCTCTTGAAGTTGGCACTAATTGTATTTCCTCTTGTGATGAATCTGATTTCTTACCAGTTCACAAACGAACCTGCATATTGTCAAATAGCAATAATGATTAAAATATGCATGAAAAAATGTAAAATAAATTACACATAAAAACATATTGTTTTGAATAAAATTAAATAGTTAATAAAAAAAGTAAAAAAAGTTTGTCTTGTATCAATTTTTTTCAAATATTTGAAATTTTTTATTAGTCATAGTTTATTTCCTTATTTTTTTAATGCGAATTTTAAAGTAATTTTACCTTGTTGCTTTGGTTTTATGTGATTTTCGAAAATTACGAAATGTATCCCACATTTTTCAAGGTAAATTAAGTCTGTTTTTGCGCAATTTTTTTTTAATGCGGGTTTTCTGTGGAACCTATCTACCGCATAAAAAGAGACCAGGTGTACATTTATTAATTTAGGGGGAAAAAATATAACTTGCAAATTGGATTTACTAAATAGATAGTTGGACTGAGTGGATTTATATTTTACATTGTAATAAATAGAAATAGCTACAACAATAAAATATATATTTATGTATATCTAACATAATATACATATAAAAATATTGATAAAAATAATAAAAAGTAAATAAATATAGTTAAGACAAATTTTAATAATATTGCTAATTATTTATAAGAAAGAAGAAATGATGAATTATTTTTGCACTTATATTTGATATCATAAAGTGGAAAATTAAAATATATATATATATAAAACAAGTTATAAAAACATACAAAAAATTTATAAAATTCTAATTAAAAATAATCTGTTGTCATGTTGTGGAACTATCTTTTACATTCTATTTTTTAGTTTTATGAAAAACTAAGATTAATTTTATAGTATTCGTCATTGACATTATAATTATTTATTATTACAATATTCACAATTGATTATAGATAATGACTTAATTCTTTAGAAATATAATATCCTAATTCTTTTATGTGTTAAAGACCATGATGATGGAGATTATAAAGATAATGATGTTTCATAATCTAACCAACATCATGTTTTTAAGACAACTCTTTTAACAAGTTACATGATTTTGGTTTGGAAAATTTAAAATAAATTGTGAATCAATTATTTAATAAAACATTACTTTTTAAAGATAATATATATATTTTTATCAATAAAAAGATTTTTTTTTGCCCAGTGCCGTTTAACACAGTGATGGAGCTCCAGTTCAAGAGCCAAAGTTTAGAGACTGATCGTCCAATTAAAGATTGTAAAAAAATACCCGTTTGATCAGTTGAATATAATTATTTGTATCATTTCATCACTTTGATGACTTCCTGAGTAACAGACCATATGGTTATTTTTAGTTTTGTTTTGATTAATAAAGAACATAATAAATAAAAATAAACAGCCACTCATAAATGAGTATGACCATTCCAGCTTAAAAAAAAAAGACTGGAGTTAAAAAAAAAATTATAGAAACGAGTTCCATAATGACTATGCAAATCACTCTGTGAACCATAATAAGGCCTCATAAACTTTTAATTTCTTCAGCAGAAAACTTTTCTCTTTGAAATACTCCAACATCATGTTCAATTATTGTTCTCCAATATATTCTAGTCTCAAAACCCCCTCCCCCCAATTGTCATTGCACTTTTTTAAAATGTTTTTGAAATAATCCTTATATAGCAGATGAGGTCTATCTTTTCCATAAAAACCAGGCTGAAGTTCACCATAAAACATCATTTTAGGAAATCTTCCTTTGTTCATTTGACTTACATATCTAATCCAATGGAAGTTGTGATTGTGCAATAATAGACTCATTAAACTGAAGAACATATTGATTAGTTTTATGATCTTGTCATTGTATTTTAATATTTTACAGATCATCATTAAATAAAATTTTTCTAATATCTTTATATTATTTTAATAGAATGTCCATATTTCACTTCCATACAATACATTAGATAAAATAGCAGCTGTATATACAGCTAACTTAATTACAATAGTTATTTCCCTGTGATGAAATATTCTGTTTTTTTTTTAAAACTTGTTAAAAGCAGGAACATTACATTGGAATCTGTATTGGATCTCAACATTTAAGCTCTCTACTTATAAAACTATTAAGATATTTAAACTGATTTATATTTTCAAGTTGATAACCTTCCAAATGAAAAGTTTCTGAGGATTTATTTTCAGTCATTGATTGATAAAGATCTCAAATTTTTTGAACATTAATTAATAAAACAATGTCTTTATATATTACATTTAAAACATTAAGAATATTATATAAATTCTCTGTCGAATTGGCAAAAGTATACTACAAATTCAGATTGCAGTAAGTCCTTGGTGTATTGAAATTTTTGTTATTATCTAAAAAAAGATTTTATAGGAAGATCTCTATAAAAGTAAGACTTAATGTCTAATATCAAATTACATTTTGATTATATTTTTAACAATCATTTTAATAATAACAAAATATAAGAAATGTCATTAAAAATAAACCCATTGGTACAGTGTTTTTATATCTTAGATCATTGTTTTGGCTGGTTTATTTCATTTTTGATATATACCAATGAGAATTATTAATAATAGTCTGTTTCTGCTTTAATAATTAAAAAAAATATTCTTATACTTTGACTCTTCTAGATTACATTCAATATTAATTTGACTATAATAATCATCTTATTTCAGTAGATTTGTAATCATGAACCTACAATATAACTTAGATGGTAATACAAAACAGATATTTTTTTTTCTATATAAGAAATTATATTTCTAACTGGAATTATATTTTTGACTTGACTTATAGCAAGCTTTTCAAACTAATAATTTGGAAAAATTTTTAAAAATACATTAGTATTTTAATTTATACACAATAATCATCAAAAAACTATCTAATTTTAGTGATCTAAGTGATATTTTAACAAAAGAATGATATGTCCAAAACTAATCTTATTTGATTTTTCTTTTATTCTTTTGGCAGCTATAATAATTTTCTTCCTCCGCCAGAACACAATTTCTAATCATAGTTCAAAGAGTTCTATGAATATTTTCTGGTTTATTGATATGTTTGGTAGAAAGCACTATTTTTGCATTGTACTTATTCAATGACTTTGAGTACATTGAGAGATCATTACTGAAAAAGGAAATCTAATGAATGCTGAATTGATGATTTTTTTGATTTATATACACCAGCTTTTAAGGGAATAAGTCGACAAGGCAGTTCATTATGGACTGCAGAGGATTCAAAAATATGGACCATATATTCTTTCACTGCATGAAGTTCATGGATTTTGAAAGAAGGCTGTGTTCTAGTGTCCGGTCAGGATGTGCCTCAATACTGGATATGTGGAAAGCAATGAGAGTGGCACTTTTGCCACAATCCGAATGGCTATCATAATACTGTTTACCAAATGATTCACCAGGTGTCACCTCATATTCCAACCCATCATAAAATATCCATGGGAGGTGTTCAAGGAACTCATAGGTAGTTTAAAAACTAGAGATCACCTACTGGCCCTGGCTAAACTGTATTCTGATACCTGGGATCAGATGAACTGGACCATATACCAAATATTGCTACCAAAATCCTGTCCAAATTATAGAGGTAGATGTTGAAGCCATGCCTTGCTGTAGTAATTGGAGTGACCATGAATGGTGGTCTGAATGCATCACTGTGTCTGACGTAATTGCAGAAATCAGTGGGTCCTTTACATTTGCAGATTCATGTTTATAGGGAACGAGAATACTCCCACAATGGAAATAGTGACATGGTGTGTCCAACATATCTTGTCCTTAATCATCCAATAGCCAAGGTATCTTAAATAAATTTGTCTAGTTGCACAATGATTGACGACTTGGGCTTCAATGGAATCTAGTCAACTACATTAAGGTGGGCTAACATAGGTAAATGGTCAGGACTTTATAGGACCTGGTCCCTTGTATGGGCAGAGCATTGAAATGGTGCACACATGGATTCTTGATTTCAAGTAATACTATGTATCATAGTTCATGTAAACTTCCGAAATAAATTTATTTCTTAATAAAAAAAAAAGAGAGTCTAAGATGCCTGCAGTTAGCTCATACTAAAATCAGTAAAATGTATAATTGTTTAGTGTCAAACTTTCAAAATCATAGGATATTAGACAAATTCATATCTTATTAACTTGAGAGCATATTATAAGCAAAAATATAATGCAAAACAATTGTTCCTATCTGAAGATTAATAAGCTCCACAAAGATTGCCAATCTATTTGCATTATGATTTTAAATTGACTGTTTATTTATGTTTAGAAAATTTGATTGAAAAGAAAGAGATTACGTCTATCAAAACAGATAAGCCAATACACATAAGAGGACACATCCTCAATCAATCAAACACCCCCAGCACTTACAAACTGGCTGGCTTAAGGGCATTTGTCTACAGAAATGCCAATCTGTGCAGCTTCGAAGTTGATAGAAACACTAACATCGAAACATATCTAGTGGATTTATTAAAGGTGAAATGTAACAGAAATAACATAGACAACATAAGCAAAACCTTCAAGCAACAACTTAATCCAGCAAACACACAGAGCCAACCTCGAATCCTTCTGCCATATATAAGGAACATACACAAGAATTTATACACAATTTTTCTTGATAATTTTAGCTTATGCTATCGCACTCCTCCCAACTTTAGTAGAATACTTCCTTAACAATGCTAATGATAAGTTACCCCTAATACACACACAGCAAGCAGTGTATAATATAGCATGTTCTTATGACGATTGCCTTGCATCATATAATGGGGAAAGGCTCTCACAGCACACATATGCTTATAACAAAGCACAAACAGACCCCATGCATACCCCTATCGTCATGCAGCATAGCACCTCCACAGGCCACTCCTGCAGCCCAGACAACCCCAGAGTCGTATGCAGGGAGCACTATGACTTAAAGAGAAAGATCAATGAAGTCTATTTCATTAACTTGGACTGTAATTTGATGAACAAAAGAGACATGTGTTACACAATATCCAAAAAATGGTAAACATAATTTGCATACACTTTGCATTTCATAGTGTACTGGTCGAAAAATGCATATCGATCCAACAAACCCCTGAACACAGGTAAAGTACCTCGAGTCCGACCACATACAAGATAGATAAATCAGGTATATCGTGGATTCTGCCCTATTTACCTATATCCCCAGGTCAAAGATCTAATCGATAGCCTTTCTCGATGATACGATCGAATTCCTTTACTTTCACTGTGCCAGCAGCTGAGCCTTAAAGCATGAGATTCATTTTTAATTATATATTTTAGTGAGAACTTGGGTGATTGATTTACATATAAATTTAAAATTAAAAATTATTTAAAATAAAAGTAAATAAAATGATTCGAGGAACAATAGAAGTTTTTACATTAATATTTAACTCAAGCTCTTTAAAAAAAAAAAAAATACAATCTTTAAATTAACTTTTATAACTATACAAGTTTATGATGAATTTATATTAGCGGTTAACATTTCATTCGTTTAGTTTATATACTTTTACTTTTGTTTACATTTATTTTCCTTTAAAATAAAGCAAAAATGATTTTATAATTAAATGATCATGGATTTTAAAATTATCCGTGCCCATTTAGTTCAAGCTTACAAGATAGCGGCAGGTCTAAACATCTGCCTAACGCACATATATAAGAATGAATAGTCTATTTATTCTTTACACAAGATTTAAACAAAACATTTTCTATTGAAAAAGACATTAATGAAATAAACGATTATAATAAGACTAATTTGATGTCTTACTCCACTAACATATATATATAAAAAATTGATTTTATTTCTCTTTATAAAAATAATAATTTAGATTTCAAATAACTAATGTTTTATGACAATAGTGGACTTTGCTGGAATAGCTTACTAACTTTACAGTGATTAAAACTGTAAGCTGTTATAACAAAAAAAATAATAGATCAGTTAATTATCAAGCAAACAAGCTACTTTAGTTGGACTTACAACTAAAATCATACCTATAATAGCTATAACGTGAATTAGCTAAAGTCAAACAATTTTAACTAATTACGAAAACAAACAAAAGAGTCGATTATTCAGGTCGAAGATCCTTCAGTAGAATCATTTCCCTATGGCTTACATATTAGATAGGCAAAAGAAAAGAAAAACAATGTCAGGTTAATAAATATCTGAATGCAAAGGAGTGAAGAAAACGTAGGTAGGAACAAACGAGTCGGATTACGGACACTCGCATGCCTATTCCAATGAAGAATAAAAGGAAAATCGATACGTCCACATTTTGTGTCCATATACCGATAGGAGATAGGATTTACAGAGAGTCAATGTGACTGCCTATACGGGTACCATGCCGCCAAACCCACTCTATCTCAACCATGTTATCCGATTCACAGACTTATGCGAAACCTGAAGCTAACTCCGAATCACCAAATCAATGACCATTGTAGGTCTGTCCATGATACTCCAAGCATTCTTTATTAACCTGAGATATTATAATCATTTAGTATGAACAAATTATAATTAAATAGCCTTAAATGATCTAATACTGCATAGAGACCAACCTGTGTAAACAACTACTTTATATAAATTTTTAACCTACAAAAACAAACCATGCATATAGAAATAAGGAAATTTACTTCTCGAATAAATCCCCCCTTCCCTCTTTCCTAACTTTAAAAAAAAGGCATGATAATTAACTGACGTTATCCAGCGGCGCTGTTAAAAAGTCAAAATCTATAGCATATTACTTTTGTTTTAAATTGCAGAAATATGAAATAATAGAATCCCATTCTGGGAAATCTATAATAAAAACTGTTTAAAGAAATATGGTACGTTTATTTTGACATATATATTCGACATAACTTCACTTGCGAAATAAAAATAGATCAAAATTATTTTATTTTAAAATTAAATCGTTCTTTGTTAACATTCCTGTCCACTAGTAAACATAATTTGCGCTCTTAGCAAATTACTCTCTTTGAGCCCCCGTGAGTGAAGTTTGTCAAAATAAAAAAAAATCAACGCATGAAATCTCATGTTAAAATTACTATAAAACAAACAAATAAATTCATATTTAAATAATTAAATATATTAAAAATTTAAAATTATGGTGAGCTTGAGTTATGGAAACATTATAATTTAAAAGAAAAGGGTTAAAGAATCAGCCAACAAAGTGTCAATAAACAATTCTTTAAACATTCTTCTTTTTAGCTTTAAGAAATTATATTTACGTTCTAATAATATTAGCTTCTAACATCTTGACGAAAGTATAAATTTTAAGCTCTTCGGCATTTTACCTTGGAGTTCACCAGGATGAGTTCTGCGGGCGAACGTTGATGGCATATGGCTTCTTTGAAGGCAGGTTTACAGTAACATAGTGGAAGATTTCAGGTCTCAGGAAGGGACGGGCAGTGATCTACCCATTCTATTACTCGCTTGTCATGATGTGGAGACTTCTCAAACTCTTTCTCTTCTGTTCTTCTCTCTAAAAAGGACCACTATTTATAACTTCCTAATCGTATTCGATTTCTCTCCTGCCTCAGGTGATTTGCCTTTTAAAACAATAGGAATTATGCTATTGTTCTAATTTTAGAAAGTTTGTACCTCGATAAGGATCAACAGATTTCAATATAATTTTATGTTCGTTTTTATTTTAGATAGTGATGTAGAATCTCTACTAATTAACAAATAGAAATTCCAAACTAAATGGATTTTGGTAATTTCTAAGTGTTTTTTAATTTAAATATTTATTTTAAACTTCTTATCGAGGTACAAATCTTTCAGAAAAGGCCATCTTGGATTTTTAAACTGAAAAAATTTAGATATTTTAAACATACATATATATAAAATATATAAAAAAAAATTCAAAATTTATTACTTGAATTTTTTCTTTTTAATAATAAAAATCGAATAATTTATTGTGTTAGTACAATTATATATATATGATTAACACTATCCAAAATAAATTTTAGGATTTATTCAGGATAGTTAAAAAAATGTTAAAAAATGTTTTTTTTTTTTTTAGAATAATAAAAAGAAAACGTTAGTAAAATAAATGATTTAGGTGGGTCACACTGTGAAACGGCAAATGTGAATCAGATTTACCATTTCAATAGCAACAGTCTCACTTCGCAATTCTTTTAGCACACAGCTTTGATAAGGAAGGTATTCCTTCAAAGTACTAAGCTAATAAACTCAATATTCATTTGATTTATTTATTGTATTTCAGTTATTTGCTTATGTTACATTCTTAATTTTATTTGTGTGAAATATATATCACATATATATTACTCGTTACAAAGACTGACACAAAGCGATTATTTAATTAAAACTAGAGAATTGTATTATAAAAAGACTAAATAATTGTTCAGTATTTTGTGATTAAGGTCACTGAAATATAGATTAACTGATGTAATGTGGTAATATGGTGGACTATTTTCAGCATTTATCATTAAATGTTTAGGAAATTTTAAACTTTATTTAGACTTTTCGAATACAAACAACTGTTAGTAATAACATACAAATAGACAATATAGATTAGTAGATTACACAGCATTTTTAGTGGTATTTTTCTCTTTTGACACAATAGGGTAGATCATTGCCTTAAAATTCAATATTCAAGAATCTAAAGATGTAAGTTTGACTCCTATATTAGTACTGTCACAGGTCAGACTAGCAATACCTGAAAAGAACAGAGAATACTACTCAAAATTTGTGTGATCTACTAACTTGTGTTATTTATTTGTGTGCTTGTATTTAGAAAGTTTAAATAAAGTTTAAAATTTTCTAGACATTCTACATTTAATGACAGATGATGGAAATAGTCTAACACAGTGGTCTTCAACCTTTTCACACCTGCGACCTGGCAAAAATAAGGATAAGATTTCGTGGACCAGCAGAAGTTTACAGATAAATTTTCTTAAAGATGTAACCTGCTTAAACCTTAGATACGCATAATTGTTATAACTGACCAAAACAGCACACTAGTTATTGTGTATTGTAATGGTGTTGCTTATCTTCACTTGCTGAACACAGAAAACAGTACAATAACAATCGTTCTCATTAATGTGCTTGAATTTCTATGTTTAATATTTCATTGTTAAAACATTCAAGAATAAAATGTTATTCACCTGAATGTTGGGAAATATCATAGCTAGTGTAATTACATGGCAATGATTATGATAAATATAATATCTGTATTTAATGTTAAATATACAAGATGGTTATATATGTATGGAGGTTGTCTTTTGATAGTAGTAAGGACAAAATAGAAATCGTGTAATTAATCACCTACAGTCAAAAAAAAAAAATCGCCGTATTTAAAATCTGAAAAAATAAAATGAAACGTGTAAAAGTCTGAAGTTTTGATGTTATTGTAATTTTTTTTTGTGTGTGCTGGTGTGTTGAAAGGATCAAAAAATGTAATTAATAGGAAGAGTTTTTTTTAAAAAACAGTAAAATAGATATCGCGTAATAGAAATAAAGCCAAAAAAAAAAAATCGCAAAGTTATTTTTTGTTTGTTTTTATTTTTAAAAAAAGGTTAACAGAAATTGGTTTTAAAAGTAAAAGTTTTAGTATATTAGCAATATACAAATAAAACCAAAAAATATCACCTTATAGGCCAAAAAAAAAGTGGGCATATTTTTAAACAAAAAAAAAAAAAGAAACTTGAAAAAGTCAAAAGTTTTGATCTTGTTTTAATACATAAACAATGCCAACAAGCGCCTGTGATTGGCTATCAAAAGACAACTGGAGTTTGTATAATAAAAAATCTTTTTTTTTTTTAATTTTGAATTTTTTTAGAAAAATAATAAATTTAATTCTATCTCTCCATAAACATCTATGATAAATAGAAAAACAAATTAATTTATGTATGATTAGATTTCGTTTTTGTTCTGTTTCTTATTTTTTAACAGGGTAAAAATGTGATGAAAAAATAAATAAAAACTTTATATTAATTAAAAGTTTAAAATCTTATTAATTTGTTATTACTAACTTTCTTGCCAGTCTAGCACAGCCCAGCAGAACACATCTGCGGCCCGGTGGTTGAAGACCACTGGTCTAACATTATCACATCTAAAATAACATCAACACATACCTTCAGCAAATTATTGATGTAATGTTAGATTTTAAAAGTAAATAAAGTTGCATTGATTCAAGTTCCAAATCTAAAAATAATATATATATAAATTGGGAAAAAATGTTGATGCAAAATAAATAAATAAATAAAAACTTCCTTCTTCATCTTGACTTAATCATATCATTTTGAAGTAGTTTTAAAATTGTTACTTGACTGATTCTGTTTTTTCTTATTTACAAAATTTAATGACAGATGTGCTTGTTTAAAATAAAAGCTAACCAATTCACTTCAATTATTTAAGTTGACAATTTTTATTACTATAAGTTAGAAAAAATTATATTAAATAATATTGTCATTTTCATTTCCCATTCATTTTTAAAATTTGTTTTGTGTATTTTTTCATTAAACAAATTGGAAATAAAAGATTGAAGTTGTTATATATTTTATCTTTGTATGATAAATTCAAATTTTGGCTAATATTCTTAGTAATGAAATATATATATTTTTATAAATTATTTTTAAAGTATTTTAAATTGATTGAAAGGTTTAAAATACTATTCTAAATAGTTAATATAAATAAATAGTAGGAAAAGTAAATGTTGTACTGCATAAAAATATTCCACAAAAAGTCAGTAAATTATAAAGCAAAATGGAAAAAAAGATTGCAATTCTTAAATTATAATATTGCATATTCTTTTGATTTACTAATATATTGATTATTTCAGACAAATTTATAAGTTTTATCATGTAAATAAATGTTTCTGCATATAATATAATCTAACTTAAAAAAAAAAAGCACTACTTTTTAGTAGTTTTTCTAATAACAAAGAACGTTCACCACCAATGTTTAATAATGAAGAAATATTCATCACTCATGCTTGGATTTGCTTTTCATTGAATTTTTCAAACATAAGATCCTGAATAAGCACAATTGATTTGCAATGGATTAAATTATAAAAGAAATTTAACAAACTTTTAAATCTTGCCTAGCATAAATTTATCTAAATTTATTTTTGTGAATCTCTGATTTATTCAAAATGCTTCAACACATTAAATATGCTATGTAATTATAATCAGATTAAGACAATAATATCTGCAATAGCACTACTATAATTGCACTGTTTATTATAATCCATTGTTGTGTATTCTGCATTTTTTAAGAAGTTATCTAAATAAATAATAAATACACTAGTTTGAAATATGCTCTAAGCCAGCATTTCCCAAACTTATCTATCATGGAACATTTTGCAAATCCTAAAATTTTATCAGAACACGATTTTTGTAATATAAAAATAGGTTTGGATTTTTTGGTTTTAATAACAAATAATGTAATTAAGTATAAGAGTAAAAAAAAAAATAAACAACAAAATAAACATTTATTCTAAGATTTTAGTTATACAAAACTGAACTTTTGAAAATAATAAGCAAATAGACAGTAACAATAAACAATAAATAATCAATAACATTTTTAATGATTTGGATGTTTTTGAGTTTTTGAATTATAAATTCCTTTAATGTCACAGAACATTTATTGATATTCCATGGAACATAGTTTGGGAAACACTGCCCTAAATAATTATAATTGTTTTAACAATTAAATAGTTGCTGAATTTACCTTGCTATAGATAAGTAATAAAACACCATCAATAAATGTCTTGAAAAAGGGATCCATTTCCTTAAAAGGATTTCTACAGAATTCTTTATAAGTGATTGTGAACACTTTTAGGCAAAAAAAAAAAAAAAGAAAAGAAATAAGCTTAGAAAATAAATAAATAATAATTATTGGTAAAATACAATTGAAATTTTGAATTGTAATAAAAAATGCTTAATGTGAAAAAAAAAGTGTTCTACTGTTATTTAGTAAAGTATAAAACTTTAAAATAGTGGTTATTAAAATTTGTGTATAGTTTAAGTATTTAATATATTAACATTTGTTCAACTGGTTATTATTTAAAATTATTTATGTCTTCATTGATTTTAAGAAAATCTTTGAAATCTCAGTAAACATTTTAATTAAAATAATTTGTGATTTTTTATTGTTAATTATTAAAATTATAATATAAATAGCAGTTAAAATTATCCATTTTTTTATTAAAATAATATATATTTTTTATTCTTTTGTTTCTAGGAAAATAATCCGTAAAATTGATGTACAACCTTCAGAACGGGTTAAACCTATGTATCAGCTGATCAAAGAAATAGAAAGCAAAGATCCTGGTCCCTGTGGAGGCTTTTCTCAAATGTATGCGTGTATGTGTGATTATCATGATTTGCCATACAGAGAAGAAGTAGCATGGGTGAGTATAATTTTTATTTGTTAAGCTATAGATGTTTTTTCGAATTTCTTTTATAAAGAATAAAATTATTATTCAAACTAATTATTATCACCATTATTATTATTTTTTTAATAGTAAAAATATGGCTTAAATATTGTGTTATTTTTTTTTCAAACCTTTTGTGGAAAAATATTATTTTCAAATGAAGGAAAATTTCAACATTTACACAAGTATTTACATTGTTTTAATTGTTTATAACTTTTTGATTATTGCATTTTTAGATTCTAATACCTAATGATGAACATGTGTTAATATTTATATTTTTTAAAACAAATCCATCAAAGTGAAAATTATGCCAATAGTAGAAAATAATATACAGAAATAATTGATAAAATTCATTGATGAGATAAACTTTTATGTCTATAGAAGAATCTATTAATGCAATTGCCTCATTTTAGTTGAGAAAAAAGGCAACTGATTTAGAAATTTTTTTTTAATTGATCTTTTTTTTTTTTTCAAGCAATACCTGTATTTTATATAAAACTTTAATCTATATATAATCACTAAATTATCCATTCCATAATAGATTACATTAACTTTGCTGGTATAGGATGTCTTTTAAAACATTTTGTACTAATTAATAGTTAAAACATTGTTCAAGAATTTTTATCTTTTCTTTTATAACATCCACTGTGGGGACCTTTAACGCTTTGATATTTTTACATGCTACAGTGTCTGATTTAGTGAAATATTACCACAATGATAAAATGATGGGCTTAGAGCTAAAGATTCTTGGATAAATTTTCACAGAGTGTAATAAAAAATAAAACTGTCAGTTGGTCAGCTAAATGGAATTATTACTCTTAGTTTATCTAGGGTGCTCAAATGTCACAAAACCTCCTGAGCAACTAACTATAAGACTGCTGTTAATTGAATTGTCATAATTGTTTAATTAAAATAAAAGTTTCTAGAGCTATGAAATTAATTATTGCAAATGATTTTAAGATAGAATCTATAATAGCAAAATTATTTTTATTAAGTAATGAATAATTTATATACACTTTATATGGACTAATATTTTAGTATATTAAATACCTTTCTATCAAAAAAGTAATATAAAATGTAATAGTAATAGTTATGATTGAGGTGTAGAGGAAAGATTATTAGTGAAGAGAATTCTAATTTATAATCAAATATCAATTTTAATATTTTATCAGGAAATACAAACCATATCCAGTCAGTTTTAATTATTTAGAGTTTCATAGTTTGTTTATTAGATATATTATCACATTTTTGTGATGCAATGAGGAAATATTTGAATTTTTATTTCACATTCTGTCAGATCTAGTGGATTAAAAATGAGTGGATGTGAGATTAGTAGGAAGTAATTTCTCATTAAATACTTTCTGCTTAATATTTAAAATGCAATAGGACTATATTTATTTCATTTGTTTTCTCTAGGATGTTGATACTATTTATTTATCGCATGATAGTAAAGAGCTGTGCTTGCAAGATTTTGATCACCTGGAGTCCAAGTAAGTTTATATGTAAATATATTTTCACACACACACACACAACATATAATAAATAACTTAGATCCTGAAATTTTTTAATCCTACCCATTTTTTATAAAAGTTGATTATTTTTTAAAGTAAAAATAGCTTTCAAAAATATCACAATTTTTTTTTACAAAACCTCCAGTTTTTTTTTTTACTTCTAAATCAAATGAAAATTTATTACATTACTTTTTCATCCAAATATTTTTACCATTTTTTTGTGGCTTTGATTAATTTTATAAAGTATAATTTTAATACAAAATACTATTGCATTTCTGAAAATTGGGAAACAATAGTAATTATAAAATTTGAAAACACAAATAAAAATTAATTAATTTAAAAATGCAATTAACTGTGAAAATTAAACTATTAATTTAATAATTTTAATTAAATTATATGGTTTAATTTTCATTGATTTGTAAATTAATTAATTTTATTTTTATTGACAATATATAATTTATATTTTCCTCAAGTTTCAGAAATATAATAGTATCTATTTCCTCTAAATTTTATTTTACATCCTTGATAAAAAACATAAAAAGTGTTCAAAAATGTTGGGAGATAAAAAATTGATATAATTTTTTCCTTATATTATTAATTCATAAGGAATAAAAATGAGATTTTTAAATGTTATATTTAATATACATATAAATAATATTAAGTCACTTTACTTATGCAACTATTTTTCTTTATTTTTATTTATTTGTCTTTATTTTGACTGTATAGTAGTTTTTTTTTATAGTTATAACTATTTAAACATACAGATGTGTACATTATCATACTATACACATCCATCAAAATTGTCTCTCTATATATTAATATACATTATATTAATTATATAATCATTGATACCTTCTACATATTTAACTTAAATATATAGAAGATAACATGTATTAAATTAATATAATATTTATTTAACATTGCTGAATGCTGTATTAGTAAATTATAATTAAAATAGAATAAAATAATAATAAAAATATTAGTAAGTTCAATATTACAAAATTTTCTTTATTATAATTTTATTTTTTTGCCTATTAAATAGTTTTTCTCAAATGAAAATTATAACCAAAATGAACAAGTTATACAGATATATCTACCCACAATTCAAAGAAGTCTGTTAATCACCCTTAACATTAAAAGAAACTTTCACAAATTGATGATCTTAGGTAAAAATGATTAATCAAAAGAGTCTCTTTGATCCTTATTTTGTCTTATTATCGTTGCTTCATCAAACAATTTTTTATGATTAGTATTACATTCATAAATGTATAATTGCAAAGAAATCAAATCGTACATCATGTGACTTAATTCAATAAGCTTGTACAACAAATGTTATATAATGAACATGAATAGTTCTTAGCAAGCTTTTTTGAATATCCCTATCCCCATTATATAATAAATGTATAAAGCTGATTATTTTTATCAATTAATCTATAAATTGATGATTTTAGGAAAAAAACAGTAAATTTTTTTTTTTATCATTATCATCAATACACTCTTTAGATCAAAATTTTTAATAAAATGATTACAATATAAAATGCAATTCACTCTATTTTGATAATTATTAAATCAAAGTCCAAAATACCCACCTCAATAGTAAATTTAACATTAGAATCAAAGTCATTCAGTCCAATTAAAAAAAACAACCCCTTTAATTTGTCTTTAACAACAAGCAAACAACCAACTATTCTGACAAATAACTTTGAAACCATATTTTTGACTATTACTCTCTAAAAATTAATATGGACAGAGTACATTAGTGGTAAAATAATAAAACCAATAATTCAATTCTTTTTAAATTTTATAAAACTTACACAAAATACCATTGAATCCTCTAATAATAAAAGCAAATCATGAATAGCATTAATTTTAATAATTTAGTTTGATTTTTAATCAAATGTATTATTTTTTATAATATGAACTAGAATTTATTTACATATATAATAACAAAAAATATTTATTTTTGCTATGTGTATACACATGTGTGTGTAATTTGTACCAAGCTATTTTTTACTATTATATATATAATGTTTTTTTAAAAAAATATGTTTAATTATTTTAATCATATTTTTACATTTATTTATTTCCAGGGACCTTATTCCTATTATAGCGGGTTTAGAATATAATACTTGGTTTACTAGTTTAAGAATTAGCAATACCAAATTGGTGAGTTCTATATAAGATTTTTAAATAAAATTTGTATATACACCTGGGTCTTGTTTTATGCGGTAGATAGGTTCCACAGAAAACCCGCATTAAAAAAAATCACACAAAAATAGACGTAACTTACCTTGAAAAATGGGGGATAGGGTCTATAATTTTCAGAATTCGCATAAAAGCAAAGCAACAAGAAAAAATTACTTTAAAATTTGCATTTAAAAAATAAGCAAATAAAGTATGACTAATAAAAAATTGATTCAAATATTTGAAAAAAATTAATATAAGACAAACTTTTTTTACATTTTTTATTAACTACAGTATTTAATTTTACATTTTTCAAACATATTTTAATCATTAATGCTAGCATTCGTTTGTAAACTGATAAGAAATCAGATTCAATGTGATGTGATATATTGTGGCTTCTCCTTAAACGAAGTCAAGAATCTCTCAGCAATTATGCCCAGAGAAACCTGTTAGCCATTTTATTTTTATTCGTGATGTAATGTACAACTAGCAACAGTTCCATTCTTGTGTTGTGTTAATGGTTTTCTGTTTCTATATTAAAAAAATGAAATCGCAATCAAAACAAAAAGATTATACATTATCATTATTTTCAGTTTATAAAATCTTCGTTTTTTATTTTAAAAATCTAAAAGATTATTTATTTCTGTTATATATAACAAAATACGTTTTAAAAGTGTAAATTTTTTGAATATTTATTGCGATATTTTTATATGTAAGTATAAATCTATTATTATTATTTACTCATTAGTATAAGTAGGTTATTTACATAGAAGCTAAGTTTCTAAATACAGCTTCAGGCCATATTCATGTTAGCTGCTATTATAACATTATTATTATTTTTTTTTTTAAAAAAAAGTATTTAAAGTGAAAATAAGTTATTAATAATTTAAATTTCTTGATATCTAATAAATATAGTGAAATATGAAAGATATTAAGAAGAAACATGAATCGCATAACTTCAAAATTGCATTACAATAATCTGCATAAACGAGACCCAGATGTATTTAAATAATTTGTATATATTTGTATATTTTAAGATTTCTTCAATATATTTTTATAGATGAATTTTATCAATGATATAATTTAAGCAAAATATCACTTAAAAACAAACATTGCAAACTGTAATCACATCATCTAGTAATAGAAATAGAATATGTCTGAAATGCTTTAAACCAAACGTGAATCTGCTATTAGCTTATTATACAAGATTCTATAAGAGTTGTTGATCAGACATTAAAATATTCGATGCACAAGAAAATTGGAAATATCACCATATCCTAAGTATTTTCACAATTAAATTAAAGTCTGCTGTAAAGAGTTAAATAAATACCAAGCATATCTATATAATATATCTCTATATTATATAAATAAACTTGTATATTAAAGCAATTTTTAAATAGCCAATATGAAACGTAATTAGAATTTTAAAGTAGCAAATTTAGACTAAATATAGATTTTCTATTAAAATAGAAATTTTTTAAATGAAAAAAAAAAAAACCATTTTAAATTCATTTAAAATTAGAAATGGGAAATTTCTGATTTATACATTGATATTTCTGATGAAAGTAAACTTTTTAAGAAAATCAATTTATTGTTAATTTTAACAAACTGTAATGTATTAAATTTTTGTTTCTTAAATGGGAAACTTTCATGAGATGTTGAAAGATAATGCTGCAAGATTTTTTAAATACTAAAGGAAGAATAAAATATATGTATTCTCAATGTAAACCAAGAAATTTTATTAATATATATAATATTTATGTGCTTGGCTCAGAAAAAGAAAAATGGCTGCCAATTGTGATTTTAGTGTTGTTGTTTTTTGTTGATTTATTTACATTTTTGTTTGATTATTTACATTTTACTTTGGATACCATTTAACTGAATTTGCATAGTTAGATATTGCATTGTTCATGCTTCCACTATAATTATTTTATTCATTTATTAGAATTAGTTGTTTATAAAATTAAAATTAGTAAGAAAAATGGTCATAATATATGTTATTTCCTTTGGTAAACATTTTTAAATAAAAATAAAGAAAGCACATAAAATATGGATTTTTTAAATATTATTTTCTCAAATTGAAATGTAATAAATTATTGTGCTGTAAACAGGTAATATATTGAAACAAAAAACTTTGATTTCAATATGATGCTTTATATCATGTTTTTATTTTCTGGTGAGAATACCAGAATATTTGATGATTATAAAATATAAATTTTGTTTAAGATACCCAATATTTTCAAATTATGCTCAACATTTTAAAAGTTAGACTGTAAGTGACTGATATTATCAATAATTACACCATATTTTATAAGGAACAACATTTTAATTATTAATATAAATGGATAATAATTTACAGTGATGAGAATAATAAATCAAGAAGTAACTGAAAATGTAGAAGGAACAAGACAAATTGAACTGGTATGAATACTGCTGAAAAATGCAGTGTTCAATTTAATCCAGGATAATCATCTGACTTAATGTATACATATGTTACTTATATTTTGTTAACACAAAATGATAGACTTTAAATATTTGTTTTATGTTTGCTGTTCATGTTAACCAAAAGAAGATATAGTGCACCAACTACAATAATTCATTTGTACCAAGATATTTTATGCTAATTATATATTATAATTAGTAAAAATAAGACTGTATAATGGGAATGTTTTTAAATTCTTAATTTAGTTTTGATATGACAATAAAACAAAATATATATCATAGTATAATATCCTTTTTTTCATTTTTATAAAATATAAAATTTGTAAAAGATGTATTGGAAGAACAATATTTTTTTTAAGAATTCCAAGCCAGTGCACCCAGAAACTTTTATTTGTTTATACAATGATATTTCAATTGTCACCAGATAAATTGAATTTTTTTTTTCATAATGAAATTTTTTTGATCTACTTTTAAAATCCATTTTAAAAAAAAATGTTACATCTATATTTTCTTGCTGAAAGTATAATCAACTGGATGTTGATTTTATTGTCTTAAACAATAAGATTTTATCAATTTTTTCATATAACTAGTGTTAATCTTGTGACATACTATTGATTTTAATTATAGTCTTTGTAAATCCATTTTAGTAAGATAATTTTGATGTTTTAATTTCTTTTTATCCAGAAATTTTTATATTAATCTATTATGCAGGTATATGCTATTTTTACTTTTCTGTAACTATTTAAAACAGACAGTTCCAAATTATTTTAGTAATAAATTTCCATCTACTTTATATATATATATATAATGGGATTGGGGAAATTGGGATTTAAATCATCAGGGATCTGAGGAATTGTTTGTTTATCCTCAAGAAAAAAAAAATATAAAATTTAATATCAAAGGGATGAGCATGAAAGATCACTCTAGAAAACAGCAGCTAAATCCTTAGAGTAACTATGATTAACCACAAATCCACCAGCATTATCAATAAGTATAAGTAATATTCAAAAGAAATAACCATCCATCATCATGAATGATCAACAATAAAAATAAAACAACAATCTTGTGACTGGATTTGAAATGGGTCTACTGTAGACCAGGCCAACTATTTAGCTTTTGCCAGTTTGGGCAATTATTTAAACATAATTTGAGTGTACCAACTTAAGTGCTCATCCATCAGAATACATAGTAATGAAAACAATAATGCTGGGATATTAAAACACGCTGGTAATCATCAATGCTCTGGCCACTTAGTACCATTAGTATACTGGCCAATTATAAATTTAATGTTTAGTAGAGACTAAACTAAAATAAAATGTAGTGCATGGACTTTAGAGAATATGCTCTTAGCACCAACCAGGATATCTGGATGCCCCTAAGCACTAATATATATCTTTTATATATCAAACCATTATGCTTGAATCTAGCTCAGAAAACACAAGCTCTATAACTATTGTGACCAAGAGATGATGCAATATAATAATTAAAAAAAGCCATTTAGAATTAAGTTCACTGGAATAATTTTTATAATGAAATACAAGTTTATTAATAACAATAAAAAAATGATATTAATATCTCTGGAATAGAAGCCTTCTGATTTTGATTAATATACAAAATTTAAGTTATTACATTATGATTTACATATATGTTCTTATAAAACATACATATATATATATATATAATATTATAAATCGATGTCTGTATTTCTTTAAAATAATATATGCAAATTTATAAATAAATATTTAAAAATACAGTATTTAAAAGCTTATAAAAAATATATGTATAACCGTCACTTAGTAGTGCTTTCAATTAAGCTACAAGTTAGTTGAAAGCGCTGCTAAGTGATGGTTATACATATATTTTTTATAAGCTTTTAAATACTGTATTTTAAAATATTTATTTATAAATTTGCATATATATATATATATATAGGATGGAAAAACAGTAGATCATTAGGAAAATGGATATGTAATATAGAAAATAATAATGAGAATGATAAAGCTGGGTTAGTATATAAGATTATTTGTGAATTTTGTAACAAGATATATATTGGTCAGACAGAGAAAACTGCATTAGAAAGAGGTAAAGAACATGATAGAGCAATTAAAAGGAAGGATATGAGATCAGGGATTTATCTACATTTTTTAAATACTGGACATAGAATAAATTGTGAAAAAAACATTCAAGTAATTAAATATATAAAGAAGTATAGTGAGAGGATATGTTATGAATCTTTGTATATACAAGAGAATTTTGAAAAATGTATGAATATAGTTAAAGGTCCTGTAAAATTTTCTGAAAAATGGGTGTTATTAGATAGCTGGAAAATTTTAGTTAAGTATAATTATAGGTAAATTATATGTATATATTTATATTGATAAATATCATTCTAATTATGATAAGTTTAAATTATTAAATATAGTTATAATATGTAAAAAAGAGAAAATTAGGAAATTTATAAATAATATTAAAATATATGTGATTATATAATGTAAATACATGATTATAATTTATAAGTATAATGTAAAATGAAGCCTATAGATGGAGTTGCTGTAAAATAGAAGGAATTATAATATAACTTTGTGTATTTACATCTTGATAAGGCTCCAATATAGAAGCGAAATCCAGGTTGATAAGGTTTATTAAACATAATATTTTTTAAAAAGTTGTCTTATTAAATAATTTTTTATTGAATTATTTTTTAATATATTACGTTACAAAGACAACATTATGAACAAGTTTTAATTTAAAATTTGATCATTTTTTATATATATCCATCCACTCACAGACATGCTATATAATTTCTGGACATATTTTAAGTTATATAAAAATATTATAAGTGATTAATATTTATCTATACATGTCTATCTGACATGCATTGATATATTCACACAGACAAATGGCATTACAATTTCTAGATATATTTGAATTGTTATAAAATAATAATAAAATAAATGATTAAAATTTTAAGTTGTATAAAAAATACTATAAATGGAATTCATTTAATATATATGTGTGTGTGTTTAGCCATTTATGCACATACTGCCATTTACATCATATGCTATTTTTGATTTGACAAAACAATAAAATTATTTAAAATATTTTCATAATTTATTCCTTGTTGAATATACCTAAATCATTCCATATATGTGTGCATATAAAAAAAATATTATGAATCAGCCATCAAATTTTCTCTTTACTGATTATAGTTTTCTTCTTCTTTTTAAAAAGAAATAAAGTCAATTTTTGAGAGATTACTTTTTGATTGCTGATTAATTATCAATGTCTTTAAATTTAAAAGGTCTTTTTTTTTAAAAAAAAAGAGATTGTTAATGAATCCATCATTTCATTCAAGCAAAATTTTATTTACTTGCTTTCTTTTAAATACATAAAATCATCTATGAATTAATTCCTTTATTTTTACTTGTAATCCAAGCCAAATTATTACTTGACTTTTAAGTTATATTTTTAAATGTCATTTTAATGAAACCATTAATAGTGTTTTAGAGTTTATTTTATTGGCTAGTCTGGTTGAGTTGTGAATTTGGGGTAATTTTGATTATATATATAAATATATTTTCAATATCTTGATAATAATAGTTACTCAAAGTAATGAAAACCATTTAACGAATATCAATTTTTTTACTGAGTCAGATTTAAAATGTATATTTGGTCTAGGAATAATGTCTAGCTTAATAAATGATTAGTAAAAGTTATTTCCATAAAGTAGTTTGTATCTATGTTGTGGGTGCAGAAAATTTGCTACTTGTCAAATAAACTGTAGTAATTTTCTATCTATATATATTCTGTGCAAATGATGAAGATATGTGTAAGAGTTTTTTAGGTCAGTAGATGAATGCTGATTTAGCATGAAATGCACATCTTGGGGATCATTTATCTTTTTCACATATCTTTGATCACATATTTCAGTAATGTGTGATGGAATAGAAATATATTTAAAAATATATATATGGAGTTAAGTTTAAATATCTTTTAAAATCTTGCTTGAAAAAGTGCTGTCAGTGTTTCTAATGTATCCATAGTACAAGAGATTAGTCTGAAGTGTGGTTTGATAAGTGATTATGATAGGAATGAGCTAAGATGGAAGATGCACTGATAAAAATAAAACTTTGCAAATATATATATTTTGAAAATATTGGTAATAAAAGTTGTTCAAAATAATGAAAACCAGTTAACAATTATCAATTTTAAAAATACACTAATTTTGTATAATGAAAAAAAACCCCTGATATTTCATATTAAAAGAGTTTCATGTAATGCATATTAATTAATATTTGTTTTGACAGATTTGAAATTCTTTTTGTTTGTAATGGTAATTTGTGTTATCTGCTTTGTATGTAATGAAGTTTCATCTACACATATTTAAAATATGAAAGTAGAGATTACAGTTGTGTGGTTATAATTAAAAATTTATTGTATATTATAGCCATGAAAAAATATATATAAATAATAAATGCACTCTTATACTTCAGAAGGTTAAATTTGTTGTAACTGTAGTTTTCATAATATTGATAACATTGTATGCTAAGAGGTAAAATAAGTAACATCCATTAGCTTGATAGTAAAAAAGAGATAAAAAGTGTTGTCTGAATGTCAGATGCAATAGATACCAAGTTGTCATTGATGAAGTTTTTAAATCAGAACTTAGCATTTGCTGTGGATATAATATATTAATATCTAACATGTATTTGTTTCTCAAGCTTGCAATGGATGATTTTTGAATTGAATGAAACTGAACTATTATTAAATGTTTTATTGTTATTTTGCTTATATCACCAGTATCCATTTTTTAAGCCATTGCCCACAAGTAAGGGTTTTACAGTAATAAAGTATAATAATGTTCAACATAGTAAAATTTTTTGAGCTGCTATATGACAACAATCTTTTGATTCATAGAAAATAGGATGCATATTTTATTGTATTGTTTTTATGAAGTTACTAGGTTGAAATCCAGAGTTTGTATGCATACACAATATAGACATAAGATTCACCAAATATCTGTCTTTTACAGTTTAAAATTATTTAAAACACATAAATTTATCTCTTTTTATACATTCACTTAAGTCTTTTCTATGCATCTTAGTATTTAATAAAGTGTATTTCTTGATTTACATTAAAAAAAACAAAACAACAACTCTAAAATGTCGACTACAGTATATGATTACACTTTATCACTCACTCACTTTCTCAAACCCCCTCCCCCCCAAAAAAAAAAACCACCTCAAAATAAAATATAAGCAAACAACTTATTTAAATCTTAAAGTAATTAAAAGTTTTAAAGTAATAGTTTGAATATTATAATATGAGCATAAGTTTCAATGATAAAATCCAAATAGGTAGGCATGGGAAGTCTATTCTGTTGAATTAGTATTTACTTATATGGTAATAGAGAAAAAATACTTCTATATCATCAAATTTGTAAATGTTTCACAAATTGAAAGATAATGGTTCTTTCTTCCTAGTTATGAAAAGATATGATAGTTGTATAAGGCTTAAATTTTGAATAACAAAAGTTGAAAATAATCCATTCTCAATAATATATACTGAAGTCTCACAGAACTTACTGTTCATGCAGTATACAGATTATATATCTATTAATAAACAATTCATTGAAATAACATTATGGACAAATTCAGTATAAAATTTATTATATTTGACTATTGTTAAGGATAAGGAAATAATACAGCCTATGTTTTTCCTCGATTAATTTTGAACACTGATGACAAATTATACAATGAACAAAACTATACTTTTTCTATGGCTTACTTTTTAATTAACTCATCTAATACAAATTATTGCTTCATTTTTGAAAGCTTTTCAGTCTATAGATATCACTTTAATTCTCTTACTAAACATTAGCAATAAAGTATTTGGAATTTTACATTTATTTTCTCAATGGTATACCCTTTAACTAAACTTAAAAGTAAAATATATTGTATAACTTCGTAAATTACAATATTAAAATGCATTAAACTTAAAAATTTAGTACCCCCCACCCATCCTCTATAACCAAATATATTTTAAATTAATAATGTTAATTATTCAATATAGCAATTAATTTTTTATATAAGTGAATTTCAATTTAAATATAGTCTACAATATAAAATTATGTTTACCTTAAATTATTATTAAAAATATCCTTAAAAATAACAAGAATATATTAATGTATATATACAAAATAACTTTAAAAATTAAAAAAAAAAAGCAGCTTATAATTATACTTTAATAATGTAATGAAACAATTTCCATTAATGCTAAAACAAAAATCCCTAAATTAGCAAATGCAAATTTAGCTTGTGGCAAAATAAAATTATTTGAAACTTAATGGTTATTAAAAATATCATTAGAAGTAAGCTAAATAAATGCATAATTGCACAATGGCAAAGAATATTAAATTAAAAATGTTTAATTGTTATTATTGCATAATTAAAAGCCCATAAAATTTGATAAAAAGTAGAACTAAGATTATTTCTAATCATGATTGTTTTGTGAAGGTGGAAGAAAATTTATTTTTTTACTTTTTAATGCATTTATATGAATAAAAGCATTTCTTTAATTTTTTTATTTTATTTTTTATTATATTTATTAATAGTCTTTATATTAAAAATTGGTCTCTGATGATATATATTGTAACAGAAATAACCTATAACCCATTGTTGATAAACTATTTGTCTAAGGAACTACCAATCTAATCACTACCCTTCTCTTATTATTGATATTTTGCATATGGTCACATTTAGGATGGATAATGATAATCAAGTGAGTATTTATTCAATCACTCCTCCTATATATTCACTATAATCACAGGCTATATTTCTTGATCATCATTATAGTTTTAAACCATCTTTTTGATGGCCGATCATAAGATCACTCCCTGCTGGTAACTTTGAGACTCATAGCAATGACCAAGAACTTAAGGCATCATTAATCATCACAGAAGAGCCACCAAAGGAGCACAGTCCAATCAGACTTTATCTTCACAATCCTAATATCTATGTTAACATTTAAGAAATAGCACAATTTAGAGAATGGATTTGACCCCCAGTCCAGACAAACTTGATGATTTATGGAATGAAATAGTGAACAAGAATAGCCCACAACTAAATGTTTTCTATTGTATTGATACCAAAATTTATTTAACTAGGTAATAAAACATATATAACAAGTTATTTATTTATATAGTGCTATGCTTTAGTCTGTAACAATCATTAGGGATCACTTCACTACACATGCACTGTATAGATTTAAACATTTTAAAGGAATACTCTTCTTTCCAAACACAAGATAAAGTCTTTTGAAAAGATAGAATGAATCCACTCTTTTTTTTTTAAACCTAAACGTATATGTATAGGCAAATCTTAATTATTTGGAAATCTATATAGCACATGTATAGTGGAGTGATTCCTAATGATTGTTACAGATTAAAACATAACACTATATAAATAAATAACTTGTTATAGATACTGACATGTGGTAAATTTTAAACATTTTGCAAACATTAATTCTTGAAACATTGTAAATGGAATTAAGTGATTAATTAATATCTTGACACTCATTTGAAAATGCTTAAGATTTCCTATACATATACACTTACATTAAAAAGATGGAGTGGATTCATTCTACATTTTCAAAAGACTTTTAAAAGGAAAGTATTACTTAAAAGTATTTAAATCTATACAGCACATGTGTAGTTGGAGTGATCCCTAATGATTGTTACTAACTAATAAAAGAAAAGGGGTGGGGGAACTAATAATATTAATGTATCACAAAATTGCAAATGCACTCAATATCATTCCTTTTTTTTGAAAAATATAGACATAAGAATAATATAGTCAAATAATTATCTATTAGAAAAAAACAACATCTAATGATTTAATACCTTCATTAGTAACACAAACAGCCAAAATAAATTTTATACAAAGTAATACAACAAACAACAGTAACAACAAAAAATATCATATTAACAATAATCATATAATACTCTAATACCTTACTGAGGATTTTGCAATTATTTGTAAGCTTACAGTTATTTTAAGGGCCTCTACAGTCCATTATGTTACATTGATATCTTTGGCTTCAGTATAATCCTAAATACAGTACTTCGGAATTCTGTCACTTTCTGATTCCTTTATAATTTTATAGATGATGTAGGCATAGAATCTTTTTTTCCAATCAAGCAGCGTTCTTTTTGATATACTTGTTATAAGTTTTTCTTTTTAAACAGGCAGTATTATTTTACAGACAATTGATTGCCAAATAGCAGGCTATATAATCAGGGCATCACATTGTTAGCTAGACAAACAAGGCTTTCATCATGATTTTCAAAGGAATATAGAAGCAATAATTAGATAGCCTCTTTGAATGTTTTAGCACATGCTAGAAGGAATGAAGAGTACTAACAAATGAATTGATATCCAGCATAGTCAACTTACCTGTAGTATAAATAAAGAAAATGCTTTTATACAGCCACACTATGCCGCATTATTAAACCAATTAGAAATTCTTTTCTTTAGCAGTGAACACTGAATTTCGGTTTTGCTAATCTCATTTTTACCTCCCTCTTGGCTACTTAACTTATTGACTTACCAATACATCCCCTTCCCCTTATTCATGCTCCTATCTCTATATAATCTCAGTAGCATCTCCATATGTAATTAACCTTGCATACTAAAATTTGAACTATCACATTAAATAACATGATAATTTTCTCTAATTAAAGTTTACATTCCAAAGCAAAACTGAAATTGGTATATATGAACAACATGATAATATCTTCTAATCAATATCTGGATCAGAGATGAATAAACTGTGGCTTGCAAACCACATGCTATTCTTTAATTCCAATCTTGTGGCCCTGTAAAAAAAAAAAATTCCTCTTGTAATTTGTAAATAAATAGTTTTATGATTCTAGAAAAGGAAAAATGCACTTTACAATATTGTTTCTTGAATTCAATCTTATAGAATAACAATTATTGTACACATTGTCATATTTTTTCAAATGCATTAAATTCCTTGCATTAAATTTATCATGCCATGAAAAAGCTGCATTCAATTTTCTTTCAGTGACTTGCATTAATCAATTCATTAAATCCCCTTTTAACTGTTCAATAATATGATTATATTCTTGTAAAGATGTATCAATTTTAATATCATAGCAATTTGGAAATATACCATAACAAAAACATTTCTTAAAGAAGTCAAAAAGTCCACCCTAGCTCGAAGTGTTATAACATCTCTATATCTTACATATTATCTTAACATGTCAGCTTCTATTTTCATTATTATTATATGTAATAGACTGAATCTCTGACACTTATATGTAATATAAAAACACTATAATAGAGAATAAACTGAGTATTTTATAATTATGAAAAAGAACATGGAATGGATTCAATTCATGTATTTATGAAGAAAGAAATAACAAAGAGAAAAATCAAAGAAGTTTGGTTTAATGAACATGTGATGAATCAGAGAATCAATAATATTGAAATATATAAAAAAAATTCTTTTTCAAATGTTAATGGAAAAATGTCATTACAGTGATAATCATGTGCGTGGCAATAATGCATTGAATGTATACTTGAGTTCTTAAATTTATTTTGCAGTTTAAAGTGTCAAGAATCTTTATATTATGTATAATAATAGAAGTTCAATTTATTAAAATATATGCAATAGAATTTTGATTAATAAAAAATATACATTATTTATACAGTACACCAAGTCATCTAATTTGTTTACATAATGTAGTGAAATTTAACTAATAAAAACTTTAATTATTATTTGTTTTCAATATATTTTAGTAATTATCAAAAATACTGATATATATATATATACATGTATTTGTTGTAAATTTTTTAAACTTACATTGATTTAGAAATGACACAAAAATTAAAAGAAAATATTTTATTATTGTCACATCTGACCTTGCCTTCAGAAGTGAACTAGTTCAGATTCCTTTCTTATCTGATCAGATTGAGCACGCGTTGCCACTAACCAATGTATAATCATGTGGATAACCAATGTATAAACATGGCCAAAAGATAAAACATAATTATGGCCAATATGTAAACATGTGTATAAGATCCTACTATTGGTTAGGCTCTCTGAATCCAATTGCTGCCATTCATATCTGACCTTGCTTTCAGAAGTGGACTAGTCCAGATTTCTTATCTGATTGAATTGAGCACGCCTTGCTACTAATCTATGTGTAAACATGTGGATAACCAATGTATAAACATGGCCAAAGGGTAAAACATAAGTAGGACAATGTGTATAAAATCCTACCATTAGTTAGGCTCTCTGAATCCGATTGCTTCCAGTAAGGGAAGGGGGATCTGTCAATAAAATGTCGGGCTTTTTGGAGGCAAGTCAGAAAACATCTGTCCAACCTAAACAACAGTACAGGCTGTTGAAAAAGAGAAAATGTCTGTCTAATCTGAACAACTGAACATGCTATCAATTGAAACCACTTTCAATTGTGAAGGTGTTTCTACTATAGTCATTACCGATATAGGCAAGACCATGATAGGACTGGAAGCTGTTATGACTATGGCCAACTTGAGGCAAGCTGTCCAATACAGGTGGAAGACTCTTTGACTAGAACTCATGAGGCAAGCTAAGATATACTGCTGGAATTGAGTTCAGTCATATGGCATGGCCATCTCATTATTGACTGTTATATGTAAAATTGTATTTAGTAATGGTATAACATGTAAGTATAGTATCTGTTCTTATCAGCTTAATATCTGATACGCTCCCTAATGGGTGGCCAGAATATTAAACTGATTTTTGGAATTAGGTGGAGAGTTAGGAGCTTGCTCCGCCACGGGTTGACCTGGTATTGCAGTACTTCCAGGAACGGCCCATTTCTCTTCCCAGAGAAAAAAAAAAGTATATTTATTCTAATAATTTTTTTGATATTACTGTTGGTTTGGATCTGAAACCTGCAATTCAGACGAGCACACCAATTACTAAATTACTTTTTGAAAAAAAAAAAAAAAAAAATCCAATTTCTTTTGTTGCCTTATCTCTTGCAGGTCTTTTCAAGGCAATATTAGGAACTTTCTGCACAAGAAATATTTTCATAATATATTATATACTTGTTTTTATATATCAAATTATATTTTCATTTGTCCTTTTTTTTCAAATAATATTTTACTTTGATGGTATAGTTGCATTTTTATCTTTTTTAGTCATTTGTTTACTCTTTATAATTCCAATAGTTCTGTCATTTTATTGGATTTACCACATTAAATATAACATGATATCTTTCACCATGAAATAAATATTATTACAGAAACAATGCAGTATAGTGGGGTTAAGCGTTGGTAGCCGAGAGGTCAGCAGTTGCTTGCAGACAGTTGTTGCGGGTTCGCTTCCTGGCTGATGCTTTGACATATGGAAAAAAATAAGATGATTATTTGAGACTAGTTGTAATTAGAGAGAAGATAGGGAAAAAAAGTTTTCTAATATATGTATTTAGTTAACATATATATATATATATATTTACAGTTGATATTCCTAATCTTCAGAAACATTCTAATGAATTTAAATTAGAACTTACTAATCAGTTTCAAGCATTACTAGATTTTGAACATGATTCAGATTTAAATGAAATTAATATGAAAATAACTGATACACTTTTGAAAACTGCAACAAAGATAGCTGGTAGAAAAAAGCAGCAATTGACCAATAAAATTTATACTGAGACTAAATAATTTATGAAGAAGAGAAGGAATGTGAAGATATATAAAAATGATGCATTAAAAAGGATTGAATATCTCGAATTTTGTAAAATGGTGCGGAAAAGAGTTGAAAATGATATAAGAAAGTATCACTGTGAAATAGCAAGGAAAGCTGTAGAAGAGAATAAAAGTCTCATGAGTGTATCACAAAATTTTGGTATTGGTAGGAAATTTATATCTGCAATAAGAAAAAAAAGATGAAATTATTACTAAAAAAAGAGATGATCTCATGAAATGGGTAGAAGACTTTCATCAAGAATTATATAGTAATAAAGAACAAGTACCTCCTATATCTATTACATCTTCCGAATTGCCCAGAATTTTAAATGAAGAAGTGAGACATGCAATTATATGTATGAAGAAAGGAAAGGCTCCAGGTAATGATGGAATTATAATTGATATATTAAAAGAAGCAGGTGAAGAAACAAATTTTTTTAGCAAAGTTATATATACCAAATGTCTAAATGATAAAGATGTACCAGATGATTGGAAGAATGCAGTATTAATATTAATATTTAAAAAAGTTGATAAAAAAGATATTAGAAATTACAGACCCATCAGCCTTTTATCAGTTTTATACAAAATAAGATAATTACAACTCGTCTACAGAGAACATTGGATTTCCACCAACCAAGAAAACAAACTGGATTTAAAAGTGGTTTTAGTACAGTAGATCATATCCAGGCACTGAGAGAAGTTATAGAAAGGACAAATGAATATGAGTTGCCATTATGCTTTGGATTTGTAGATTATGAAAAGGCATTTGATTCTATAAACATTTCTTCAGTCGTTAAAATATTGGATCATCAAGGTATAGATCCAGGATATTGTCATATTTTAAAAAAATATTTATAAAAATGCAACAGCAACAATTAGATTACATAATGCTACTGGAAAAGTCAACATTGAGAAGGATGTAAGACAGGGTGACTCTATATCTCCAAAACTTTTTACAGCAGTGCTGCAAGAAGTATTTTGTGGATTAAAATGGGAAGCTGAAGGAGTGAAAGTAAATGGAGATTATTTGAGTCATTTAGATTTTGCAGATGATATAGTTGTTTTTGCAAATAATGCTTTAGAGCTGTAGGAAATGTTACAGGAGTTATCAGATGAAAGTAGAACTTATGAAAGTAGGACTAAAGACTAAAGTAATGTTTAATGGATTTTCTCAAAGTATGAAAATTAAGATTGATTATGATGAGATAGAAGAAGTTAACAGTTACAAATACCTTGGTCAGATTATTAATATGGATAGAAACATAATGGATGAAATTAATCATAGAATTAAACTTAGTTGGAATGCTTTTGGTAGAAATAACTTGATACTAAAAGGAAATATGCCTATGTGTTTGAAAAGGAAAGTTTTTAATAAATGTGTTTTACCAGTTCTTACTTATGGATCTGAGACTTGGACACTTAATAGAAGAGCAATACAGAGATTTCAGACCACTCAAAGAAGCATGGAGAGATGCATGTTGGGAGCAACAAGAAGAGATCGAAAACACAATATATGGGTAAGAGAACAAACAGGTGTTACTAACCTCTCTGAAAAAATTAAAAGACAAGTGGAGTTGGGCTGGACATATTGCTAGAAGAGATGATAATAGATGGACAATTGAAATCTTAAACGCGATTCCAAGAGATTGTAGAAGACCCAGAAAGAGACCACATGTAAGATGGGTGAATGAAATAAGAAAGTGTGCAGGGGTAATGTGGAGAAGAGAAGCTAAAGATGGAAGAGATGGATTGAACTTGGAGAGATCTTCATCCTGTAATGGATTGATAATGGTTGATGATAATGATTTGATATTTTACTAGTTAAATGTTTATCATTTTTGTAGCATCATGTTGTAATTTTTTTTTTTAATATTTAAGTATTAGAATTTTTTTTAATAATGTAAATATAAAAAATATTAATTAATTTTAGTTTGTGTTCATATGTTTATCGACTTAGTAATTTTTTTTTTTTTAAAAAAAAAAGAGAAAAAATGTGTCATCAGTTTCCTAAACTATTATGCAATATTGACATGTGTGCTGTTTTTAGAATTGCTTTAAATTCTAGTTAATCCTCAACAGATTGGAAATGTCATTCTCAAAACATGTTTCCAGCCTGATTACACGGAGATTTCAGTAGTATTATGTAATTAAAATCAGCTGCCCGTATTTAAAAGGTCTACATTATGTTTAATATTAAAAGTATTAATCTGAAGTCATTTGACTTTTATTTCGAAAATTTTCCCTCTCAGTTATTTTTGAATGCCATAATTTTCTAAAAAACATAAAATACTACTATGTATTAATTTTATTCCAAATAATCAAATTTAATTACTTTGATTTAAATTTTAAGGACTTTAAATATTTTATACAAACATTGAATATACCGAATTGTGTTTTAGGAATTTCATCAACAAACGTGGATCCCTCTAGTGTCGTTACGTATTATTTTGTAGCAACGGTGACATATCATGTGACTACACCCGCTTATTTATATAAATGGAATAATAGTATTTATAAAGTTATTATCACGATGAACATGCAAATTAACTAATAAGAATTTTTATATATACATTATTTATTTTTAAAATGAGCGTTAATTGATTATCGGTATCTAGAATTAGAATGGCCATACTTTTTTATATGAGACTAGACTAGATTAAGAAATTATTTCACATAATTGTTTTTGATGACTTAAAAATGCGAGTTGATATTTGTCACTTTTTACTCATAATCTGTCAAAATATTATGATTGACAATTAATCAGCATTCCCTATATTTAAAATGTTATCCATGTTGCAAATTTACTGATCTCTTAATAATGATGATAATGAACCCCTGCCATCCCATTAAAAAAAAAAAAAAAGGTTTCAAATTAATTGTTTCGTAATCGTTATTTTAGAAATCGTAAACAAAATTTTGGAAAAAGGAAGAGAAAAATTTATGTAATATTTTATTTTTATGATGTCTAAATTTTTATATATATTTAAATTGTAAATTTATTAAAAAAACTGATTGCAATAAATACATGGCGTCTGCGTATATACAAAAATCATTATAAATATTTATTTAAGTAATTATTTTGTTTAAAATCTATATTCCTGAAATCATCACCAAATACTCAGAGAAATACCTTAAAGCACACGTCACTTTGTGGATATATGATTTATTTTCCTTGTGCTTACATTGTGTATATTGTCTGTATATGTATCATTCATCATGATTAACAGTCATTTGTAAATGAATTTGGCCATTTTCCATCCACCAGAAAAAAAATAATAGAAAGAATAAAACATTAAAGCCATTTTATCATAACTATACAAACCAATCTTGAAGCACAAATATATTCCTATACATCACATATTGTTTTTTTTTTAATTTTGTTTATTAAATTTCTGACACTATTTTTTAAATTTTGTTGCAAAGTTGTTTTTAAATATGTCAACACTTAGCAAATTGTAGCTCTTCATTGTATTCTATCCCCAGATATATTCTTACAATTAAATCTATCATTAAGTCTATAAAGAAATCTATTTTTGAGATCTTTATAACATAAAGGTACCTACTTTATTTATGGTGAACTTGAACATAGATTCCATGACAGAAGTGATCTACTTCTGTCATGGGATCTATGCTCAAGTTCACCATAAAACATGCTATCACAATACTAGATTCATTATTTACACCAAACTGAAGAATATACTGATAAATATTATGATTATTTCATCATATATTTTCAAAATCTTATTATTGTTAAATGACAGTTATGTAAGTAGTTAATTTAGTTCAAGTAGTAAATCTGTTATGATGAAATATTTTCTTTTAACTGCATCAAGAGATTGGAGTTTGTGTTACACATTAGTATTCAAGACTGCCGTTCTGATTTGCCTTCTCATCCAAATTAAAAGTAGTTGAAATTTTTTTCAATCTTTAATTAGTAATGCCCTTAGTTTTTTAACTATTATTTACTAACCAATAATCAAAACTTTAAAAAAACATCTTTTGTATTAAAAAGAATGGTACAATCATCAACATATTCTTATTTTTGCTTTTAATTGGTTTAAGTTAAAAATTCTGTTAAGTCTATTTCATATCTTGATGGCTGTTTCCTGAGACTTCTTATATACTGATCTAAAGAGGACTGCTTTAAAAATGAAAAACAAAATGGTCTAGTACCCTTCCTTGTTTAACACAAATTTTTTTTTTCAAATGCCTCAGATTTTTGATCATTGGCAGATATTTCTTTTCACATTAAAATGTAAAAGTGAATAGTATGAATAAACTTAATATGTTACCAGCTAATTTCAAATATTGGCCCAAACCTTTTCAATTAACTGAGACAAATGCCTTGTCTAAATTGATAAAAGCAATATACAGGAATGTCTTGATTAGTACAATTTCGATTAGTACGGTTTCACTATAGTACGGTATTAAAACAATAGAACAATCCACTAAAAATTGTATTATTCATCATTTTCAGCTTTTAAAAAATTATAATCACTTCCTTTTATAAACAACCATGAGTGTGAAAAAAAAGTTCTTCTGGAAATAACATACATAAATGGTTAACATTAGAACAAAAACTTGATATAATAAAGCTTTATGAAGAAGCTGCTTCCTTTTCTAAAATAGACCGTGAAAAAGGAATGAATGAATCATCAGTTAGACAAATTATTAAAAAGAAAGATTATTATAAATCCCATGGTATAGTTACTGCATCTTATTTATCTAAATCAAAACCTAAAACAGAAGCTATCTTATGGTAGATATGGAATGGCTGTTATTGATATGGGTCGAAGATTTTAATCAAAAAATAATTCCTTTAAGTCAAATGGAAATTAAGGCCAAAGTGCTTAGTCTCTACAATGACTTGAAAGAAAACCAAAAAACAGAAAATGAAGAAGCAGGGGAAATTAATGAAATTTTTACAGCAAATTGTGGGTGGTTTTTTTATTTTAAAAAGTAAACTGGCATTCATAATGTCAGTATTGTAGGTGAAAGTGTAGATAAAGAAGCTGCTTTAAAATATCCTCAGAAATTAAATGAAATTATAGAAAAAGGAGGCTATAAAGATGAAGTAATATTTAATGTTGATGAAACAGGAATGTTGGGGAAAAACTTACCAACATGAACTTCTATAGCAGCAAATGAAAAGGCATGCCCTGGATATAAAATTTCAAAAGACTGCCTAACACTTTTATTGGGTGGAAATGCAGCAGGAGATTTCAAATTAAAACTGATACTTGGGTATTCTGCTAAAAATCCTCGATGTCTTAAAGGTTTCTTAAAGAAAACTTCCCATATTGTAGCGCTCAAATAAAAAAAGCATGGGTCACAAACAATTTATTTGAAGATTGGTTTACCAGCTACTTTTGTCTACAGTGTTATTGCAGAGAAAATGGTTTTGATTTTAAGATTTTATTGATCTTAGATAATGCACCAGGTCATCCATCCGGACTTTGTGATTTAAATAAACATGTAAAAATAAGTTTTCTTGCACCAAATACCACTTCATTAATTCAGCCAATGGACCAAGGTATTGTTGAACTTTTAAGATCTATTATTTTCCACAAACTTTCGCACAAGCCATAAAAGCCACAATGGGGGTGGGGTGTGTGCCTGTGCCCAAATTTTAAGGTGAATTTTGGAAAAGCTATAACATCAGAAATGCTATTGAAAATATAGGAGAAGAATGACTTGAAGTTACAGCCAGTAATATGAAGGCAGTATGGAAACATATCATACGACATTGTGCAAATGATTTCATTGGTTTCAAAGCCAATTTTGCTGAAATTATGAAAAACATAGTAGAAATTGGAAAAGAACTTGGTTTTGAAGAATTACATTTCACCATTGTGGTTGAGTGTATTGAGTCAAATACAAAAGACTTGGATAATGAAATTTATTAATATAGAAGACCAATGAGCCTATGAGAAGATGAGACCAACTTAGATAATGCAGAGTTACATAAAGTTCCTACAAAAGAAATAACAGCTGAAGAACTTGAGATAATTACTAACATGGTTGAAACTCTTTCCAACTATATTATGGAAGTTGATCCAAATATTGAACGTAGCTTTATAATTCGCTGAAATATCAACACTTCAATTCGATGCTACAAAGAAATGTATGAAGAGAAGAGGCCACAGAAGAAACCAGTGCAAACATCAATATTGCAATTTTTTGGTAATAAAAAATAAAATCTTTAAAAAAATATACAGTACAGTATATTTTTTTTGTTCAATTATACATTAATAAAAGCATTTAAATTTATTTATGTCATTTTATTATTTATTCATATTTTATTATTTATTTCTAACATGGAAATCATCAATATATCGATAATTGAAAAAAAGTGCTGACAAAAAAATTTATTGGAACCAATTACCATTTTTCCTATAGCTTTCATTCCTCGATTAATACGGTTTCAAACAGTGCGGGATATTGCCAGAACCAATTAACAGCACTAATCGAGGCATTCCTGTATAAATCATATTTTTACCCCGAATATTTTTTTTTTTTATTTGACTGATGCTAGAAATGATATCTATGTGTTTCTATATTATCTAAAACCATACTACATATTTAATAAGTACTTATGACTAAAAGCAACTTATTCAATACGATTTTTAAAAATATTTTGCTGAAATTGATAACAACTATAACATGGTAATTGCTGCAGACCTTTTTAGCTATTTTTATAAATTGGAATATTAATACAATTTTTCTTAAAAAAAAAAAAAATGTGGCAAAACTTGATGGGTTTATGTATTATTGAACAGTAACAAACTCTCCATACAATAGTGCTATGTGATGTTTAGTGATTTATATATTGCTAATTTTTTCTATTAATTTTGAAGCTAACATTACTGCCATATTTTAAAACTTGATTAGATATTTTATAAGAATCTGCAGCCTTTTCTATTTTAAGATTACAAAGAAGTGTTTTAATTTTTTGTCTAAATTTAAATTAAGAAAAATGGATATGTTACTAAAAAGTTATTAAATTCTTGTATCATTATTCAAAAGGTATCAAAATATTTTCTCCAACTGTTCAAAATATCTTCAATACCATATAAAAGAGTAACCGTATATAACATTCAGTTCATCATAAAAAAAAAATCTAAAGTAATCATGATTACTAAATGATTGTGTTTCTTTTACAATTTTAATCCATTTATTATTCTTAATCCTTTATGATAATATTTCTGTTTTCAAATCTTTATATTGTTTAAGTATGACATTCACTGCTTTTTCTTCTAAAAAGAAAATGCCACATATTTTCCTTTACTTTCAAGTCAGTTACTTTAATTGTCAGGGAATCAATTAGAATCTTTCTTTAATGAATCGAAGGAAGGACTTGCTTGTATCCTCAACTCTTAAGAGAATTCTCTACCATAGAAAATTCTCAAAAAGTTTCTCTGAGATAAAGCAATGTTTCTGTCCAGCAATCTGATTTAAAACATCATAATAATTATATATGTTTATATTTATGAAAATTATATTTAAATTTTTGTATCTTTTTTTTTTTTTTTAGAAAAAAAACTCATCAAATATTCATGTCATATTGATACTGACTTTGGAATGATTTTTAATCTTTTACATATTAAACCAAGTGTTAAAAATAAGCAATTTAAAACAAAATATTATATCATATTATATATATAAAACTTTTTGATTTCTTGTAATCAATTAAAGACAAAAGTTATATTAAGGTTATAAATTTTACAATATATGTTATGTTTTTTATGTTAAAATTTTCAGATGATGAATCATTTATTAAGTGGAAATTTTCTATTTCAGACATTAGTTATTGATTTTTCTTGTTTGATTATTGATATCTATTTATTCTAAAAGTCGAAAGGCATACTTTTAACTATTTGTGAGAGCAATTACTGTCAACTTTTGCATTGTAATGACTTGTTTTTGATGTAGTTTTAAAATCAATGCTAAAATAAATTGTTAATAGACTGATGAGTATTATCAAGTTAGCACAGACAATTATTAGATTTTATCTTTTAGTCATAAAACTTGCTTTTGGATTATTTTAAAAATAACCTATGTCTTTTTGTTATAACAAAAATGTTTTAAGTCTTTGTTATATTTGTTTTGAAGATAAAATAATATTATGAAGTAAATAAGTATTTGAAAAATATTTTTTAAGAGACTCTCTTATCAAATAAGTTTGAGAATGACTGTTTGCACTAAAATGATGTAAAACTTTAATTTTAACTTTGATTAGAATTACATTGCCTTGAATTTTTAATTATATGTCAAAGTTAAACTTGTACACTATTATAGCTTGTATTGGTTTTGAAAAAAACTGACACTGGAAAATCATACTGGCCATTATTATAATTATATATTACATCGTGATAAGTTATCAAAGAACACTTATTAATCATCCAAAATGACAAGAAATAAATAATGTCATCTTCAAAAATATTTGTTACTGAAATGTGAAACAAAATTTTTATTGTTAGATGGAAAAACAACATTTGAAGTTTGTTCTTCTTTTTCTCATGATGCTTATTTTGAGAGATGTCAATAGGATTTTTCTACAGCATGTTAAACTTTAAAGATTTATTTAGTTTTAAGTAGAAACAATGTTCACAAAATGATTAGAAAATCATTTTCAACTTTCTCATGTAATGTTAAAAGATTATTATTTTTTTTCTTTTTTGAAATGTTTTGTTACAAATTATTATTATCAACATTATATTTAAAATCTGTGTGCTACTTACTACATATATTTGCCAGAAGGTTTGTGATGATAGGATTTAACTTGCAGCTTTTTTATATATTTGATTATTTAGATTTTCTAGTTGAATGTTTTTAGAAAAACTCAGACCCCCCCCCCCCCCAAATTTGAGATGTTGCAAGTTATCTTGTATGATACTATTTTGACTGAGATGTTACAGTAAAACTGTGTTAAGTGACTGGAAATCAATACAAAACTCCACCAACAATATTAAATGTTATTTCTTAATTGTAGTATTTATGTTTAATGTATAGTTACTAACCAAAGCAATGAGTGATCTTTAAAACAATTTTAGACATACAGTGATCTACAAAAAAATAAGCAAAACTTATCAAAACCCTAAGTCAAAAAGGAAAATGCAAATTTGGAAATATTTTAGAGAAGAATTAAAAAAAAAAAAAGGTTTTAAGTGTTTTTGCTGCTCAACTCTCAAATCTAGTTAGATCTACTACTGGTTTATTTGGAAATTTATTAAGGAATATAAGAAAAATATAAATAAGTCATAAGTCTAATGAAGTGTCCATAGCTAATAAAATGATAATTTCTACAGAAGAAATATGACTAAGAAATATTTTACTGAAGCAGCAGTAACAAAGAAATTTGTATTTATATTGTTTTCACTGAACATATATTATAGCAAGTAGTTTGGAAATTTAAAACAATATTTAATTAAAGTACTTTTCATAAAAATAGATATAAAACAATTAATTATAGTATCAAAGATAAATATTTGTAAAAACATTTGAATGAAAATGAGATTGGGGTATGTGTGCGTTTATTTTGTTCTTGATTAAGTAGCATAAATAGTAGTTTTTCAGAAAATTTATTAGGTCATTAAAAAAACAAAACAATTGCTCAATGTTGATATTAATAAAGTATTTTTTGTGAATGTAATAAATAATAATGACAAGGAGCTAAATGGAAATCCAAGTAAAAAATCTCAAGATACCCACTTTTCTTGAACAGATAAATCATTGTAATAATTAAAAATCAGCAAAAATGTTAATCTATATTTATTTAAAGAAAAAATGTAGCAAAAATTTAAATGTTATCTATGTAAAATATAATGAAATATTATATATATATGTCCATTTGATTACTAAAAAGATTTCAGTACTATAAAAATAAAATGGAGATCATTTATCTTTTTCACATGTATGTATGTGGTCATGTATATCGGTTGTGTGAGATAGAGTGGATAACTGAAGGGAGCTCGAAAGTCTGTATTCAAATTCCTACAATTACGTAAATAATATATTTATAAATAATGCTTTCATGCAAAGTGCACTAAAAAGCCAATATTTAAAATTGAATATGAATAATTACAAAAAATATCTGAATACTAAAAAGTTAAAAATAATACATATAGAAAATATTTTATAATAAATGCTTTTATTTATTTACTATGCCGTAAAAAATCAAAAATAATTGTTTTCTTCAACCATAATTAGGATTTTTATATTTAACTTGAAATGAAAGTAATGGCTGTCCAGAAATTAATTCAATCACTAATTTTTACAACTAGTGATTGAATTAATTAATTTCTGGATACCCCATGCTTTTTTTTTTTTATAATAATAAAATAGCTTTTATATAAAAAGTAAAGCCACATTTATAAATTAATCAATATATTTCCTTATGCAATGATTCTTCCATTGTAACTTTTATATTGTTTTATATTTTTAATTATTTATATTTTATTTTATCATAAGTTTAACAAAAATCAAATTATATATAGTTATTATATAGAAAATGATTGTTTATTTTTCAGGTTCCTGAAGCAGCAGAACAAATTGTAACTGTATTAAGGAAGTCCATGTCTATAGAAGAGATTTATTTAGATGGCATGGGAATCAAGTGGTTAGTATTTTTAAATAAATATATATATATTGAACCAGGTTCGAATATGTGCATTCGAAACACCGGTCTCTTAGGCAGAGAAGAACTTACTCGGAGAGTATGTATGCCCAAATGATAGCTATAAAGTATATAACTAGCGTTACATTTCCAGGACATAGCTTCTTCTCGGCTGTTGAGTTCAACACCAAGTTCAAAGCACTTTTTTTTGTTTGTGTATAAACACGGGCGCCAGCTGCTTATTCTAAAAGAATACTAAAAGAATAGACAACGCACTTTGAATAGTGGCCACTAACTCAACGCCTAAATCCATGACTAGCTCAGTTGTTTGTAATCACTAATAGATTATACTTAATTAGTGGTTAAAAGACTTGATAAAAGGGAATTGATAAAAAGAATTGACCGACAAATAAAGTTTAATTTTAAAGATAATTTATTAACTAACATTTATTTACTAAATTTAAACATTTTATAATTCTAATAAAACACACGCATATTTTAAATTAACATTTCTAAATAGTTTAAATATTCCTATAGATTCAATAACAGAACACTCTAATTTAACTAATAAATATTGATATAATGATCACGCACATATTAACTCATGCACACACATAATAATGATAATAAAGGACTACATAGCATTTGAAATTTAATCACACACATATCAATAGTTCATTTATGTATGATATCGAGTTCATATAATTAGACTCTTGGAGGATTCGCACGAATTAATGAAATGCAATGGCTATTACAGTATAAACGAAAATAAGCAAATGTTTTACCTAGGATTTTGAACGTAGATTTAACACTTTGTTTTCTTCTTGTTTGTTGTTTCTTCCAGTATGAATGGTTCCAGTATGAATGCTTCCAGCCGGCTGGGACGTTTCCTTGCTGAGTTTCCTGATTTTCACGATTATTACTATCGGAGACAAATAGATACTGACGGAGATTTTCTAAGATGTTAAGCTGACATTATTTCATGGGCAGATCTGCTGTTTTCTCGGACATCTGGGCTGGAGATAAACGTGCATTCCCAAGATCTTCTCAACACTGCATTTTGTTTGTTAACTGCTCAATTAATTTCTGAACTGCACTACTCAATTACTTTGTGAACTGATTGTCTCAACTAATTTGTGGAATGCTTTGTCTGATAAAAAAAGGTCTATTTATACCTGCGCCTTGTTGTCTTTCTAATATCTCCGGCAAAGATCTGTTGTCAAATTCTGTGCAATGGTAATCATTTGATAAACGTGTTTTGGAAGATTGCTTAATTAGTAATAGCCATGCAATAAAACGTGTTGTTTTATTTTATTAATAGCCATTGCCGTGGTTTTTAATGATAATCTTTTTTTATTTCGCATACATTTTATTTATTTACAAATCGCACATATATACGCACATATATTTTTAATACAATTTACTATTTAGTTTTAACATTATTTTTTCTTTAATTAAACTTGAATGAAAAGAGATTTGTATGTTTTAACTTTTTAAATTATATTTTTACGAATACTAATAAAAACTATTTATTTCCTTTTGTAAACCTTTAGTTTCATTTCTCAAACCAAGACTCCCCCTCCCCCCTTTTGATTAATTAATTGTAGCTTTTTTTTTATTTCAAAAACTAACGCTAGAAAACTATTTAATTCTTATCTTTTTTCCAAAACAAACTGCAATAAACTCTTCAACGTTTAATTTTATGTTTTTCTTTTATGAACGATTATTTTAATAATATAATTTTAGATAAAATTATATGTGCCTATATCAATATAGGTACATTACACCGCCCTTCCTTTTGAGAGTAAAATGCGTCATTTTTGACCATTTTATCTCTGACAACATTAAATCTTAATTTATTATTCTTTCTAAGTTTGCTTTTTGGTATCTTTTCCTTTCCATGCTAAGGGCAATCTCCAATTATGCTTTTCTTCTTTCTATGCTGGTAACATTGCTTACAATGTTCATCCTGGATAGTGACCACGAGGACAAACTAATTTTGTGGCACAGGGATCTTTTATAAATGAAGCTTCGGCTGCCGATTCTCTTGATCGGACTTTGACTAAGAAAAGGTGGCTGCAAATGGCAGGAATTTCAACTGTCCATTTCCGACTTACGCCCTGGAAAACGATTGCCGATTCTCTTGATCGGACTTTGACTAAGCAGCTGCAATGGCAGGAATTTTCAACTGTCCATTTCCGACTTACGCTTTGGAAAACGAGGTACGAGATATGGGGATTCTCCCCTGAAAAGTGACTTATGACTTACTCTGGTTGTTGCCAGTGCGCTTTTTAAAAGAGGAATGATCCTGGCCAATCCGTTGCAGGTACTAGAATTTATCCAGTCGAGAGCTTTAAACTTAACCTTAACTAACTTATTTCAATACTACCCTCATCCCTTTAGATTCGAACCCTTATACGCTCCTAATACAACTTAGATTGACTTTCATTTATATTATTTTTAAATTCATTACGAACATTATTTAAATATTATTTATTTAATCTTACAATACTATTCTAAACTATCACGGACATCAATTTACATATTTATTTATATTACGATATTACTTTTAACCCATTACTTTAACTTATATATTAACGTGCGTGTACTCAGAAAAAAAAACTATTTTGCTTTATTATGATTCATTTATTTAATTCTACAAACATTATTTCTAAATCCTTAATTTGACCCATTTATTTAACTTGATTTTATTGATTTTTATTTATTTGAACTGTTTATTTACGAACATTTCCTTAATTAATATGTGCGTGGAGAAAAAAAAAATCTTTTATTTTGCGAAGCCTCCATTATTATTATTTGACAAAACAATCCATCATTTTAAATAGCGAAATTCTAATTCAGGCTTTTCACCTACGTCAAAATAATTATATTAGACTCATAGTCCATTTCCGGTCCTTTTTGTTTATTTCCTTTACTATTCCGCCCGTTTACTAACTTTTAAACTATGTCAGGTGGTTCCTTCTTTCTTTCTACAAATTCTATAATATAAACTAACTTTCCTCTCTTATCGGTTCCGCTTTTATATTTTATTGCTTTATCTCTTTCTCTTTCTGTTCTGTTTTCGACTTCGTAACTCAGAAAACCTTTATACCTAGACAAACTCCGAATTACTTCAATCTGGGAATATTTTTTTCTACACTTTCTCTTTGTTTTAAATCTATGTCTACAGCGAATGCGAACGTTTACTTTAAACCTTTTATTTTTAATTCTTTGTAAAAACTCTTTTACACTATTTTCTACCTTTTGATCTACATAAGTTTCTACTTTATCTGTCACAACGCTATCTGATTCTAATTCAATTTCTACCTCTTTCGTGACCTCAACTCCCTGACTTTCTTTAATTAAATCTAACTCTATAACTTCTTGGTTCTTCTCTACCTTTACCGTTATCTCACATCTTATTTCTCTTACTTCTGCTCTGAGTTCTTTAATTTCTGTTTTAACCTGACTAATTTCTTCCTTCAATTCTGCTTTGAGTTCTAACTGACTTTGCTCAAATTTCTGACACAATTCTTGTTGACTTTGTTTAATTTCTTGACGCATTTCTTTTATCAATTCTGCTTTGAACTCTTGCATCATATTCATCATCATTTTCATCATCATTCGCATCTCAGATACTTCTTCTTTCTCCTTTTCCACTAACTGGGGATTTTTAAAATATATTGGGCTTTCTTTCGGATCCATTTTCGAAAATTTCAATTTCAAAGTACTAGCGCTTATGTTAAACTAAATTTAAATACGACTTATTTATTTATTTTTCTTACTAAGATGGAAACTCACGCTAACTCCACCCTTTTAGTCCTTTTCTCTACCCGATCTTAATGCTTTAACTCCGCCCATAACATCTAATTGACTCTGATTTGATAGCATAAATGTCAAAATCTCTTTTCATTTCGAAAAAAAAAGAAAGTTTCGGTCAATTCTTTTTTTTTTTTTTAAATTAAAACACTTTTACATACGTAATTTAACTTTTGTATAAAACAAATTTTTCAAACAAGAAACAAAGTACCTAATTAACTATTGTTTCTGACAAGTTCGGCCCACGTTGGGTAAAGCCATTTGAACCGTGTTCGAATATGTGGATTCGAATCACCGGTCTCTTAGGCAGAGAAGAACATACTCGGAGAGTATGTATGCCCAAACGATAGCTATAAAGTATATAACTAGCGTTACATTTCCAGGACATAGCTTCTTCTCGGCTGTTGAGTTCAACACCAAGTTCAAAGCACTTTTTTTTGTTTGTGTATAAACACGGGCGCCAGCTGCTTATTCTAAAAGAATACTAAAAGAATAGACAACGCACTTTGAATAGTGGCCACTAACTCAACGCCTAAATCCACGACTAGCTCAGTTGTTTGTAATCACTAATAGATTATACTTAATTAGTGGTTAAAAGACTTGATAAAAGGGAATTGATAAAAAGAATTGACCGACAAATAAAGTTTAATTTTAAAGATAATTTATTAACTAACATTTATTTACTAAATTTAAACATTTTATAATTCTAATAAAACACACGCATATTTTAAATTAACATTTCTAAATAGTTTAAATATTCCTATAGATTCAATAACAGAACACTCTAATTTAACTAATAAATATTGATATAATGATCACGCACATATTAACTCATGCACACACATAATAATGATAATAAAGGACTACATAGCATTTGAAATTTAATCACACACATATCAATAGTTCATTTATGTATGATATCGAGTTCATATAATTAGACTCTTGGAGGATTCGCACGAATTAATGAAATGCAATGGCTATTACAGTATAAACGAAAATAAGCAAATGTTTTACCTAGGATTTTGAACGTAGATTTAACACTTTGTTTTCTTCTTGTTTGTTGTTTCTTCCAGTATGAATGGTTCCAGTATGAATGCTTCCAGCCGGCTGGGACGTTTCCTTGCTGAGTTTCCTGATTTTCACGATTATTACTATCGGAGACAAATAGATACTGACGGAGATTTTCTAAGATGTTAAGCTGACATTATTTCACGGGCAGATCTGCTGTTTTCTCGGACATCTGGGCTGGAGATAAACGTGCATTCCCAAGATCTTCTCAACACTGCATTTTGTTTGTTAACTGCTCAATTAATTTCTGAACTGCACTCACTCAATTACTTTGTGAACTGATTGTCTCAACTAATTTGTGGAATGAATTGTCCGATAAAAAAAAGGTCTATTTATACCTGCACCTTGTTGTCTTTCTAATATCTCCGGCAAAGATCTGTTGTCAAATTCCAATGATAATCATTTGATAAACGTGTTTTGGAAGATTGCTTAATTAGTAATAGCCATGCAATAAAACGTGTTGTTTTATTTTATTAATAGCCATTGCCGTGGTTTTTAATGATAATCTTCTTTTATTTTGCATACATTTTATTTATTTACAAATCGCACATATATACGCACATATATTTTTAATACAATTTACTATTTAGTTTTAACATTATTTTTTCTTTAATTAAACTTGAATGAAAAGAGATTTGTATGTTTTAACTTTTTAAATTATATTTTTACGAATACTAATAAAAACTATTTATTTCCTTTTGTAAACCTTTAGTTTCATTTCTCAAACCAAGACTCCCCCTCCCCCCTTTTGATTAATCAATTGTAGCTTCTTTTTTTTTATTTCAAAAACTAACGCTAGAAAACTATTTAATTCCTATCTTTTTTCCAAAACAACCCGCAATAAACTCTTCAACGTTTAATTTTATGTTTTCTTTTATGAACGATTATTTTAATAATATAATTTTAGATAAAATTATATGTGCCTATATCAATATAGGTACAATATATATATATTAAAATAGCAGCACTGAGCTAGCTTTCAGCAAGTTGCTGCCATAATCAGTGTATAATTTTTGAGATTTACAAAATTATTTTTATTATTGAATAATTTACAAATGTTTTACAATCTCATCCATGATTAAATATAATATTTATATGAAAGAAATATTGGTGAAGTTTCTGTAATTTACTGTGAATATACTTAAATATAAATAAATGATTGCCAGTATGTGCATACATATGTATGTAGGTCACTAATCTTAAACTATTACTCAACTAGACAAATCTCTTTTAATATATATGTATGTTTAAGTGTTTCAAATCTCTAGTTTATGTAATGAAGGCGATTTTCTTCTGAAATACATATATAGTAAAAGAGATTATGAAGATTTTATATTGAGAAATAGTTTAAGATTTTCTATAATCTTGGAGTGGATAAATGCTTCACAAATCTGATTGATTTGAAGAGTTACAAAAATTTATCATACATATTTTATCAATTATAAGACCACAAATTTACTAGATGGAAACGTGAAAAATATTGCTTAAACTACAAAACATGATTTTGCTTGCTTCAAATGTATAAGTTATTAAGACAGGGCTTAAATATGTTAAATTTATCTCAAATTCAAATATTGAATAAATTTTGCATCTTGATTCTTTTAATCTATTGATTATGTCATACTTTTAAGGAGACTCAAGAGAAACAGGGAGGAGGGAGCAGGGAATTGAATTAGGCCTTGGTTTGAATTATCAAAAGCCTATTAATTTCAAATTAAAAGATATTGAGGGGTGACAAGGATGGTGGGAATGTGGGGGACAACGACAGCGACCATTCATTTTTTTAAAAAAAAAAGACAATAATTATAATTATCATATATTTTATTTGTAATGAGTAATGGTGATCATGTGATGTTCAGTGGTTTAATGAATAATCTTATTAATTTTTTTTTTTCTTATGTAAATCATTGTAAACTTCTATTTTTTTCATCATATTAAAGTTATATTTTACTATTTTCAAACTGTAACATGAAAAAAAATTTTTTTTTTTGGTAAACGTAGTTTTTGTTTCTTTTCAATATAATGTTATTATTATTTTAAATAAAAGATTTTCCTTAGAGTGCACTTAATACCACTTTCTTCTCAATGTTTCACAATGAATCTTCACAAGCTATTGTTCATATCTGTTATTGATTATAGCACTACTTTCATTTACATTCTGCAAAATGTCAATGCTTTAAATTTTTTATATAGCTGTGTACTTGTATACAAATTCACATAATTGGTTAAACAAACCTTTGAAAACCAAGTCACAAGAAAAGTTTTAAATATGCTATCAAAGTGCTTGATAAAATATTAGAATCATTTGATAAACAGCCATTTTGTTTTTCACTTTGTAAATATTGTAATTAAAATATTTTTATAATGTAGCGGGATGAGCAGAAAATTGTTATATCAAAATATGTGTTTCAAGTCAACGATTGGAAGCCATATGTAAGAGGACAAGCAGAATCAAATTATAAATATGTAAGTCAATGTCCAATGATTGGCTGTACCATATATAATGGGACAGTGTGAACATACGATTCGATGCCATACGATTAGAAAACATATATAAGTAAATGATTTATTTCTTCAAGGGGATATGTCTCATTATGATCATTAATTTAATTAATTCAGTCAATATAATCAAAAGAGTAATAACAGTTAAATAGAAGGAAATTCGACTTAACATGCCTTCTCCCATTTACCCGTTACTCGGATCACATTATTTCACAGTATTCGAACCCACGAAGAATATGCATGGGTTCTACTTCAGGGTATGATTATACCATGCTTGTTTACAAATTATATACATATGATGTGATGTGATGAATTGTGGAGCAGATAATTAGCAATGACTTCGATCATTATAATGAATAAAGTTTTTTAACAATAACAGATTTTGTTAATAATTATATTTTAACATAATATGTGAGTTGTACAGTTATTAACTGAAGATTGGATAATCATTCATTACCCAAATTTATATTAATTTAAATTTTATAACACAAAAATAAATTAAAACTTCCATTCAAATTATTATATATCTATCTTAACTAATTTTCCTATCCTTGGCTTTCTCTTGTTTTTATTTATGGTGAGTTTATCCACAGTCTAGGATTTTTTAAGGATTACTCTATGTTTTGAAAGTCATTTCCTAATGGTGTGATAATATGATAGGAAAGATCAGTCATCCATGTGTTTTAATCATATATCCGAATAACGATTATTTAATAGATAAGTTAATTTTAACAAATATTTAACACTTAATATTTTATCTTATAATTATCATAGTATATATATTGAATATTATATAGAATAATAAACTCTTACCCTTTAGTCCATAAATAGTCAAACTTATTGTTAAGCAAGCTGGGGATATCTATATCTACATTTTATTAATAAGTTGAAATAATAATATTTATGATCATCCCCTCTATTTGAATCTAACTTATGGTTGAATGAAATTCACCTATTATCAAAAGAAAGAAATTAACACAATAAGAAAATATATATATATATTATATTAATCCTGTGTAGTTGAGCCAAAGTTAAAATTATCAGCAGTTCATATTGACAGATGTTTAAGGAATTTTATTTTCGCAAACCCTTTTATCTCGCATACAATTCACTATACTATATTCGAATGCCATTTGAATCTTCATGATGGCGATTCCATTTCTTTCATCTACAGTATTCACCCTAATCTAAGAATCTAAGAAGTCTCCTTAATTTATTGTAATATATGGATAAATGCTGATCTTAATTGAATCTAAAATCTAATATTTATGGTTGTATGGTGAACAATTTCATCTCCACGATGTCTTCTTTCTTTAGCCAGACATAATTATGTAATTCTGTAGATAAGTTTGCTTGAAGTTCTTGGTTTTATAAAGAGTTAATAGTGGATTTTTAATTTTAAAAGCCTCGCATTAAGATTGAAATGATTTACCAAAATCACACTTTTCTTTATTTTGCCATAATATTCTATAAATACAATTTATCCAAAAACTACTTCAAACACTTTTTAGTAAAACTTTTTATGTATATGTACAAATAAAGAGTTTTGCTAAAAAATATTTGAAATGGTTTAGATAAATTGTATTTATTGAAATGATTTCTTAATCTTGATTCTGAAATTCACTATTATCATGAATAAAATATTTCCAAGATTTGTAAATTAAATTTTTACAAATATATATGATTTATTCATAGTAATTTAAGTAATTTTCTCCTTATTGGCTTTATTTTCTTCTTTGGGATATGATGTTTCAATAGCTGTTGTTCAATGGTTTTGAATAGCAGTTCCAAAATTAGATTTTGCTAAGATGCAATATTGAATAGCCAATGTTATTTTCAAATCTTTTTTTTTTGGAAAAAGAAAAATCTTGCATTTTATTTTATCTTCTATTTTCTAAAAACCAGATGTTCCATGGCGTTTTATAAAGTTTTATTATTATATCTTGTCAATTTGAGTTCATGTTTTTATTTCAATTATTGTTGTCCTTTGAATGTATGTGTGTCTTATGTAATGGATTAACAAGTAACTAAAATTTTCGTTGTTATTTCTTTTTTTTTTTTGATTTTTATGAAATATTTGCTTGCATTTTGAAGTTTGATTATTTATAAGTCAGTATTGTCAAGAATATAATTTCAACTGACAATTTTAAACAAAATTATTAGTATATAATTAATAATATGTTTTTGACTATTGTTGGTAGGTTTAGTCTTTAAGGTGTGTGTGTGGTGCTTTTTGATGGTAAATGTAAGTGTATCCTTACAATATATAAAGATTTTTATATTGATTTCTTGTTCTTTTTATTGATATAATAAATTTATCAAAATTTGATTTATTAAAATTGAAAAAAACAAAATACATTCTGTATGGACAACATCTATGCATATTTAAATTATGTCATAAAATAGATTTTGTTAGCAGAAAAAATATTCCATTGCAAAAAAAAAAAAAAAAAGAATTACAATTACCTTCATGGTATCCATGAATCTTACTACCTGTAGTTTCAATATCTCATTATAAAATTAAAAACATAGAAATTCATAAATTTGAATTCATAATTTTTTTTTGCTTGCATTTGTGTGTGTGCAAATGTCATTTTAGATCTCTTATTTATCTTTTCTCATCTTGTGCACTTAATTAGTTACATAGGTAATGATAGGTTGTGTTTCGATTTAATAAATTTTCGTTTTTGAGTTCATTAAACATGGGCACAGATTTAAGCTTGTATTGTAAGTGGCAAAATAATCTACTTGTAATGATATAGTCCTGATAATTATTTGCTAGTGTGATTTATAGATTAAAAAACTCTCTCGCCTACAATATGTATGTGTGTAATAAGTAATAAATCATTCCAACCAAATTAGTATGTAAATAACTCAATGATCATTTGCTATGGAATAAGATATTATTTTTGAACTTTTCAAAAGTCTTCAAGTGGGGTTTGAGTATTTTTTTTTACCATAGTCATTGCTAGTATTGAAACAATGTTAAACACACAAAATTGCACTATTATATTAATTACACTTGCAAATATGATTTAATTGGATATTATTCAAATATTGTTTGAGGCATGGCATGCATTAAAAATGAACTTCATCTTTTTTTTTTATTATTATTCATTTCCATTGGTCTCTTTCTTCACAATTAGTGTCAATATTAAATACTTGGTCCATCTGCTTCATGACTTAAAAAGACTGAATTACAATTAAGGTCTACTTTTGAATGATTACTTCGATGAATTTTTTGTTTGATTATTGTTTTCTATACAATAGCAAGTTTTGTATATCGTTTAACCATTTTTATCTTTGATCTTAAACATCAATTTATTTATTTGGTTTTTTTTTTTTTTGATTATCTTTTGTGTGTCTCATCTTTCTTTTTAAATTCTTCTATATCTAATTGTTCAATCTAGAGTTATTTGAATTTTTTTTTGTGTGTGTACAGTATATTTTTTTTCCATTTTTATTATTTTTATTTTTTTAATTTAATTTTATTTATTGCCATATCTGTATGTGTAATTCATATATAAATAATAGTCACTATAGTTTAATAATCTCAAATTTTTTACTCATTTTTTGAGCAATAAGATTATAAAACGATTAGACTAAACAGGAATATACACAGTCAGTACTAATAATAGTTGACTGGTTTTTTTTAATAGTACTTTTTCTGGTAACCTATATTTTCAGTTATGTGATGTATGAACTTTTATAAGCTTTGAAATTTATATTTGTGTCATAAATTATAACCTTTTCATTATTACGATGAAAACAATTTTTAATATGTTCTTAATATAAACCAATAAAAATTATATTCTTGGATGAATTGAAGCACCAACTTATATTTAACTATGATTTTGAATTGCATATCATACTTTCATGGATATAGTTCCTTGTTTGTTGATTTCCAAGTGGTTGGCCTTTTCTTTCCATCGATGATTATGGCTTCTTATTGATTTTCCAATTTGAAATGAGGGAGATAGATATTATCAGTAGTTCATGGTACAAAATACATATTAAAACTACAAATAAAATTAATTTTTGATATTATTCAAATACAATCAAGGAAAATCAATTCAGTAAATAAATTTTCTGTATTATAAGTACTATTTTCTTAGAGATCTTAAAATTAGATCAATTCATTGCCTAAATTATATATAGACAATAAGAAAGCATAAAGAGAGGTGACCATAACTTATGCTAGCATTACTAAATCACCAGCAAAGATGAGCGATTCCATTACTGATGCCCAATATTTAATGAAAAAGAAACAAAACAGTGCACCCAGATTACATAAAACTATATTGAATGACATCTCAAATCTTGATCTTAGTGTGGATAATATATCAGCAACATAGGCTTGACTACACAATGCACAGAAGAAAGGTTGGAAAATATTTTAAGTTTAATTCAACTATTCCTCATGAATTATTTAACACTTTTAAATGTTTTTCACTGATTGACCGATCATATTATCTGTTGCAGATATTACCTGCTCACTATATAGTTTTCCAAAGGAACTACTTAGTTCAAACAACTTTTGGATAGTATTTTATGAATAGCAGGTAATCCTAATCCTCGTCTTAGAATTTTTTGATTCTGAACAAAGAAATCGATTTAAAAGGCAAATAATAGCACTGGCTAAGCACACATTTATCATAGTAAATGATCACAGACAAAGCATGATTACCAGAGTGCTCATAAATGCATATCTAAATGACACTTATAGGCAATTTTAAAGAGCATATGGAGCCATTTTGTAAACATCATTAACCGGTATACCGCAAAGATATTCCTATAAACTATATTTGGAAACATTTGTGAATTGGAGTTCAATTGTGCAACAGTGTCGATCCACTAAGCATACTCTTGCAAGTTACAGATCAAGAGGCTATACTACTAATATTCATTTGAAAAGTTAAGCCTCGTTGTTTTCAGTGTGGCTTCCATGGTCATCTGGCAGTCAATTGTGATAATGCATAGCGCAAACATTTGTAACTCGATAAACACACTGTTATATAATTGTACAAAGGAAAAAATTCAAAAGGATAATACCTTGGAGTCTAATAATACCCTATCTGACTTAGAAAACATTTTATGCACAGAAAAAAATGAATGTAATATCGATTTAACAAATAATTTGATAGCAAATATAATGAACAAAACATCATCAGAAATAATGAACATTCTAACATTATGTGTGCCACAAGCACTACATAACATAAATAATGCCCAAACAATAGAAAGCCTGACCAACCAGAAAAAAAATTGCAGAAATATACAAAGTATATTACAAGACAGCAGTGATGATGAAGAGTCATCATCATTGCTAGAACAATTTAAAGTTAGAAAAGAAAACAGATAATCCTCAAAGTAGAGCTTTCTGAGATTTCAGAAGATGACAATGCACACTTGGGAAAAGTAAGTATATCTCATTATATCAAACTAATTGTTATAAATACTAACATTACAGAGCACTGATCATACACACAACAGAAATATATTACAACTACACACAATGAAACTTATTCTATTTGTTGATATATAATGTTAACAAGTTTTGAATATCATAAAATTAAAAAAGGAAGACTAGGTAAAACAAATAATAATATGTGCTTGTGGCAAAAAAAATATCACCCAATTAAATGGCTAGACAATCACATATATCAGGATTAGTAGAAACAAAGATCTATAGTGGATTTCAAACTGATCTTTCTAATTATCTGAACAGACTGGGTTTATCAGCATTCTCTAGCCTTACATCTACGCTCTCAGCAGGGATAGGAGTAATAATTATGAAATCATGTCCATTTAACTTGTTCAAAATTTTATTTATAGATGAGTGTGCAATCACGCTCACAATACAACATAAGTCTATAAATTTAAATATAGTGTTTGTGTATATGTCCCCTAATTAGAACACTTATCAGAATTATTCAAAATAAGTATTTATTATTTGCTAAATCCTCTCAACCAATTATGCGGATGGGAGACTTGAATATGTCATATTCTACATTTGTGAATAAATGGTTGCATCTCATCAATAATCAACTTATGAGTGATGTGTATCACTTATAAATCTAGTATTTTATTCACCATCACTTCACAACACACTAAAAATTTAGCTAGTCCCCTTTCCTCTCTCAGACCATGCAGCAATAATGGCCATTCTTGATTTAAATTATACATATCATGTAACTCTACATAACAGAACAACAAGAATTTTATTATGTATAAGAACAACATAATTTTTATTCTTAGAAATTTACCTAAACAGCTTAGAAATAGACCTTGTACAAAAATGGATATCTTACATACAAATAATATCACATACTATAAACTATGTCACAAAAATCACTACACCATCAACAACACTTTTAGCCCTTGTTGATGAATTACATAAAAGAATAATACATAGTACCCAAATACAAAAAATAATCATCTATTAATTATATTTTAAAAAACCTTATAAATTCATATGTGATATGTTAAAATAATACATTACTACAAAAAAGAAAAATGTTTTCATCACCAATCACATATCTGGTTCAGACAATACATTTGCTGGGCACTAGATCAACCACCTGCAACAAGAGTTCCTTCAGCATTAGTGATTGGAGATGTGATTGTCACAAGTCACAATATGCTAACAACAGTCTGTAAATACTTTAAGAAAATACTTCAAAATGAGCCAGTATTCAAATCATCTTTTACCTACTTTGGAATGCTGGATAATCCAGAAATATTCAAACCTCAAGATTTTATACTAAGTTTGGAGAAGAGGCCAGATTCATGCCATCCAGGACCACCAAATATACCAAAATTTGATTTTGCACACTTAAGACAGTTCCCATCTACTTATCTTGTAGATATGGCTAATTTTCTGTCAGAAAGGATATATCATATTCGGCCTATATATCCTGTAGCAATAGTTCTATTTATGAAGAAACAAACTTCACACTGTACAATGCAAAACATAAGGTCAATATCCATGGGCCCATTGGGTACTGAATTACTCGAAATTAATAAAAAACATTATCACAAACACAATTTGCTAAAAAATATGATCAACAGGACAAGCAATTTTTGTATTCAAAACTGTCATTAATACTGTGCAAAATGCAGAAAAAATACAGCCCAATGGCAGCACAACTAGATTTAAGAACAGCTTTTGATTTGGTACCAATTAATATACTCATATAAAACCCTTAGAAAAAAACAAAAATACCAAAATCAATATTATATTTGCTCATAAACTGACTAATAAATAAAGAAATATACATAATTCTAATTGAGAAAATATCTCTTCTTTTTAATCCACATCAATTAATCACACAAGGGTCTCTGCTTAGTGCATTGCTATTCACCATGTACATAAATCCACTATTTAATAATATTGAAAAATGACTCCCAGAGATCTATATATCTACACTTGGTTGGAATGTAGCTTGTGTAGCCTACATGAATGATATAATAGTTTTCTAACAACTAAAAAAACAAATACAAATATTAATTAATATACTGCATGAATAAACTTGCACCTATAAACTAGAATTTAACCTTGATAAAACATTTTCTAGTATATATATGCAGGCAAAGCACATACAAATGTATTTCAGGATAAACCCATAACTTATTTAGAATTCCCCTTTTACTTGAGTTACATAGCTATGTGAAAGCAAATACAAAAACTAATTCAAACAATAGAACGGATCATATCCTCCCTCTCAAAAGCATATCTTTCTCTATACTCGAAAGTATCACTTAGCAGCCTAAATAGATTAGGGCTACATTCTATTTATATATTTACAATACAAAAACTATTAATCTTATATCATCCATGACAAGAATATACCCACATTTAGAAGTCATACTTAAAATAACATCTGCAGACAAACTTTCTCTATACACAAAATACCTGCATACAATCTAAAAATCTATTAAATCAATATCTAATCCTAACGTAACTTTTCCATAAGACAAATAGTGCTACTAGAATACATATATATTTCTACATACAATCACAAATTATAACGTAGACTTGCCAAAGCTAAGCATTAATAATATGCAGCTAATATGTAGATTTAAATATTAGACACTCTAGTCCAATTTTTTTGATCTTTTATTCAAAATGAGTAGGTAATCATTACCAACATTATATTTCATGAGCTATAAGAAAAACATACTTAACATTGGCACTATATGTGAATTGTGGTACAGATCAGAAGAAAAACATATATTTTTTGAGTATAGTAGCTTATAATACACTCGATCTTACATTACAAAAATTTATCAGAAAAAGAATGCATTATCTTTTACAAATGCTTGCTTCACAGAAATAAGAAATACAATATTTATACTATATGTGTTATGCTGCACAAGGTGCACTTATCTTTACAATAGTAATGCGAGGAATTTTGATACTTTTAAAAACAAATTAGAGGCAATAAAACAGAGAAAAAAATCACCCCATCAGACATATATGCAGCCACTTGGTCACTTGTCCATCAATGCTCTAGTCTCTAGTGAGATGCATTTTCTATTTCCTATTTTATTGTAAATGTTCTTAATAATAGTGTAATTCACAGAATGCTATTGAAAATACTCATTGTAGTATTCTTTGATTAGTTTTGTATAAAAAATTTTTTTTTCTTCTTTTAAACTGAAATATCTGTTGATATATACATATTTCCTTGGTTCCTTCTAAAACTTGATGAATTAACTGACACAATACAAATGATGGTAATTTAATTGATTTTGTTATACCTGTAAAATATGCAAATGTATGAAAACTTAGTGTTTTGTAGAAATCTCTCCAGTGCAACTAAAAGAAGATATATCTGAGAATGTGAATAACTTTTTTTTTTTTTTATAAAAAATAAGTTTGAATGCCAAAAGTGCATTGGAATTTGCACCAATGGAGCTGCAGCCATGAACAGGATTTCAGGATTTATAGAATTAAAAAAGGTTTGTCTAAATGTAAGACATATTCATTGATTATTTGCAGAGAACAACTACATATGGAAGATTTGATTGATAATGTATTATCAGAAGTTTCCACAATAGTTAATTACATAAATAGTAATACCATTAGTGTAAAGCTCTTTCAAATTTTATGTCAAGAAATGGATTTCAATTGCGAATCTCTTTTACATCACGCAGCAATAAGCTGGTTATCCCATTATAAAGTCCTAAAAAGATTTTTAATATTAAAAGATGAATTTATCTTCTCAGAAAAATCCCACATTAACATCTTGTTTTCTAATCAGAATTGAATATGGTTGCTTTCTTATCTGACAGAATTTTTCAAAAAAAAGCACAACAAATTAAATCTTTCTTTTCAAGGAAAAAGTACTAATATGTTAATCCTAAATACAGAAGCATTTCAAAATAAACTTTCTGCCTGGTTAAAAAGTTTTAGGAATAATAAAACAGAAATGTTTGCTTCTCTCTACAAATTTCTTGAAGAAAGTAATGCTTTATTATCAGTAGTAAGTAAAAGGATAGTAATTAATGACATCATAAATTTAATGATTTTTGTTTTTTTAATATTTTTCTTACTCAAATGAAAATAAAAAAATATAATTGGATAAGAATGCCATTTGTTCCATTCTGACAATTTAGTAATCCCCCATAGTCATGTCAAAAACTAATTGATCATAGAATAGAATCAATTTTTGAATCATAATTTTGTAATAAGGATTTTTCAAAAATTTGGATCCAGTGACAAAAAGAATGTCTTTCATTGGTAAACAAAACCTTAAATATTCTGGTTTTATTCACACCCACATATCTTTGCTAAACTGCACTTTCATCATGATTATTAATTAAAAATTAGTACAGATCTTGTTTATCAAGGAAAACATTGGGTAAACATATCTAAGAATTGCTATATTGAATATTTCACCAGGTAGTGATTTTTTTGTGTAGAAATATTTAAACATATCTATCACATTAAACTGTTATTAAAATATCAAAAAAAAAAAAAATCTTAATATATTATATACTCTTATCCCTGGAAATTAATTGTTATGAGCTAACATTTAATCATTTATGATCTATTCTGATTTTTTTCAATAATCAAACACTTTGTGTTTTATAAGTTCTCAAGATTGAATTATTTTGTTGTAAATGGTCTTCAAAATGTTTTGAACATCTTTAAAATTCTCTAAATAATTTGTAATGGCTATTTGTGTGTATTAACATATAACTGAATCCAACAATATTTAATGAACCTTAAATGAATTTTTATTATAAATTTGAGATTTAAACTATAAAACATCACATGATCACCATCTCTTATACAAGCACATAATTGTTATTAAACAAGGCAAAACTCTCCATACAGTAGTGACATCCTGTGCCAACCAGCACCAGAGTAATCAATGGATGCCAGAAGGTTTGTGCGTAAAATCCCTATCTAGTGCCTACTCATCCAATATTCTCAGACTAGTTTCTGGTTGGCACAGGGTGGCACTACTGTATGGAGAGTTTTTGCCTTGTTTAAATTTGAGATTTCAGAATTATGCTGGTGTGCATATCAAATCTACTAACTTAATAATTGTTTACTCTTTTTTTATTTGCATTGAGTATCATATTTGTTTTATAATATTAACAAATGAACAATTTAAAAAAAAAAAAATTAAAATACTTTTTATTTTCTTTATTTTGGCTAACAGTCTTCCTCGTGATTTTTTTCTTTTTGTTTGAAAGACTACTTGGTGGGTCAAAATTTAAGAAGAAAAATAAAAAGCTTTGGAAAAGTATGAAAATTAGTCATTGTTAATATTATGCAGTAAATTCTCAGTTATTAAAATATGATTTTTTTTTATACTGACAAAAATTGTGTAAGAAATTATCATTTTTTTGTTTTATTTGAGCAGCTTTAGTAGCACTCTTCCAATTCTTCTTCATTCTTGAATTTACATTATTTTTACCTAAACCTCAATAAAACTTTAGATAAAAACAGAACTAAAAAAAAGATGCATACAATGTTATTAGATTTATTATATAAGAAATATATATTAACAAATTACTCCTTAACAAAGTTTAATTCACACCAGCCAATAAATTCACACGTAACAATTTTTTCCCGACATTATTTTGTTATGTGTGAATTTATTTGGCAACATGATTTAAACTTCGTTGAGGAGTTATTTGCTTATTTGTTATCAATTTAATATTATCACATTTGAATTAGTATATATACTTAATACTTTTTGAAGAAAAAAACTTTTTTTAATTTTTTTGTGATTAATTCTTGTTAATTTAATTATACATTTTTTTAGTAATTAGTTATTTTTGTGAATTTCAAAATTTTTATAGGGAATATGCTCATAAATTGTCTATGGCCTTGCTATCAAATAATAGTACTCCATTACACACAATAGATCTCTCAAATAATCCTATTGAGGATAAAGGTAAGTAATAATATTCATTTTTTTACTGTAGTTTTTAATCTTCATTTTAGCTTTTTTGTGCATGTTCTTATATCTGCTTTGCAGAATTTGCAGTGCTTATTTTAATGCTTGAACTATATTGGCCTGAAAATATAAAAGTATTAAGATTTATTTTAAAATTCACTTTTAGTAATAATATAAGCTTTAAAAAAAAAAAAAGAGTACATAATGTATGTTTGATAAAGTCGTATGCTTAATTTTATATAAAAGTATGAATACACAATTTCCCCTGGATATATTGATTATTCTATAGGAACAAAAAAACTAAAATGATATGCTTCAACTACTCAATTTACCACAGATGAAAGTATACAAAATTCTTTTACAATAGATCTTTAATAGCTGAAATACACAGGCTTATATATACCTGCGTCGGTTGGATGGACGGTTGAAGAGTTGGAGTGTGGAGTAGATTGAAGCCTGTCCATTAAAGTAGGAGATTTGCTATCTTAATATATATCTGAACACTTGTAGCATATATGTGTGGAGATGGTAATCTGGACCAACTGATGATTGCTGGTTTAGCATGAAATACGTATATTGGTGATTATTTATCTTTTCAACATATGTGTGTTCAAGTGTATCAGTGTTATGAGATAGTGTGGAGAGTGGTGGGTCATGTGAAAGTCTGTGCTTATACCCTGTCTAATAGATCTTTAAATAAAATTGAAATCAAATATATAAATTCTAATATTGACATATTAAAAAAAAAAGAACTAATAATGGGCAGTAAATATTTTGTCCATTTGTTTTTTGTGAAACTTATTAAAAAAATAAGCTCTTATTTACATAACAATTCATGATATTGTACACTAATCATTTCTATTTAAATACATTTCACATGTTATTGGTATTATGAATGAAAGTTATGATTATGAAAGAAAAAAATATACTTTTTCTCTTTCATGCACATATTAAATCAAAGGATTATAATAAAATCGCCAGAAAAATTTGATATGTATATATTTTAATGATAATATGAGAAATAATATAATAAAAAAAAATTATGGCATTTTTTTTTTTTAGGAAACTGCCTGATTCTATAACTAAAATAATATCGTAGTGGATTATTAATAATTTATTTCTTGAGAAAAATTATTAATTATTTTACATTTTATTTTTCCTTACATAAAATGTTATTTTCTGTTTGAGCATTTAATATATTAAGAGCTTGAATATACACATAACCAAAAGATCACCGGAAAACAATTCTGCATGTCTTATTTTGAAGTCCTTATATTTATGATATTGGAGCAATAATTTAATCACAATAGTGCAGTATTAAAACATATAAGGTTAACATTAATTTGAATCTTTCAATCTATTTTGATTTATAGCAAATGAATGAAATAAAATTAGATATTAAAATGAATTTAAAGTATTTAATAGGCCAGTAATTTTAAAACACATCTGCATGAAACTCAGTTCTCAGAAAGAAAGTAGGATTATTTCAATCTGATATTCCTACAAAAATGATAATATAAATATTATAATTTTTTATTATTATAGTGGAGCATTTTGATATTTTAAATTTGGAAAAATAGTGGTCTGACTATGATTTGTCTTAAAAATCATAGAAGATAGATAGGTGGATGTCCTATTTCGATATCGTTAAAATAGGAACTATAGTCAGTCACTATGTAGCAATTGTGATTGTGAATATTTGGCTCAGAGTGGGTGACTTTGAGCAGTGATTTCCATATCTAGCTAGCAGACAATTTTTATAAGGGTAAAATTTATTTAGTAAGTTATGTATTAATAAATAATATATACTCATATGATAAAGTATATAATTTAATAGTGTGAATCATGATTATATTTTCAGAGTATCCAATGTTTTTAATAAACTTATTAGATTTATTTCAAATTTTTTTTTTTTTTTTAATTTTCAAAAAATGTTAACAAGTGGCTTTAAATTGAAAAATAATTAATTCTAAAATTGATTACGTAAAAATTGGATCTCACTTTTAATTTAGATAGAAATTATTAATATAATAATTTCTTTTTATAAAATGTATATTCGCAAATATAAGATATTGTTATTTATGAAATATATGTCTTAATAAAAAAGAAAGCATTGAGCCATCTGCAGTTCCTTGCTGTCTGTAGTCATTGTGTAGCTATTGAAAGATGCTGCTCATTTAATATGGGATTAAACCTCAGTTCAGCCACTTTTTCATTTTGGTAGTCGAACATCATCTGACTTCCATGCAGCTGACCATATGATAAATAAATAAAATACCATAGGGGATTAAATAACCAAACTTTCTGAATTCAGTTATTATTTTCTTTGAAAAATATTAGTAAAATACAAAAATTTTATCAATAAGATAAAAAATTATGAAGAAGCTATATAAAAAATATCAAAACAAACAGCATTGAATTATATATTTGTTATAAAGTTTATGAGACATATAAGTTCAAAACTGAATGTATAGTAATATTGTATAAATAAAATTTGTCTTACTTGACATTTTTATCATGAGTACGCACTAAAATGTCAAGTTGCCCATTATAATGGATGAACACACAGTAGAAATATATGATTTAATCACCTTCATTTGTGTGAATTTATTATTATTATAAATATTTAACAGTAAGAAGCATTTTCTGAAAAAATGGAATTGTCATATTATAAAGAGATTTGAAAAATTTTGTATTATTTTATCACACTCATTATTAAGTGATATATTTTGCATAGATATTTCTCATTACCTTTATCTAGGTGTTTACAACCGTGATGATTCAGTTTTTGTTATTTTCCAATTAATATCTCTCTATAATTTATTATTTATTATATATTAAAAAATTTATTAAATACTTAACATATTTTTAAAAATAAAATGATTGTTTTTTTTTATGTATTAGTGAAGTTTTTAATAGTGTACTATTTTCTTTTTAAAATAGTCTTATTACATTTAGTTTTTTACCTTTCAGATTATTTTCTTATTTCTAAAAATCATTTAGTTTTTTTCCCCACTGTAACAATCTCTTTTCAAATGCTTACCTAATTCTGTTCTTTCAAATTCCCATGATTATCCAAAAGTTATTTTTTTTTGTTGCCAAAATATAACAATTTTTCTGTTTGCAGGTATTTATTTTTATGTTTGTATTTATATGTGAATAATAGAAGTTTTTCTTAAATCAAATTTCATATACTAATTTTCAAGTGGTTTTGTATGTATGTAGTGTTGCCAGTCAGAAAATCATTGCACTTTTGCAATGTGTCCTGATTGGCAATGTTAGATAAAAGATCATTTAGAGATTAGCACTACAGAAATTAGTTACGGAAAACTTCTGTTATTTTTTTCATAAACATGTGTTTAAAAACAAAAATTTTTCTATATTTGAAATTAAAAATAATGTGCATAAATATATTTATGATATTGGTACTTTCCTTTTTTATTATTTATTTTTCGATCATTGTTTTTTTCAAATTTTTGTTTCATCCATCATTTTTGTCTTTATTTATGAAATGGTTATTTTTATTAATTGAACATCTTTTATATTTAAGTGTTACGCCATTGACATATTCTGCTTCTAATATTTTTGACTTTTCCCTACAGGCATCAATAGTTTGTGTGGAATTATTGCCAAAATTTCTCAAGGTTGGCGTCTGCTTTACCCAGATTTTTAGTAGGACGTAGTAGCCTATTCATATGCATGTTTATTATTTTTGTATTGTTTGTATTTCATAGTGATCGCACGTTTTGTAATGTTTGTATTGGCCTGCACGCATTGACTCACTAACTTAATGAACAGTTTATTTAATGGATATACTTGAAATAAAATGATAGCCAATATATTAAAAATGATAAAAATTTAATTCAAATTTTATTTTCATAATATGTATATGTTAAATTCTTTCCTGAAATCAACTGGATTGAGTAAACTGCAAGATACTGCAATTAAGTAATATCATTTGATCATATTAATAATAATTTGCTGTTTTTGCTATTATATATCTAAGTATAATAAAATTAATACACGAATATATATATATATTTATGTGCATGTGTATGATATATTACTTTTCTGTTGTACTATATTTTTATTATTGTTATTTTTAAAAAAAAATTTAAAATTTAAATTAAAAATAAAAGTAAATAACTTGAATTTTTATTAAGGAATTAAGAAATATTATTTGAGTTTATTTTTCTGATCATATGTTAATATAATGCACATGGTAATGTATATATATATATCGTTATTTGATTTATGATGAGTATGTATCTAAAGGCTTCAAAGGTTAATTCTTTTCAATGATTTATTTTAGCAAAAATGAAGAATTACCTTAGATTTTTTTTTTCTTTTTCTTTTTTTTTATAACATTGAGATTATTAAAGATATCTTATCCATGTTATAACTGTCTTATTTTAGAATTTGTCATTGTATTATTTATTTTCATCTCCAAGCTTTCTACCACGATAGCTTATCATAAGTTTTTAAATCATAGAACCTTCTCAGCTTAGGAGACACTTCTAGTAGTAAGCTTAAATTCTTGGGGTTGATACAGTAAACAAGTTTTTTGACCAGAATTGGGGTGAATGCATGCCAAGATGATTATACCATTGAGAGGATTACATAAATACATTTTTATTTTTTTTGTTTAAAGACATGCTAAAACATAATACCAATACTTGTTCATTGTTTATTGTAGATTAACATTTCTTGTCGTCTTTTTATTTCAGAATCTTGTGTTTATATTACATTGTTATTTTGCCCAATTATTATTATTTTTTAAAATTCCATTAGTAAGTATTTAAATTTTTTTGGGATTTTTATTTTTATTTTACAAAAAAAAGTTAGTTATAGTTCCTTTTTACATTTTTTTTTCAAGTTGTCTGAATATTCAAAATTTTTTGGCTCATTTATACATTCATAAATGAAACATGTTGAACTTAGAAACTCTGCTTCTTTGTTTAGATTCTATTTTGTAATCAATTTTTAAAATACTTCTATCAAATGGATTGCCTTCAAATTTTGTACATATGTTAGAAATAGTTGACAATGCAATGTTTTAGATTGGCTATTCATTTGGCAAGTCTAACAATGTTGGTGGGGAAATTTCAAATGTGTTGATATCATTTCAATAATGTTCAGTGATGCACATGAAATGGCAGAATCTTGTTTTTATAGTAAATTAAAATAAATAAATAATGCAAAAAACTCTGTCAGATAATGAAAATTATTCTTCACGTATAAATCATGATAAACAGAGCTGCTCTGTTTATCACGATTTATACGTGAAGAATAAGTAAGGTAAAATAGAAATAAAAACAAATCTTTTTTTCTTTGATTGTAAAAATTGCTGCTTTTAAAGTGGATGATATTAAAATGTTTCTAGATTATAAAAGATTGGTTTCTTTAAAACAAAACAATATTGAAATTGATTTTTAATACACATAAATTTTCTTTCAAATATTACATGGACTGTGACATTATTTTTATTGTCCCTTTGATTACTAAACAGATTTAAATACTAAAACATTAAAAATAATATATATAAAAAATATTTTATAAATAAAGCTTTCACATAATGTGCACTAAAAGGCTAATTTTAAAATTTGAATATAAATAATTACTAAATATATTTGAATATTAAAAAATTAAAAATAAAAGAAAATATTTTATAATAAACACCTTTTTATTGTGAACTAAAAAGTCAAAAATAATTATTTTCTTCAACCACAATTGGGATTTTTATATTTAACGGGAAATAAAGTTGAAGGATATTTAGAAATTAATTAATTCAATCACTCATTATTACAACTAGTAATTGAATTAATTAATTTCTGGATAAAACCCCAATTGTAATAATTAATTTTTCGATTTTTTAGTTTATAGTAAATAAAAGCATTCATGAAATATTTTGCATATATATTATTAGAATTTTGTTTTATCCATCATAAAATCTATTTGGTTATCTTTTCAGATGTTGATTAATTATAACTGACAGTTTTTACAAGAAGTATTAAGTCTTAGAAGTGACAGAATTGATTTTGCAATTGTTGAAGTTTGAATTTCAGAATCCATCACTTTCTGATGTATTAAACTACACAATGGTTTTATTTTTTGAAGTTCATAGGAAGTTTGAGCATTGGAAGTAATAGCTGAAGAAATAAGATCTGACGAAGACTGCTAGGAACAGTCGAAACTGTAATATTAATAAATATATTTTGCTTCAAAGTGTCAAAAAAGTGAAATGTGGTTATTATATGTTATATATTAGAAAAGCAAAAATAAAGAAGGAAAGAGGAAGAGAAGTTATTGAAGATTATATTATAAGTAAATAATCAAATGAGTTTTATTTCTTGGAAATTTATAAGAAGTTTAAATTTTGGGTAATAACAGAGCTGGAACTGCAATTTATGGACCTTTAGTTTAAGAGACCATGACTTTAAGTTGTTCTAACCACATAGTGTAAAACAAATAATGAAATGATTTTATTTCTCGGGAGTTTATCTTGAAGTGACAAAACTGGAATCATGATCTATGGGAACTTCCGTAACATTAAATTGCAAAGAACAAAAAAAATAATTGAATAGTTTTGTTGCTTGAGAATTTAAAAGAAATTCAAGCACTGGAAATGATAGGGTGGGAGCCATCATTCATAGATCTTGTGCTTCAGATTCCTATTATATTAATAATTAATAAAGCAAGTCATATATAACATTATTTCTGCAATAAATCTTTTGTGAAAAAATAATAATTTTCAAATTGTACAGTATTCTTTGATTTGTTGTTTATTTACCCTAACCTTCAGGCAAAAATATAATGTTCATAATTAAAATTCTTAGGTAATATATATAAATGTTATATTTTGTGGGTTTTACTGACATTTTGACTTGATCATACAAACCATCAACTGGGTGATGTATAGAATATTATAAAGATCATTGTAGAGGTGCGGTAAACACTGATTTATAATAAAGTTAAAGTTTCACCAATAGAAAAAAAACACAAATCAGGTATATAAAATTGGAAAAACAGAAAAATAAGTCAGGAAATCTTCAGAGTAATATGTTTTTTAAAAAAATTCTTCCAAAGCTCTTCTACAACCATTTTTATAATATTTTATTCATCACTTGGTTGATGGCTTGCATGATTGAGCTGAAATGCCAGTATATTTATATAATCAAAATCATACACAGATGAACCTGCAAAATATATAATTTATATCTGTAACCCATGAAAATCTTCATATATATATATTAATAAGTGTTACTTATAATGAAGAAAATGAATATATATATATATATATATGCACATACCCTTGTGCTTTCTGGTTTTCATATTTATAATTTTGTAGATAAAGTGTGATATTTTATGAAGTTTTGAGGATTATTCATTTTTCTTTTTTAGGATTGATTTTTCTTTTAGCATTAGTTTACAAATATTTTGTAGCTTACTTTACTGCAAAGAGAAATAATTTTCTGATTAAAATGATCATATTATTTTTTTTATGGAATTTTGATTTTATATTTTATTTCCTATGTTTTACTTTGTGAAAACATAAATTTTAAATCTGCTTTATATATCCATATTAGATTTGTAAATCATGTTTTCCACACAATTCATCTTTATTTAGTTTTCATACTTTAGCTATATTTTTGTTATTGTCTGCAATATATATATATATATAGAACTCTTTTCCAAATTTATTTCATGAATTATCAAAGTTCCTATCGCATGCACTGTAAGTATATTTGTAATACTGAAGAGGACTAATCATAAGATGTTTTAATCCAAACACCCCAAATTAAAAGAGCTTTAGTTAGAAACAAATTTAAGGATTACTCAGGCTTGCAATAGAGATTGAATTATTGTTTGTAATGGAGATGTTGAAAATTAGCTAAGAAAGTCATGAGATTTTTTGTTTGATATATATATATATATGATAGTTTGACATATATTGATAAATTATCTTTTGATTAATTTTAATATATAAGAATTGTGAAATTAATTTTACTGTAAGGCTTTAATTTAGTTTGAATGATTTTTTTTTTTTTTTACTTTTAAACAGCCAATTTATTATTCAACTTTATTAATTAGTTAATACTTTTAATAATTTTATGAGATAATCTTTCTTGAACTTTAAAATGAGTTAGCTCCAGTTTTCATCTGGTTTATTATAATTTTGATGGGATAGATTAGAGATATTCTTAAATCTTTTTTTAAATGTTAATCTTAGAAATAATATTTATAATATGGTTTTCTGAAGAGGCATTATATCTGAATTTCTAATGACCATGGATCAGGTCTGACTTACTAGAATATCAAATTTGTGAAATGTATATACTACTTAGAAAATGAGAATACTTTATTTAGCAGATTTTACAAAAAAAATTGAATAATGATAAATTTTGTATATTATGAAAAATTATTTAATTGAATCATAACATGCAGATAGTTTTTTATTTTTTTTTTATTTTTATGGAAAAACTTATGTTTTACATAATATCATTTGATTAGATTATTTTTTAAGGTAATTTAATGCCATAAATAATTTTTCACTATAAAACTATTAACAGATTCATTTTTTTTTAAATTTTTTGTTTAAACAAAAAGTTATTGAATTATTTGAGGATGCTAGAATGATAGAATTGTAATTAATAAGAGAGCTTTGGAACTTCACAGTGCTGAAAGTGTTTTGGGAAGTATAAAGTGGTTTTTCGTATATGCACCCATTTATTTTCTAAAAAAATAAGTGATGGGAGAAATGTTTCAAATCATATAGCATATTTTCTAAAAACACATTGACACAGAATTTTTGTAAATACAATTATAATAATGTTAGAAAGTAAATAAAAAAAATTTTTTAACAGCATAAATGCTATTATTTTTTTTATTTTTAATTATTTGGGCAAATGATATTGATCTGTACATTTTTTTTAAAAGTTGGGTTATTGCTTAAGAAAAACAATGTGATATATTACTAAAAGAGATTAAAAATAAGCATTTTAGTTAAAGGTGGTTATATGAATAATTGAAAATAATTTGGATGATTTTTTTTTTCAGAATAATTTTTATAATAGTAGCAAAAATGCATTTATAATTTTAAATTTGCAATTTGTGACAAAATTATAAGTTAAAAAATTATTATAAATTAAAAAAAAAAAGATTCATGATATGTTAATTATCAATTTATTTTTTTTATGAAATATATTTATTTAGGGTAATAGTGTCCAACAATTTAATTGCAATTTTGTTTAATAATTTTTGTTTAATGATAGTATGTTGTGCTTTTTAAAACCTTTTCATAAAGTTTATATGCATACATTTTTATTAAATTTCGCATAGCTGATTTCTTTTTGTATTGTCAGTATTATTTACTGATATAGATACTGTAATCCAAAATAAGACTTTTCACACTATCATGTGAATCCAAATAGTAATAATTTTTTTAAAAATAAACTGGTTTAAAATCATAATACATCTAGAGAACCTGCCTATTCAGTCATATTCAGAGGTTTGAATCAAGGTGAAAACCTGAACTTTTTTGTTTCCAAATAAGTCTAAGATTTTTTTTTTTTTGGTAGAAATTCATAATTGGCACTGATAGCTATATAATTATTGGTAGTTAATTGAGTTGTTAGAACTTTTTAGTTAAAAGATAAATAAAAATTATAAACAATTTTAATGTGGCATTTGTTTTGTTTAATGATTGTCTTTTTCTTTACTTTATTTTGTACAAGGATATTAGAGGAGATTTTATTATGCAATGGTCTTCTTAATTAATTAAAGATTGTTTGCCTGTACCATTATGTATCTATGTTATGTTTTTTATTTGAAAACAAAATGGAGTAATTAGGTATTAAATTACAATGACCAAGTGATAATACTTCCTTATTGTTAGTAGCAGTTTGCTATCGTTTGTCGTATTTTTAACACAATTTAATTTAAAACTGTGTTACAAAATAAGAAAAGTCCTTCCATCATTAAGATGCTTAATATGTATATATTTATTTATATGTCCAAATTATAAATAGTTTGATATGTCAGTTGTTGTATAGTTTGGCTTTTGTTATATTTTCATTTATGCCATTAGAAAGAAAAAAAAAAAACCTCTCATATTGGGTTATTCTTAAGTTTCTTGCTTTTTTTTTTTTTTTTTATGTATTATTTGTATGCATATTCCATCATTTTCAAAAGCTCCCTTTAAAAATGTTTAAAAATACTTTTTTTTTTATGCTGTTTGCATATGTTTATTTTGTTTTCATTATCTTATTATAGCTGAATCAGTGTGTGTGTGTATATATATATATTATCATGTACACATGCTTGAATTGTTTTCAGGAATAAGTAATTTATTATCAAGCTATTTTTTTTTTTTTTATAGAATTTTTAAAAAAATATAAACTCAGTGTAATAATAGTCTCATTTTAAATTAATGACATATAATATTTTAAATACTATTTCAATTAATTTTAAAATTGAATTAGAAATTATGCCTATTGCTTTGAATAAATATAACAGGCTGGAAATAAACAAATTAATAAATTCCACATAATGGATAATTTAATAAGTTATTAACAAAAAGTTAAACAGAATAGATATTTTTTATAATGTATATTAATTTTTCATATATAATATGAATAAATAATCACACAAAAAGTATTATTATCTATTTATAAAGGGATTCTTTTGAGTAAAGTTATCTAAATTCTTAAATGCCTTCTTTTGTTTTGTTTTTTTATATATGGAGTAATGTAAATTGTATAGTTGTTATAACCACACTTTCACATATATAGTTTTTTACAAATTATTTTTCGATACAATGACATTTTTTAAAAGACTTTAATCAAAATTTATTTTTTATAATGATTAGTTGTAAATTTTTACAATTTAAAATTAAAAAAAACAACAACCTTTTCTTTGATATTTATAATAATGTGGAACTGTGGTTGATGTTTAGATTAGCATTAAGATTTTTGATACTCAATGTAAAAGCAGTTTTTTATTGTTTTATTAGGTGCTTCCCATTTAAGTGGAATGGTAGGAAAAACTCCTAAAGGACTCATCCATTTAAATCTAGCCAAAACAAGTTTAACAACCAAAGGAATCAACACATTATCCCACGCGTTATCATTGAACAAATTTATGCCTAGCTCTCTTACTTATCTTAATTTGTCTGATAATGTATTTAAAGAAGATGTAAATGTAAGTACGCTGTCTCATATATTTATGTCTACATATTTAGAAAAAAAGATACCCTCTAAAAACATCAATTGCTACTCACAATCTTTATAAAAAAAAACCCATTGTGTAATGATCAGTAGAACTTATAGAAGTTTTAAAGGTATCATTGCTTTTTTAAAAAATTCAATATTTTGCTATTAAGTAATATAATGTTGCATTTTCATTCCCCCCAAATCTATTGCCTGTAAAACTTTTTACACTTTTTTGAGTTAATTTTCAATAATATGCTAAAAATATTTCGTTAGGAAATTTTATTACATAATAATTTCATTGTATCTTAGGTACAGGAATATTTGGTTTTATATACTTGCAATAATTTTTATTATATTTTTCTCATAATTATGTACAAAAATATTCCACTCTGGTTTAATATTAGAAATGTTAACAAATCAAAAATTTCATTAAATCTGCATTGATGATATTCCTCTAGATCAGGATTGTCCAACCTTTTAGCTTTCCTAGGCCACATTGGAAGAAAACGAGTTGTTTTGGGTCACACATAAAATATGAGGCATGATAATTTAATTTCCAGAATGGCCATGTGATTTCACCTATGATCTAATTGTATTAAAATTACACAAGTATTCATGTTTGAACATGTTTAATGTAAAAGATGTGTAAATTTCAAGCTGATAGAGCTTGTTGTTAGTTAGCTATTGAGAAAATAATAAATATTCCATGTGTGTACATTAGCTAAAAAATGGGTAATTGAAATTTTGAGAAATATTAATATCAAATTTAGTGTGAAAATTAGCAAATGTGGCATTGAAATAATAAAACTTTTGCATGTGGCATATAATGAAGACTCCACAAAAAAGCTAAGTATATTTGAGTGGCCACAAACAACAATGATGGACAGATAGTCCACCAATAATTTATTGAACAGGGACAAACAGTTAATCTATGATGCTATTTGAAAGTACTTCAAAGATTACAAAGTTTTGTTTGAAGAAAAAGACTTGAATTGTGACCTGACAAGTGGATCATTCTTCATGACAATGTACCAAATCACAGTGCACTCATTGTGAGAGACATTTTTGCCAAAAAAAGCATTTATCCTATTACTCCATCCTGTCTATTCATTTGACTTAGTTCATTGATTTTTGGTTATTTCCAAAATTAAAAGCTACGCTGAAAGGATAAAGATTTTCTGCTATAAGTGATATCCAACAGAATGTGAGATAGCTGCTTAACGATATTCCTGAAAATGAGTTCCAAGTCTGCTTTCAGAAATAAGAATGCCATTTAAGTCAGTGTATAGATCCACAAAAGGAGATGCATTTCCAGAATTAAATTGTCACATCTTGTATACTAACACTAATGATAAATGATAAGCAAAAAAATTGTAGAATATATAGTTAGCATATTTAAGTAATTTAAACTTCATGAAATCATGAAATTTTTATTATGAAAGTAGAAGATAAAACAGCAACATGAAATTAACGTGATGTTTGGCATTGTTTTTAGACACTAATGCTTCAATATTTGGTTTGATGGAAGTAGTTGTAATTCTCAGTGAATTCTCAAAGTGCTCATTAGATATTTTGGTTTTAGATTTATTCTTCATGCACATCATCCTTGAAAATAGCAACTCACAAACATAGGTGCTTCCAAATAGTGTTGGTATGAATAAGGCATGATTGTGAAGCAAGGGATATGTTTTTCTGGGAAGATATATCTTGCAGAAATACACTAAAGTGATATGATCAAATTTTTTTTTTTAAGTTGAATGTCAGATTGTAGCTCTATGCACCCCATTTGAAAATTGGCAGGTAATATGCTTATGTCGACTGAAAATGGAATCACAAATATATCAAAAGATTGATGCTTTTTCCAGAAATCTTGAAATCTGTTCTCAAATTTCTGTATCAAATCAAAAAGCAAGATTTTATCTTTTTCATTGTTCACTGGACCATGTTAGCCAACGTTTCAAAATGCATAAAATTGTTTGTCTGAGATTGTCATAGTTTCAGTTTCATTTCAAACACTGTTATAGTTTGAAACATTGTATTGATCAGTTGGTTTTCATCTTGAAGATGCATGCTTAACTTATTTCAATAAGTGGTCAGAACTACGTAAAATGCCAAATCTGTGAGCCAGTTTTCATCATTCAGTTCTGGCACAAATTTTGATTCCATAAATGATTTGATTTGATTTTTCAAATCATAAAATCTTTTCCATTTACTTCAATTTAATCATCTTACTTCGGAAAAGTAAATGATGTCCCCATAATCAGCATTCATAGATTTAAGGAATTCCTGGAATTGGCGATGATTCAATTGCTTGGCCCTCTATGAAATTTATAGCCTTGATGACAATCTGCATGTCATTATGCATCTTTAAAGCTTTTGTGCATGAATTTTCTTGATGTACCGTGCAGTGTTATTTTATCATATGTAAATTTTGGGAGGCAATTACATTGTTTTCTATTAAATTTATAAGTTCATCTCTTTTATCTACCATTGCTGGAGCATTGTCAGTAGTTATACCAGATATATTTACAATGAATAAAGAAATGCTTTAATGTATTTTTCACTGCTTAATTTAGATAAATCTTTTGTGATTTAGTTGTCTTTTAAATAATGGCTGTAAAGAAGCCATTTCTTTAGTAATATTATATTCATCATCAATACCTCTAATAAAAATTGCCAATTGAGCTGTATTAGTAGCATCAGTATTTTTGTCTGTCACCAAAACATAAAATTTAAAATTACTATTTCTACTCTCCAACCCCTTTTCAATAGATTTTCCTATTTCATCAATTCATCTGGTGATAGTTTGGTGAGACAAACCGATTTTAGAAAAATCCCCTTTTTTATCAGGGCAAATTATTTCTGCCATGCTTTCCATACATTGCTTAATAAACTTACAATTGGCATATGGTTTTGATTTTTTTGTTATCAGGTTTGCAATTACATAACTAGCTTTTACAATTGAATCCATTTGAAGTGTATAACTTTTTGAGATGATAGATTTGTTCCAGTTCTGCTATTTTATCTTTATGTCACATTCCTTGATACACATTAAATTTTGCAGCATGTTTTTGCCTTTTCAAGTTGTAGTTTTTGAAAAACTGATACCAATTGCCTGCACATTAAGCAGACTGCCTATTTGTTGAACATTAAGCAGACTGCCTATTTGTTGAACAATCTTCCTTCTATAATTTTTTTTTTTTTTTGGGTTTGATTTTCATTTGAGACACTATGGAAACCTTGCTGGAGTTTAAAGAAAATAAATTGAAAATTAGAAAGCATGGTTTAATAATCAAGTAAAAATACTTTCATGTATTGTAAATAACTAAAAATATCTGTTATTTACAAAGGTAAGTAGAAAGAAATATTATCAATAATCACTGTGTTTTACTTGCCAAATAACCACAAACATGTAATGTCTGCATCTTTCTTTGGTGTTTGTTGTCTTGTAGGGATTTCAAAATGAAAGATTATTGATGATTAAAGTAAACCTTTTATAGCCAGATACTGTGGTTCTGTATGCAAAAAGATGGTTAGGGTAAGGCAGGAATTTTATTAGATGGGAATTATTTGGTAGGATTTTCAGCATGCTACATTCAAGATCATATCTTTGTCATCGTTATTTCAAATTGATTTACTGCTATTTTTACTGGTTCTCACAGTATCAATTCATCTGTTTATAATTTCACATTGAAAGCCATACGTACCCATGATGCACATTGAGAGACGTCTCTTGCATGGTTAAAGTAGGAACCAAGAGCATTAGCTGACCATTTCTTATTTTGAGAAGTAACTATTCACATGGGGAGCAATTTTGAATAAATACAATTATTTGAGAATGATTTTATGAATCTTTCATTGCTAAAGAACATGTTAAATTCAAAAATTCATTATTTATAATTTAATAGCATGTTAAAAATGTATTTGTAATATTATTAATGGTATTTTTAGTCACAATCTCATGAAGTTTATTTTACGATTTTTTTTTTGTTGGTTCACATGCAGTCCAGAGCCACAGGTTGGACAAATCTGCTCTAGATCATAATAAATACATCAAAATAAAGCACCCCACTTTTTTTTATTAAAATTTACATTTAATTTGCATTTTTCAGCAGGAATTTTTTCACTTCATTATGATCCATTATTAGAAGCATAAATAATTAATGTGGCTATCAAATGATAGTGCTAAAGAGCTTCACAGACCAGTTTTTGGCTTATTGGCCTTTTTTATTGGGAATATTTATTTCTTTATTATACCCATCCAGCGGTCATTTTTATCTATAGGGTATTGTGCAAGATAATGACTGAATATTTTTCATATCTTAAAGTTTTGAAATAAAGCTCAGCAACTATATTTAGTAATCTTTTATATTTTAATTGCAAGTATCTTTTGACCTTTATTGGTATTTATACATAGATAAGATATTCTTTATTTTTAATAATAATATTTGTTTTTTTGTCTGCCAATGAACATCCCTTATATATATATGTGATCAATAGATGGCGTTTTACCAAAAACACCATCAAAGCGTATGTTTGTTTAAATAAATGTCAGAGTAAGCATTCACTATCTATCGTTAGTTCCACCTTCAGATCATGATTTCAAGCTGATTTGCTATCATCAGTGAAGGATAGGAATAAGAAACTAGATCTAAACACTAACTCTGAGCGTTTATGAAACAATTTCTATTCAGCTTGCAAGCGTGAATTTTTTAGACACGTAATGTCTTCAAACTCAGCATAGCAAGCCAATAGCTATATGGGTCTGATATCAGTTCAGTATCACCACATAGTAGAAGCCGCTGCAATATATATTATTGCAAGAAAACCTCAAGCTGAATAGAAATTGTTTCATAAACGCTCAGAGTTAGTGTTTAGATCTAGTTTCTTATTCCTATCCTTTCACTGATGATAGCAAATCAGCTTGAAATCATGATCTGAAGGTGGATCTAACGATAGAGATAGTGAATGCTTACTCTGACGTTTATGTAAACAAACATACGCTTTGACGATGTTTTTGGTAAAACGCCATCTATTGATCATATATACAAGCGTTAGCAAGTTTAACTTGTGTTTTTGTTTTTATATATATATATATAAAGTCCTTTTTGTGTTAAACTGCATATTAATTTGTCTATTAAATTCCTGTAGTTTTGACGAAATATCAAGGTTAAGATTTTAGTGAAGAACTGTTAGATCTTAAATACTTTTTCAAATTAGCAAACTTTGTAATTATTAATTATTTCTGTTATATTTATTTAATTATTAATTCATTTACTGCTAATTTGGAAAAATATGATTTGCGAGCTATGAGAGAATATTAAAAAGATTGAATGGTTTAAATAAATCTGATGAAGCACAGTATATTCCATCCTTGTGAAGACAGTTCTTCATTAAAATCTTAACCTTGATAATGATGAATGATATTTTATTGAAATATTGCAAATTTAATAATCAAAATAATACACAGTTTAAGTCAAAAAAGACTTTATTTACATTATATAACCAGGAAAGTATTAAAGGTATATATATATATTGTAACGATCCGGAGAAAGAGAGCTTACTGTGATCTGCACTACAGGGCGCCATCTAGGCATTTGAACCTAGAAAAATTTATAAAGTAGGCAGATACGTAAGTCAAAAAAAAATAATTTTTTTTTTTAAATATTTTGGTTCCGGTCGTTAGCCCAAGTCACTAGCTCAGGGAGTAGCAGAGATTTAATAATATAATATCTTATCTAATTATATTTCAATATTAAAAAATAAATAAAATAAGCCACTGCCAGTAATTAACATACAAAAATTTATTTACGCACATATATATATAAGATTTAAAATTATTTTAGCATCAGTTTACCTTTTGAAATTTAACTTACATTTTTAACTTTGATTAGATTTTAATTTACATTTTAATTTCTATTATATTTTAAGTTTACATTTTAATTAAGTTCGCACAGATGGAATTATAAAAATTTGTTTTAATAATGTTGAGTATAGATCGGTTACATAGATTACAACGGTTAAAAACATTTCAAAATAAACATAAACGATCAAAATATAAAATCATTGATACTGACAATTGCAGAGGGAAATTTATAAGTAACCCAATAGTATTCACCATAAGATACTTGCATTGTCACCAATAACTTAAAAGACATCCGAATAAATACATTTTAGATACTCACCGTAAGGTATCATTATTTATCGAATGTCTATATATTTTGATCAAATATGAAAACCCAAAACATACTCAACCGATAACCAATCCATGCAAGCGTCTATAAACAACTTAAATTTAATGCATTTTTATTTAGTGTCGAGTATGAATAGACTACATAGATTTGCATTTGAAAATAAAACATTCTATCCCTATTTAACCTTAGGCTAAAGGTTCGCAGCCAAAACTGGCATCAATTTATCTGATATATCGATGCATTCAATGTAATACGAAATACGGCAGCACCAAAAAGTTAAGAGAAGAAATTGCCTCTCGTCAAATAGGAATATGACATCTATCTGACAAGAAGAGCAATAAAAAAAAACTCCATAGAAAGGAACTGCGTTCTCCGTCTTATAATTCCTTCCATAGGCAAACGGGTGAGTGTGGCGTATGAAACGATTCTGCCCGTAGCGAATCTGATATTACATCTACTAATCACACCAATATATCCCATCCATTGACCCAATTCAACTACGACACAAATAACCTAAGATTACCCTCCCCTAATATAACTTTACAAATCTATACAGCCATTCACGCCCGACTTAAGTTTAACATTTATATAATTTACTTAACGGAAAACAGAAATCATAATAAAACTTAAAGAACAAAAAATAAATAAATGGAAATGATTTTAAATAAAAAAAAAAATCAAATAACATTATTAATATTAATTTACGTTGGTCAGATAGGATTCTATTTGTATTTTTTATATATGGAAAGTTTTTAATTTAATGTTCATAAATTATAAAGTTCTTACGGTTTTTTAAACAGTTCATCTTTATATGTTCCTTGCCATTTGAACGTGAATTCCCACGCCATCCTAAAAAGATTGGTATCCATTTAGCCGTTGTTTTATTTATTCATTCGGAGGTTTTTTAGTTTAGTTGGTCCTCAATGTAGAAAACGATAGTTCATTTCTCTTTCTTTCTTTGGCAAAACTGAAGGGATTGAAGAGTGCGTTGTTTCAATCCCTTCTCCTTCACTTCCGCACTAACACATATCTGTCACATCGTAAATAATCCCTCATAATTAATAATTTCCAAACTTGTCTTTTTATATTAACTTGAAGGATTGAATTTACATTGCGTCATCGATGAGATGGTCTTTTCGCTGAGGTCCGATTCCATTGCTTTTCTCTTCATTGGCTATTAGTTTCTATTGTTTTCCTATCTGACCGATGCTTTTACATTTAAATGCCCAAGGCTAGTTTACATTTAACTAATTAAAACAATCATTTCCATTTCTGATTAATTAATGTGTTTTCCAAGATTAAAGATATATTTTTATCTCTAAATCTTTTTAAGTTTTTGTTTTTAAAATACCTTTCTATTTTTAATAAAGTTTTATTTTAATAATTTTTTTTTTTATCTGTGCGATTTATATATACGAGTTTAAGATGATATTTAATTTCAATTTTTAATTCTTAAAGAAAATTTTTAAATGCGAACTTCTTATTTTAACTTCATGTTTAATAATAAAAAAACAATGTAATGTCGTCTGTGCTCGTTACAATATATATATATCTATAACCAACATTTCACTAGATTTTTTTATTGTTCTTGAAAACCATACACATATTAATAATTGTACAAATCATGTAAGTTGTTAAATTGTTTTTATAAAAGCCAATTAAAAACAATATTAATATTAGATTTTTAACATCTTATATTCAAGTCTATATTTTTATTTTCCAGGACACAAAGCAGTATTAGATTTGTGGGACTCATAGCAAGAATACATTTATAAAATCTTAAATTTTTTGTAAAATTTTTATATAGTGAAAATAACCTAAATTGCCAAGGCTGTCAGATATAGATTGCGCATAACTAGAGTTATGTTCATCCTATAACAGTCTTTACTACTACTATTCAGTTAGTGAATTTTAATTTTAATTCAGAGATTACTAATATTATATGTATATATTGTTTTTTTTTTTTTTAGAATTTGTATAATTTTTTAGCTCAGCCAAATGCTTTAAGTTGTCTTGATCTGTCTGGAACAGAATGTGCGTTAGATCTAGTAAGTATAACTGATGAAAATAGATAAATATTGAAACAATCTTTGGATAAAATGATCTTGCATATCATGCAGGAAAGGATCAATAACAACGACATTTTTAGTATATTATGTGATTACTAATATGAAATTATAATACATTATTAATAATTATTTATAATTGATGGTGATTAAAAAGGCATCATTATGTTATATGATTGCATGTTGATGTTTTTAATTGAACACTTTTTAGCACTGTTTATATTTCAGATTTATTGATTATACTTTCTACATTTGACTAAATAAACGTAATCATTTTAATATTGAGATCATTTGTCTAGTTTGATACTGATATCTAAAGCAGTTGGTTTTTTTAAAAAACTATTTTTGAACATTTTCATCTGGCTGTAATAATAATATGAATTAGTAGAGTAATTTATCATTTTCTTCTATAATAATAATAATGATGATTATGATGATAATGCTGGTGGCAGTGATGACAACAATGATAACTTATTCTGTAGATAATATTTTTTTAAATATCTAAATTAATTACTTATAAGTAAAAGTGCATTAAAATTTAATTTTTTTTTTGCATGATTTTAATTACTATTTGTAATTTATCAAAAATGAAATATTTGGAATTGGATGAAAATAATGAATACTGTACATTTATTGGAATTATTATTCTTAAATTTTTATTATTAGTTGATTTTTATTTTAATTCAAAATAATTGGTAATTACATAACTGTATTCAAATTAAAACCCATTAATTCATATTTTTATATTTACTAACATTTTTGCATTAAGTGTGCTACTGAAATAAAATAAAATATGTACAGAAGAGAAGTATAAGAATCTAAGAAAGTTCCATGCATTCTTTTCCAAACAGACTGATCTTTTAGCCTCTTCAAAATCTTATCTTTTTTAAAATGCTTATATCGTTTTATAAATATTATTTTTACAAATTAAATAAACAAAATAAAAAATATATATATTTAAGCTAATAGTGATTTACTTAACAGATTTTTATCATGTTTGCAATCCTATTACAACCATCCATCAGCCCAGAAGTCAGACCATAGTTGTGATAGGATGCAAACATGATATAACTCATTGGAAGCTTCAGTTAACTTCCTGTTCAGTCACATATAAACTGAGTTATTTACTAAACATCACATGATCACCATCTCGTACTAGGCTCCTCACTGATAATGGCCACAAGCCAGAAACTAGGCTGGGGATATTGGATGAGTAGGCACTAGATAAAGATTTTATGCACAAGCCTTCTGGCATCCATTGATTACTCTGTTTAGCACAGGGTGGCACTACTGTATGGAGAGTTTTGCCTTTGTTCTGAGTTATTTACTTACTTAATAGATTTTTATAATTTATAATTAGATTTTTTTTAGTTTTATGAGTTATGTTTTGGGGAAAAAAACGTGAATGAAGAAAATCTCAATATTAGATTAATTTAGAATTAACTTAATTTTTTTAAAATATTTTCTTGATTACCATACTGGTATCGGTTAAGAATATTTACAAATAATGTGAATAAAATGTCTGAATAATTATAAAAATTTATTTAAAAAAAAAAAGGAAAGATTAATATTATCAATTCTGCATAAAACTTTTAAATGAAATATATAACAAATGTTAGTATAGAAGAAGTAGTATTGAATAAATTTAAAAAAGTAAATTAATAAAAAATCAAGTCAGATGACCTAATTTTAATAAAGCTCCTATTTACAAATGTTATATATAGAGTAAGTTAAAAACAAACTCTTATGAAGCTTTAAAAATACCCTCAACCTCAGACCGCGGTTTCTGCCTCTAGCGTCATCAGTGAGGTGCTAGGGAATAAAAATACTAGAACTAGTCCAGCATTTTATCAATAGTTAGGCATTGATAAAATGCTGGACTAGTTCTAGTATTTTTATTCCCTAGCACCTCACTGATGACGCTAGAGGCAGAAACCGCGGTCTGAGGTTGAGGGTATTTTTGAAGCTTCATAAGAGTTTGTTTTTAACTTACTCTATATATAACATTTAAAAAAGTGAACACTAAATGATACACTTTTGGTCCAGAGATGTTAAAAATTTACTTTTAAAAATATGATTTAACTGAAATATAAATATTTCTCTCAAGTTATAAATGAAAATAGCCTAAAAAATTATATATTTGATTTAATTATATAAATAACTATTCTGACTGATTAATAAAATTAAAAAAAAAAACATTGGAAAAGAAATAAAACATTTATACAAATTAAATTTTTGTATAAAGTCATTATACAAAAAAAACAGCCTTGAATAAAGAAAAATATATAAGAAACATAATTAAAAAGATTGTCTCTATAAGTGATCACTTGAGACAGAAGAACAGCAGTGTACAAAGTTTGATGTAGATTAGGAAAATAGGGGTAACTACACGGAGATTGGTGTTAAAATGTTACTACTAATTTATTGATCATTACTTAAATAAACTGAAATGCCTTGCAAGAAAAATTGGATTGACACAGGATCTTTATTGTCACACTTATTATTTGTTTCTAAGAAAATTGGATATTGAGATAGAAAAATTGAAGTTATGGGTAGGCATTTCCATGGTGGGAACTAAGTGAATATGTCGTAGGGGATTTTTTTATGAATAGTGTAAAAGATATAAAGCTGTTCTTAGAAAAGTGTGCAGAGGAATATGAAAATTAAATTCAGTGAGAAAAAATCTAAAATGATAATAATTAATGAGAAGAGTAAAATAAAAATAGACAAAAGAAGACATTTATTTGTTTTGAAAAATGGAAGAATATAGGTATTAAACCATTAAAAATCAAGCGGTCACCATTCTTTATGCTTACACAAGCTGTTTACATAAAGGCAAAACTCTCCATACAGTAGCACCAATTAGTACAAGCTCCACACTGATGAAAGCCCCAAGCTAGAAACTAGTCTGGGAATATTGGATAGGCAGTATATAGGGATTTTATGAACAAACCTTCCTGCATCGATTGATTACTCTGGCTTGCACTGAGTGGCGCCACTGTATGGAGAGTTTTGCCTCTGTATAAAAATAGAGATTTAGGTACTTCATTAAATGGGAAAAGTTATAAAAACAAATAGGAATTAGCAAAAAAAAAAGATTTGTTTGTCAAGTATTTAATATACAAAATAGTTTGAAAAAATATAATGTTATTGTCTTTAAAATTTGGCAATGAGGTATTTATATTAGCTAGTGGACTCAGAAATATTTAATGAGACTTCAAAAAGAAATAAGTAGATATCTATTGGATAATAAATTGTGAACAGAAAATAAGGTTGTTCAAGGAAAAATGGATCAGACTGTTTTTGCTTTTAGAGAAATTACAAGCAAATTAAAAATGTTTTTCTATTCTCAGTATTATATGAATGAAAGTAAATCAGTAAAAGCAATATTAAAATTGAATTATGTGTAGAAGACTACAAACATGATATATTAAGTTTTATTATTTGTAGATTTTAATAAATATATATTTTTTATATTTATATAAGAATTTGGACAAATATGTAGAGAATATGTTATGAGTTTATAGCATGGAGGATTAGGAAAAAAAAGGTGGTATTAGGAAATTTTTCAGCTCCAAAAATTATTGCATTTCAGTAGAGCTTATGGAAAAATATTTATTTCTAATACTTCTTTCTATAGAATGTTTTTGAAATTCCAAGAGTATTACATTAAAGTTAAATAAAATTAGAAATGAATGACACCAAACATATATGTAGGATTTAAAATTCCTCCGATTTAATGCATTACCGTAAAATCATCACTTATGATTTTTTAGAAAACTTCTTAGGGTAAATATGTATTGTTAAGTTCTATTTCTGAAAGATTATTTATTGCCAAAGAAAAGAAAGAAAGCCATAACAGAGAGTCTATTATTTATGGTTTCAATTATTTTTTGCAAAACAATAAACTACTGAAAGATCCAAATATTTTAAGCTTTTCCCAACTTTCAATCGTAATCTTATGTGTTATGTAAAACCATCATTTCCATTAACATATATTTATATATAGCATTTTAACAACAACTATAACATTACTTACAAAATTAAGTTCTATTTTTCCCCACATTATCTGCATTAACTTTTTTTTATAAAATGCAACTTTATTTTTTTTTCTTTAACATATATTTCATTGGGCCAGAGCAAGTTTGTTGTTAAATATAAATAATTATTAATACTTTTTCAGAATACTGTATATTTTACTATAGATGCTCTGTTTCTGCATGATTTTTAACAATTTGTTCTTTTTTCTAAGAGTGGCTTGATAGGAGAAATTTACGTCTAGAATTTTTAAAAACTGTATCATTTGATTCTATTTCCATTTCACTTATCATTTTATATATATAGGGTGGATCAAATGTTAGGAAGAATATTAAAAGCTAAATTGAGTCAGGCTTTAAAATATCTCCATGAATTAATACTGAAGCTTGCAAATATCATTGTCTATACTTGCCATTTTAATAAAAAGTCAATGTACTATCATTTTCATCTGCTATTGGCATTTGGATAACGATATAATGTGAGAAAATTAATTAAATTTAATATAGATGGTGCCAAGAGATTTTCATCAGTTTTTAAATTGTTATGTAATAGTTTAGGGTTATGTAGGAAAAAAATTAAAGTATGAAGTGTGTGCAATATAATACAAAGAGAATTTATAGTTATTTGGTGCTTTGACTATGTGTGGATATGAGGTTGGAGCAAATGTACTGAATATTTAATTTTGGAATGTTAAATTTTGTGGAGAATAAAGAAAGTGAAGGGACAGAAATAAAAAAAATATTGTAATTAATGAAGCAGCTTTTATTAAAATGGGATAGCAGAAAAAAAAAAGTGTTAGTTTGGAAGAAAAATTTGGTGATCATAGATAAGAAGAAAATAACAGGAGGAAAAAAATTAAGTAGGTTTATAGTGGATTTAAAAGATTTCATAAAGAAGTTATTGTTTATTTTGTTTTAACAGGTTCTGTGAACATACTATTTATGCATAGAGACATTTTTTTGTGATCGTAATAAAGATAGAAGTCTATTCTTTACAGCTTTGGCACAGATATTGGTGAAAAGTGAATATATTGGTATATTTGGAAGATTGTTGGTTGTATAAACCATGTAAAGAAAATACTAAAACATTAAGTATAAAAATAATGAATTTACGGAAAAATAAATACAATTTAAATGAAGATACATCATTTTTTTTGGTGGTTATATGATGGGATTTTGATAATGATGAAGATGACATTAAAACTAAAATTGTTGAATGGATTAAGATAATGTTCTGGAAATGGGAATAGAAAACAAAATAGATTTGCAAATTGTGGAAGCTCTAGAAGTATGATGACTAACAGATTTGTTTGAGTTTATTAATTCAGATTTTGATAAAGAAGCATTACATAATAATTAACTACAAAAACATATTTTTAGCATCAAAATATTGTGAAGTTAAACCCTCTCCCCTTCAATCAGTTTTATTATGGGACTGAAGATTATTCTATTTGATGAGGTCTAAAACAGTAATCACAAAAAAGTTGAGGCTTTATAGAAACAAAATAAATCTTTAATCTAATCTCTATTAAAAATGTTATTCTCTACTATTCTGAATTCACATGCTTTCACTTTTTCATTCTTAAAGCACAATTGAATTAGATTTAAAGCAAGCCTTTTTTAAAAAATTAGGTTTTTTGTAAGCAATTACTAATATACAGTTAATGATAGAAAATATATTGCATAATAAAATTTATGAAAATTTACTGTGACATATTTATTATTTAGTAGCTCAAAATAGATTTTCTCAAAAAAGGAAAATAAGATTGATAATATGAATTAGAAGTTAACAACTGCAAATACTTTGGTCAGATTGTTTATACAGATGAAAACATAATGGATGAAATTAATCATAGAATTAAACTCAGGTGGAATGCTTTTGATAGAAATAATTTAATAATAAAAGAAAAGGAAGGTTTTTTTAATTTATGTGTTTTACTAGTGGTTAATTATGGATTTACGATTTTGACACTTAACAGAAGAGCAACACAGAGACTTTAGATTATTAACCAAAACGTGCATGGGTTAGAGAACAAACACTTATTATTGTCATTATTGAAAGAATTAAGAAACTGAAATGGAACTGTGCTGGACATATTTCTAGAAGAGCTGATAATAGATGGACAGTTGAAATCTTAAACTGGATCATGAGATTGTAAAAGACCTGGAAAGAGGCTACATGTGGGTTGGATGGATGAAATAAGGAAGTTTGCCATGGGATGTTGAGATGAGAGGCTACAGATTGAAGAAGCTGGATTGAACTTGGCATTCATTCTGCAATGAATTGATAATGGTTGAAAATGATGATGATGAGTAGCTCAAATATCTACAACTTCTAAAAAATAAATTGTCATAAAAATATATATTAAATGATGAGTTTTAAGTCTATGCATACTGTAAACAAATTTCAAATTTAAGCTGTAAATAAAATCAGAGTAATTTTAAAATTATACTGTGAAGCTCAGTTAATATATATATCTTTTCAATATAGTTTTTATTTATAAAACTATAACTTTTTTTAAAATTACAATGGATAAAATATAGTATCCAGTTGCATAACTAAGAAAATGTTTAAAGTGTACCAAGAACTTGCTCTATTCACTTTTTTAAAAAAAAAAATCCTGAGAGCTAAAGTTAGTTGTTAAATAAAAAGATAGTTAAAACTTTAGATCTTCTGCACTATCTTAAATTAGTGTAGTAAAGAATTTACCCTCACAGACAATTCATCCAGATTTTCAAATGTGACTCACAAGGAAACAATGTTAACTAACTCCATATATCAAACTTTCAATTTTAATTTCCATATCAATTTATAATGATAAAATCTGTATATATAATAAAAATTATTTGGTTGTTTAACTTATACAATATGCAATCAAATAAGGTCAATTCTCTATTCTTTTACATCTGTAATAGACTTAAATAATCAGTGATTACCAATTGGTAGTCCATTAAGTCTCCATTCCCAGATTGGTTTCTACCTTTTGTTTTTATCCATGAAGGAGAAAAGCCCCTTTTTCTTTTAAACTTTGGCGATTGCACTTTAAATAATTCAAATATCGAAGATAAATTTTTGAGATTCTTGGTACATTTTTCTTTTGTAATTATTTCTTTAATTTTATATGTTCAAACGTTTTAGTTGAAGTCTCATCAAAAATATTTTATTTAGTATCAGAACTATGTAGAACTGTACTGAAAAAAAAACAAAACAAAAACAAAACTATTGCATATATCTCAACATATATTTATTGTTATAATTTAGTTTTTTTCCCTATTATTTTGAAACTTGTGATGGCAACAGCTATTTTCATTAATATTCTTATATCAAACAATAAATATGGTATCTTGTTGTAAACTTACAAATTAAAATATTATTGATTGACAGATCTAGTTAATGAAAAAAACCATAATAAAAGATGATTTGCATTTTCTATATTCTGGGTAGCAAATGTAAAGTCAAGTCACTAAACACATCAATATTTCAATTTTTAGAATAAATTATCAGTTTGCTAACATTCTTGTACTTGATCATATTAGTGAGATATGTTATAGAAGTTTTTTTATTTCCTAATTGTTTTTTTAATTTAAAACAAACATTAAATTTTTTTAAAAAACTACACTTTTAATGAATAATTTGCACTTCAGTTCAGTCCTTGAATTTTATTATTGATATTTTTAATTTTGTTTAAATAGCACTGTTGGTTGTTATTAAATCTATAAACATTTTATAAAATATTTTTACTATATAAATCATATATTAAAATTACACTATTATATTTCTTTTTATAGGTCTGTGGTGCTCTTCTTCGAGGTTGTTGCCAGAATTTGTGCCATCTTAATTTATCTCGTAATTTTTTCTCTTCCAAGAAGAGTAAAGATACTAATCTTCCCCCCTCATTTAAACAGTTTTTTTCATCTTGTTTAGCTCTTAAATACTTGAATATGTCATGTACTAAAATTCCATCTGAAGCTCTGAAGTAAGTTTTATTACCTTTTTTTATATTATTATTGTGATAATTGTTAAATTTGTATTGAAATAAGAAAATATATTATTTTTTTAAACCTTATTTTGTAATTATTTTAAAAAAAGTATAGATAATAAAAATTATAACTACTAAAAGTACTCTAAACTTTAGGGAATGTTTATCTGAGGCATCTGTTTAAAACCCAAGTCAAGGTAAGACTGAAGATGAGTGAATGAAGAATGCCACTGATAGAAATTACATGGTTTATTGTGAAAGAGCATAGCAAATCAGAAAGATGTGATGATTCATTTCTTTGATAAAAATGCCACTTTTAAGATAAAATTTATATATATATTCATCATTAACAATTAAAAAAATATTGCCATAAATTATCTTTACTTTTTTAATTTTCCTTGTATATTTTTCTGGTAAAAAATTATACCTAAACATTATAATCATATTTTATTCAGATTAATGTGTTCTTGCAATAAGATAATAAAGTTGAAAATTTGAGAAATAAATGATGTATGTGTAACTTTTTAAGATGCATTTTATTCTTTCAATAATTTTACATCAACAATGTTAGCCCTACATTTGTATAAATAAATATTCAAATTGCATATTAGAATATTCAGAATATAGATTTTCTTAATTGAATGAATTTTAATAAATTTACAAATAATCTGTGATGATAAAAGACTATAATAAGTCATCTTACATATTACATCATAACTTGACATTCTAAAACTTTAGGAATTGATTGGTTACTTTTCTTCCTATTTGCTTTTATATTGTATTTATTTTGAAAAATATTGTCACTATGTTTTAACAATCACCTCAGTTTTTATTGCATAAGTAAATATATGATAATGACTATTCAATAATATTATCATATTACAGAATTTGTTTATTCAGGGATTGTTTGTGGTTTTTTTTAAATACAGCTTTGTAAAAACCCTAATGCTTGTATAATTCTTGGATGAATCCAAGATTTTCCAGTTTTTGAGAAGTGGCCTACTGTCATAAGACAGGCATTCTTATAATAATCTGAATGCATATCAAAAATGCAGAACAATATACAACATAACACATTTATGTTTCACATGTGCTATCAAGAAAGCTGTTGAGCTCAAAGTGACTGAAAACATGAATAAAGCTATTTCTTATCTCAACAATGATCTGATTATTAAGTCAGATGAAAATGAAACTAAATATTAACTAAATAATGATATAAATAAGTTTAGGGAATACAGAATAGTTACGACAGAAAATAAAGCAGACATTTACATTTTTGCTTCCCTCTTTAAAAAAATAATTAATATATTTGTCTGAAATCTCAGAAGCAAATGTGTCTATGCCTCTCCAGTTCTGCTATCTACGTGAAACATGTGTAATCTATTGATACTAAATGATAGATCTTGTTAAATCTCCATCCATATATATAGCCTACTTTCTGGGTTTTATCTTTCATGTTTTCTGATTATAGTAGTTTACTTGTAATTATATGTTGAACTATTTTCACCATATAGCTGAATTGTTAAAAGTTTTTAGAAAAATTCAATTTCTGTTTACATTTTAAAAAATACATTCAACTATTAGTAATAAAATACATGTTAAGAACAAATACAACTTTACAAGTAGTATTCTCCTCTTTTTGTCACATGATATTTGTTGAATTTGGGATGATGCTCTAACCAACTGGTTATTGTGTCAAAGATACAATTACTAAAAAAAAATTATGTTATATGCGTCCTCAAAATTTCCATATTTTTTCTTTTTAAGCACAAGATTTATGAGTGGTATCTATACATTGTAGATTATCACACTAGTTTAATTTGTAGGATTATTTGCCATTGTCAATTAAAATTTTTTTATTTTTTCCTTTCCATTATTCTTGGGTTTTTCCAATCAAAGAAATGCTTATTGGTGTATGCATTGTTTTCTACTTTAAACATATTTATTTTTTTCTCTATAATCATTGTTTTACATTATTTTAATCATTTTTCAGTGAGAAGGTTAATTTCACAAATATATAACCATTATATGATATTTCATGATATAGTTCTTGTTTTCAGCATTTTTAGTTGAAATTTTGTAGATATTAAGATTTCTTACAGCATGATATGGCTTTGGTAAGCTACTGTGATATTATATTGATTGCAGTTTTTTTTTTTTATGATTTCTTGTAACATTTCTGATATGTATGAATACACTACAATCATCTGTCTTTTTTTTTTTAATTAATATTTCTTTTTGAAGTCTATTTATAATTTTCATAATGGTAGCTGATGGATAACCATTTTTCATGGTACACTCTTCTTTTATCCCAATCCTGACTTCTAAACAAACTTTTTTTTCATTTTCCATAATAAAAGTTACAACTCCAGTTTTTGTGCTTCTGTTTGTATGTTGGATGTATATTTTCTTGTGTATGGGTTTTCTGCAAAGCATAGTTTTGATTTTGCCCAAGAACATTTAAGAATTCCAATTTTTTGTTTTTGTTTTATTTCTATTATGAATTCAATTGAAAGGTTATCTGCTGTTGATGTCTATCCAGAATATTTATAATAAATACTTCTTCATGTGAATAAACAATGATTGCATTAACAATTTAGAGAAATCAGCTTTTTTACATAAATGCTAATCAGAGATAACACTTTTAACTCACAATCATTTCTTGATTTTATTGGAAGAATTCTGTGTTGTATTGAAAGTATGTTGATATGTAAAATGTTAAAGTTTCTTATATTACAAATAAGAAAAATTATTCTGATCAATAGGCTATCATTCTCTTATAATTTTTTTTTTTATAGTAGACTTTCTAAGATCAGAGTCTATTTAAGATGTCAATTCATTGTATTATCATGTTCTTGATTAATTCAACAAAGTATCTAGAATCTTTAAAAAAGGATTTTATCTTATATACCAAAAATAATGCTAAGAATCTTAAGAAGAAATCTTGACAACAAATTTTAACATGTTAAATTTCTAGTGGCCCTTGTGAATTTTGGGTAGACCATAGAAATGTGGAATTTAGCTGAAGTTATGTTACTAATTGCTTTTTTTTTTTTATTCAATAAAATACTTGTGATGCTTCTGAGTAATGCTTTTAGTTTTTTTTCAGTATCAGATACAGAATTTTTGCTACCTTTTTTTTTTTTATTGATGTGCAACAAAAACAGAGCTCTTTATAGCAGATTATTACAAAAAAGTGGCAAGAAATCTTATTCTGATTGCAGAGATAAAACTACAAGCATTAACCAAAAAGCAGTGCAGGTAGTTTATTGATTCTGGAAAAGTAAATTAACAATATTTTTAAGAAAAATTTCACGTTTGTGTTTTGCCCACATGGACCATGTTCTTATAGTAGGTTTTAGAAATTCATCATATCAAATTTGTTAAGATTTTTCTAAAGATTTTGAGTTCTTTGTCATATAAGATTTAAATCCTTTGCCAAGAAATTAAGCACTTTGTGGAATTAATCAAGAACATAAAAATAGAAAGAATTAACATCTTAGTATATCCTACAAATAAGAAGAATCCCATCCTATTAATAATATAATGGATCTCTTAACATTTCGTATTATGTACCAAATGTCTGCCTTCATATAGTGAAGCACTGTTTAATACATTTGGATATCAACCAATAACATATCTCTTTCCTTTAAATTCACAATAATATTAGAATAAAAATTTAAAATTGTTTTTTCTATATGTTTTTGTGGAAAATTATCTCATGGCAATACAAATCTTTACACCAAGTCATAACAGAAAACAAAAGTGGAATTATATTATCACTAGAGCAAAATAATGTTGTTCTGAAATGAATGATTTGGAAAAATTACAATATATAAGAACATTTCATGAAGAATGGTTGTTCAACAGCCATGATGAAGAAAATATTAAATAGACAACAAAAAGAAACATTAAAAAGAATAAAGAAAAAACAGTGATAAGTAACTATATATATCCATTCATACTAGGGATGACAAACAAACTAAAGAAAATCTGTACTCAAAATAAAGTCAGAACAGGTTTATAAAACTATTGCACATTATGTTAAATTGTAATCTCTACAAAACCTAAACTCAAAATGCTAAAAACAAGAACTGCATTTAAATTCCATGTGAAAATGAAGGATGTATCTTGGTGAAGCTAACTGCTCTATTGAAAAATAATTAAAAGATTGTCAAACAATGAGTAGAAAGAAAAAAAAAGACAATTCACTTATCAATATCAATAAACTCATGCTTGTTTGTGAAAACACAAGGAATATTAAGTAGTGAGAAAAGTAAAAGGAAGACATATTTAAAAAGCTTTTACTTGGCAATGGCAAATAACTTCAAAAGTCAACATAATAATGTTTGGAAATCACTTGTGAAAACTTGCTCTTAAAAAGTAAAATTTTTACAAACTGTTGTTTTATAGTCAATTGATTAGAGCTCTGCCTTAAATTTAATATTCATGAATCTAAAGTTTGACTTGCATTAGACTGTCACTGGTCAGACTAACAATATATGAAGTCGAAAAAAATAATATTATCACTCACCAATATTGTACTCTATATTAATCTGTGTTATTACTAATTATTAATGTATTTTGAAAAGTATAAATGAAGTTTGAATTTTTGTAAATACATTTAATAATTTAATAAGATATTGGAAATATTTCAACATATTAATATAATTAATTTTAATAAATTATTATTTTTTAATACATTTATTTTTTGCAATTTCAACTTTTATTGATTAATTTGACATTCTGATTGTCAATGATCTTTTCCAGAAACCTAAACATTGTAATATTTATAAAATATTTGATTTTAATTTATATTAATATATAAATGTGAAGGTGTGTTTGATTGTGATTTTGTAACTCAATATATATTGCACAAATCTTGAAGAATTTTGCATGGTTTTCTTTATTATATAGAATTTTACTAGCATATAAATTTTTGCTTAAGTTTTAAAAAATTGTAATTTGCAATATAAAAATGTATGGAGAATCTACATGGTAATTATTTTTGAATGACATCATAAAAAATCAAAAGGCAGGTATTATTGATTAAAAGATTACAGAGTTTGAAAATTTTTTGAATATAGTTCTTGATAAAACAAGGTAAAATTTGATTTCGTGATTATATTTTAAATTAATTAAATTATATTTGTACCGCATATTTAAGTTCTCATTTGAATAATGATTATTAAGATCAGTTATAATAATGAATTTGAAAAACTTTTAGATTTCAATTTAAATATATATTTAATTAAACACATGTTAAAAGTAAAGTTTAAAATGGCACCGGTACATCTAGAGAAATATTACAGTATTTGATAAACTTTTATTATGAAATTGATATATCTTTAGGATGTCAATTTATTGGATTTAATAAACTTTTACAATTCTCTATAAGTATATTCTCACATGATAAAATAAGAATGTTGTGGTCTGCATATTGAAATACATACTAGAAAAATAAAAAGATATTAGTATTTGGTAATCCAGGTAAAATTTTATTGAATAAATATATTTAAAATTATTTAAACGTCGTTTGGATCACATATTTAATTTGTACTTGGATATATTATGATGCTATTAAAATTTTATAGTCATTTTAAAAATTATTACACAAGAAATATAAAATAATTTATTTTAAAATTATTGTTTATTGTATTTAATAAAAGTTATTTTTTTTTGCAATAATGCTGTTAATAATTATTTCATGTAAATATTAAGTAAATTTTTACTAATGCAAGGATATAGCTAGAGAAAAGGAGAAAACTGGTGAGTATTCAATACATCAAAAATTGAAAATGGAATACATAAATATATTTTAGTTAATGTGAGTGTGCAGCTAGAATTCGTAGGTGGAATATGTAAATATATTTTAATTATTAAAGTTTTTAATAATGGCAGTGGAACAGCTAGAAAAGTGGAGACAATTAGGGAAAGTTTTATTTAGTATTCAATATGTCAAAAATCAAAAATGGCATTTAGATAATAAAACATTAAAAAATTTCTACTGCTCAGAATATATCCTCCTTAAATATAAAATAATCCTAGTGCTGATGCTAAACTGAAATAACTATCCAAATATTAAACGATCCCACATGGTTAAGAAAACCAGCACTGTCCTCTCAATAAGTATATAAATATATTAGTGACTGTATTTCAAAATAACCAGCGTCAATGTGATGTGGCTATTCCTTTATCAAAATCAGGAATCACTCAGCCAATATGTCCAAGAAAAACATAATAGCCACCTTCCCTTCTCATTCCCCACCCTAAATTTTTTCCATATTTTTCTCTATCCTACTTTATCACATTTCCACAACATCATCTTTGTCCACTCCATAACCTTTGTATCTAGATCCCCCTTATCTTTTTCCAACCCCAGCATAAAGACCAATAACCTACTTTCTGTATAATCACTTGGTGTATATTTATTCTCCCATAACTTCATATTTATACTCTTTTTGCTTATAAGCATGTACATTCTATTAGCAAATACCTAATATTTTCGATGCCTTACTTACATAACCTGCAGATTAAATCACTTACATTTCTCCATTTATGTGTATATTTCCTTTTTGCTAGCGATCCTGTTCGAGCCTTAAATAGTAAACTACTTTCCCTGCTATTATCATAAATTAACTCACATCCAATATTCTGTTTACTTCTATGTATATATTTAAGCTCTTTTTACTCTCCATACTAGTTCTCCATCTTTCCAGCTTCCTAATTTTTATTAATACATCTATTCTTCTATCCCAGTCTTTGCCACTATAGCACTCAACAAACCTAACACAGTCATCCTACCCTTTGTACAAGTATATTGACATACATACCATATTATCTTTCTCATGCATCTTGTTGCCTGCTCTTTAATTGTAACTCAATTAAATATTATTTTGCCTATTCTCTTACTATCCATAAATTGAAATCTACCAAACATTTTCATTTTACTATTTGCACCTCTCATATAAAAATTTGACCATCCCATTTCTTCTTGAATTGCTTCCTTTGCCATCCACACATCTGCATCTAATGCATGTCTTCCTACTTCTCTTTGTGAGTCCCTTTTTATTCTTTGCTTCATTTATCAATTTTTTCCCCCCATTCCTCCAGTAATTGTCTCTGATTACTTAAGACGATTCTGAAGTAGTTGTACATATTCAGCACACTTTATATCCTCCAAGAAAAATTTCTTTCTCTTCTCTTTCCCCAGCATTTGCCATCATTACTTTTGATTTTTTTTCTTTACTAAATTTGATCCTCATCTTTTTATCTATCCCTGCACAAGTCTTCAGCACAACTTCCATATCTTCCTTACTTTCTGTGCAGAAGAAAATGTCAACAGAAAATAAAAAGCCTGTTAAGGTATGGTATTTCTATCCCTCTTCCCAATCGTTCTATTGCCTTTTCCATTTCTCTGAAATATAACAAAAGCAAAATAGATGACTTAGGGCATCCTTGTCTTAGTCCCACTTCATTTTTTACTCTATGTGATTCTATATATCCTAATTGATACATATAATAATTATTTTCATATAATCTCTTAATAAGATCCACTAAAGCCCCATTCATTCCCAAATTTATTAAATTTACTTGTAATCTATTTCTAGTCACTCTATCATATGCCTTCTCTATATCTATAAATACCATATATAATTGCCTAACTCTATTCCTACTCATTTCTATAAGTTGTGTGACTACATATAAACTATCTTCTATATGACTATCTGTTCTAAAACCTTCTTGCATTTCTCCCACTATATTATTTTCTTCCATCCATTTTGCCACCCTTCTATTCACCATATATGCAAAAATTTTGTACAACACTGACATTACTGCTTCTGATTTATAATTGTTTATTTTTCTATGGTCTTATATCCTTTCCTTTAAATAATAGCATTACTCCTGTATTATTCCAGCTATCTGGGAATTCTGTCTTCTGTGCCATCTTATTAAAGCATGGTAATAGATTTATTTTTGCCCTATTTTTCAAATTCATCACCATCTCTGCTGCCCCATTCATCTAAACCTCTTGCCTTCCCATTTTTTAACTTCTTTCCTGCCTTATTCAATTCATTTTCTGTAAAACTAATATTTCCATTACTATGTGCTTTTATGATTGTTATCATTCTGTCCACATCTAATATCTTTTCTATATCCATTACATACTTATTTAAAATTGACTAATTCTTCTCTAGAACTACACTCTTTCTTCTCATCATTTAGTAATACTATTTCTCTCTTCCCTACATTCCATATAATATATTTTTTATTCCTATCTCTTCCACTTTTATTAATATCTTCCAATAATTTACTATTTAATTTTTATTCTCTATAATTATCTATTTTAGCCAACTTTTTTTTTTTATTTAAATAGCTTTCCCCATTTAATATTAATAGCTTTTTTTACTTTCTTTGTCTTAATAGCACATTTATATTCTCTGCATGCTTTTCTTCTCTCTTTTACACTTTTACTAATTCTCACTTTTCTACTACTTTTATTTTTCTGAATACTCTCATCTAAAACTCTATTTGCCATTTTTCTAATTTACCACACCAATACTTATATTCATTCCCAATAAACTCTTCCATTTTTTTTCTATTTTTATTTTATATTCATCTACTAACTTATTCTTATCATTCACTCTCCATTCATATCTTTCACTATCCTTTCTATTTTTATTATTATTTTCCATCACATTACTAACCATTTCTATTATAAGGAAATTATTATCACTATTACTTACTATCTCTTCATGATCAAAAACTTTATTTTTCTATATCTTATTCACTCCCTCTTTATCTACTAATATATAATCTATTGTAATGGGTTTACCCCTTTTCTCATTACTATTTGCTTGATTTAGACTAACGCTATCCTAAGACTTAATTTTTTGGTATAACTATATTTATTATTAATGAGACTTATGAATTTGTGACACCATTTGCATCGACTGAGATGGCCTAATGTTATTTAATTATTTATTAACATTTTCCAGCCAGCATATTTATGGACATCAGCCTATTTTGACTCCATGCACCAATCCTGTGCATGTTTTAGAATTATGCAGGGAAGGATGAGAAGAGTATCATGGCTTGTTAATAGATGCCTAGCCATTGGCTAGCTCACTCAGGCAGGTGGTACTTAGACCGACAAAAATGTGTATAGGTAAGGCAGTAAGAATCCAATTAATTAAATTATCCACTAACTAAAACATGCTTATATATTTTAAACTAAATAAATAAGATATGAAATAATGAAAAGAGAATAATTAACAGTGCTCAAATATTTAATGAAACAATAGCATATACATATACATTTATACAGACAAACAAAAATTGTCTAATCATTACAAATACTAAATAATTTATCGTTAAGATTGGAAGATTGATTCAATATAATTAGGAATTAAAGTCTAAATATAACATTGAGAGTTCCCATTAATATGAGTTAGAATAACATACATATTACCTTGAGTTCCCCAGGGAAGTTAGCTTATTCACACAAGTGAGTTTATTCGGAAACACTATGGCCATGGAAATTGGTCAGCAGGGATATCTTGTCCTTATTTTTTTTCTTAAATCTCCAATGGCTCGATCATGATTTAGGATATTGGTAGAGAGAGACAGAAGAACAGTCACAAGTTATTTTTTAACTTCAGGCAGTTATAAGATCATGTAACAGCTTCTGTTCTTCACGGTGCCAATCAGTTCATATTATTTAGTAAATATATGTTTTTTTTTTCAAGATCAGCATTCAGAAATCTCCGATGTTAAAGAAATCTAACCACAAAAATAACAACATAAAAACTAAAATGGCCTCCTGATTTTTTTTATTTATACTCTTTTTTTTTTTTTTCTCAAAAGTTCTATTTTCCTCAAAAATGTTGAGTATTTTTTCTTATCATGTAATATCAGAGGTCCAGTTTCTTTTTACCAAGAAAACCTTTTAGCACCATTTCTTTTTATCTTAAAATGTGTCATTGAATAACTTGGAAAATAATTTCAAATAATACCTTTAGTAAAAGCATTCCAGAGATAAAAATCTGTTTAGTTTCTTTTTTTTATTTATTTACATATTTCTTTTATTTTTATTAAAAATAAAACAGAATTAGACACAAAAATAAAACATATAATATATCCTTTTCCAGAAGATTCTTTCTGTATATTTGATTATACAATAACATATACATACACATATTTCATTAATGTAAATGAGCATAACCCCCTCCCCACCCTTATATCCGTTTTAACTCTTTATTTAATTATTTTAGAAAAAAAACCAAAAATGAAATATATACATCAACATATATGTAATAACCATATCATGGCTACAGAATCTCTTATCTTGGAACAGGGTTTAAACCTAGTCACTGTTACAATACCCCAACATTCAAAACCTTTCAAACATAATCTACTGAAAACAATGACAAAAAAATATTTTTAATAACTTCCTCAACTACAGGCTTTAACTTTTATTTAACTTTCTTTACATCCTGCAGCCCAACCCAACAATACACCCTGGATTTGACCACCACCAACAAGCACGTGATTTGTTACACACAATAAACAGCCAACTCTTCTCTGACTTAAGTTTGGTTATGCGACCTCGAAAAAGAAATAATAATAAGGTAAATGGAAAGAGTCTCCTAACCACACTCTGCTGCTTCCGAGTCTTAGGAGTGCGGCAATTTTGGGAACAATACCTGACTCATTATGAGATTATGAATTGTCTGAGACCCTGCTCACTTCTGGAATCATATGGGTGGGATAATATCTGAATGTCATGCTTTTTTTGGGGTCTTTGTCATAAGCATTGTAGATTTGGTAGATTCTCACCCTAGCTCAACCATGTTGGAATCAAGAATAGCTATATACGGTATGCAACACAGCATATACCCGATCCAGCAGCCAACTCCACCATCCACTGGCAAAATTTGAGAAACCATTTCCCTCCCAAAGCTCCACAGCCACAACCCATTTAACTCTTTGAACTCAAAAGCAAAACAAAAAAAACAAAAAATATTTATATTTTTTTTTTATCTATTTGAACACACACACTAAATCATATATCTATCCAGTGTAACAGTTAACTATAAGCACTAACAAACACTAAATCATAAACAGTTTCACAAATCAAAATTTTTATATACATTTTCTTTTTTCTTACGATGATGTGATTATTGGTCATCCTTTTGTATCGGTGGATAAGACCTTTTTCGCCAGTCATAGATCAGCCTAAACAATTATCACCATACTGCACCTTCACAATATCATTTCTGTACTTTTCATAGTCTTCTTTTCTATGATTCTTGGTTTCTGATTTATGCCACAATCATTTTCGTTAAATCTGATCACTTTCTCTCACTGCTAATTCACTTATGATGGCTATTTTTCTTACTTCAGACATTGGTTTGATGCTGAAATATCCCCGTAAACTTTTTAAGTGCTTGACTCGAACTTCTACTTTCTGATTGGAAATCATCCATTCCTTTAAGAATTTGTTTATGTTATTCTGGGCCAGTGAGTATTTTGTTGTGACCTCATGCTCTTCTGTTATTTTTACACTAGTTACCTGAGTTTTCTTTTCTTCATCTTGTCCTGACTTTCGTCTATTTCTTCTATTTCTTTTTTGTTCAGCTTATCTTCATTTTCACCCATATATTCTTTTGCTGCATTGCTATCTTTTCCCCCTCCCTGACTACTATCTTTAACTTTTGCTTTAACTCCTGAAACCTCTTTTTGAATTTATCTTTTATTTCCTGAAATCTTGATTCTATTTTTTGATCTAACTTCTAATTTCCTCATGATAGCCTCCATCATATTCATTTCTTCTTCCTTTTCTGTTTCACACCACAAATACACCAGGCTTAACTTCCCAGCCCATGAAGTATTGTGCTACATCTCATAATTTTTTATTCTCCCTACCATCCGTTTTATTCTATATCCTGGTTCTAATTCTTGAAATAAAATGACAAACAATAATTTCTCTTTTCTTTCTTTAATGAAAATATACTACACACTTTATTACTATTATTTCTTGATTCATACTATTTCCTACCCTTCCTAAACTTTTCACTCTTCGAAGCCCATAGTTGGGAGGCCATTGTAATGGGTTTAATTTTTTTCTCATTACTATTTGTTGGATTTAGACTAACACTGTCCTACAAATTATTTCTTTGGGATAACTGTATTTATTACTAATAAGATGGCCTTAATGTCACCTAATTATTTATTAACATTTCCCATTTAGCATATTTATGAACATCAGTCTAGTCTGACTATGTGCCAATCCTATGTGTACATAAGGATTTTTCTGGAAGGAATAAGAAGAATAATCATCTTGATAAATGCCCAGTCACTGCCTAGCTCAGTTAGGGTGAGTGATTCTAGACTGTCAGGAACGTGTATAGGTAAGGCAGTAAGAATCCAATTAATTAAATTATTCACCAACTACAACAGACATATACATTTTTAAAGTAAATAAATAAGATATGAAATAATGAAAAGAGAATAATTAACAGTGCTCAAATATTTAATGAAACAATAGCATATACATATATATTTATACAGACAAACAACAAAAATTGTCTAATTGCAAATACTAAATAGTTTATCTTTAAGATGGGAAAACTGATTTAATATAATTAGGAATTAAAGTCTTTAAATATAACATTGAGTGTTGTAACAGTCAGAATCGTCTATCTCGCTAACACTCTGCAGAATTCAAACCCCAGACACGAAACTGAACATTCTATGAGGGGTTGCCTTCTAGATATACTAAGTTCGAATCTAAAGTCCAAATTTCACAGCGCCATCTACGTGATAATGCATCTGATGCCACTACTAGTATAATCTTTGACCGGTGCCTGGTGGTCAGGGAGAAACAAAAGATTCTATACTAAAAGAAGCTTGGGTGGCTAATTAACGTCTATGGATTTACAAAAGAAATGCAGAAAATATATATATATAGACCAAGACAGTGATAGGAATCAAATAAAATAAGAGATCAAATTTAGTTTTAAATAATTTCACAAATTTTTTTTATATAAATTATATATATAACGCCACTCTCTACTTATATGAGACAGAGACGCGTATTAAATAATTGTTGGCATTATATTCTAATAAATAAAAAAAAAGTTTTAAAGCAAAGTGATATATTCTATTCCTCGGGCTAATAGCATTACGATAATGTGCTTGAAGAGATAGGAACATGTGCGAGATGCTTTGAGTAATTATACAAGTTTAAGAAAATATTTGAAATTAAGTGTTATAAAATATTTATTGATTTCGAGAATAGCACGGACAAAAGCTTACTAAGCAACAAAGTGGGAATGTGATCAAAGCATTTATTTGAGAATAATAATAATAGAATTGCATTGGGAGGTCAGTATTGCTGATAATGAATTTATTAAAGTTGGAGGGTATGACACATTTAAGTCACGGATGCTTTGTAAAATAAATATAAAATAAAACAATAATGGAATATTTGGAAGGATTACGGAGGGCATCTTGCCGCTAACCCGTAGGAAAGTATTTTATGAACACCTGAAACTTAGCGACTGGGTGACGATTGCATTTAATTCCCAGGTATGTCATTTATGGACACACTCTGCCTGGAAACTGCAATAAGCGAAGAGAACGGACTTGGCCGTGTAAAGAATCCTTGGAAAAGTAAAACAAAGTGGTCTCAACAACCAATTCACTTACCAGCAATACGAGACTAGTGTATATAAAACATACTGAATGGGTTTTACTTGGATTAAGAGAAATGCCCAATCAAATTCCCCGAAATTCATTTAAAAGGGTCCGCACATTCTCGATGTCAATGATGAACTTTGTAATTAAAGTAGAACACAATAATTAAAATAGGAAAATGCATGCTTGCGGGTTTGAAAAGTAAGTATAGATTTATATACGCAATCATGCATTAGGGGACACATTTAATCATTGACCTCCCAAATACTCTCATATTAGATTAAAATCAATAACATGTAGATTTTAAACTATGTGATTATATTATATATTAAAGAAAAGAATCGCCCTCGAACGAGTGATTTGCAAGATAATAAAATTGGAAAATTATTTAGAAATTTAAAATATGCCTTCATAGCGGCGTCTTATTTTCATCAAAGGGAATAATTCACTCAGTCAAAGTCGATTCTGACACATTATCATAATAAAATAACAAAGCTTAATCAATAGAAAATATTAACCCAAGGATAGAGAGCAAAATGTTGAGTATATTTAAACATGTTAAAGAAATACATAATGAAGTTATGTGAAATATCAGAAAACAATTTAAAATAGCTATAGCATGTTAGTTATCACAAGAGCTCTTGGGTTAATTTAGGGTTACCTCTGGAGAAGCATTTTGGGTAGATGTTTGGCAGGTTTTATAATTCAGCAGCAAAATCTGGAATGTTCATATTTTGCAGCAGCAGCAGTTCCGGGGTTCCTTATGTGATAGCTTCCGATGGTCTGGAGCAGCGGCCGGCTATTCCGAGGGGACATAGCCATCTTGACGCCTCTACTCTGTCATGTCAAGGTTAGCAAATTATTAGAATAGAACTCAGAATGATTTCTCTTAGAAACATTAGAATGGAGAACAAAAGAAAACCCTCCTTTTTATAGTAGAAATTAACAATAGAACTGCCCTGGAGCATTACAAAAATATATCGGACTTATCAGCTGTAATTAAATCTATCCGAATGTCTAAAGGAATTCAACATTAATTAATTTCTTTTGTTAATTTCCCTGTCGACATTCGAATTACAAACTAGATTTAATTAAAAATTACTTTTATTAATTAAAGAAAACCTTAAGTGGACATCTGCTGTTTTTAGATAAACTTATATAACATTAACTAATAAACTATTGTCCCTCATGTAACAGAAATATTTGGAATGACTTTTATTAAATTAAACAAAAATTATTTTACTTTTAAATTGCAATATTTGAATCTATTTACCAAACGAATATTTACTAAATGAGTTTTATTTTAAATCAAAATATATTACGACGGTAATATATTTGTAAACAGATTCAAACAAAATAACTTTAACAATGTATAATTGATATGTTTTAAAATGCATATCATAGTGTGTGCACTATTACGACTTATATAACCTACTTTTTAATAAATCAAAATTATGTGAACATATACATAATCTATAATCTTTTATTTATTTGGGAATGAGTTATATATATATAATACGAGCATTGTACTCGTGGTTTAAAATTAGGCGGGATTTTTGGTATATAAGCATATTGCAGACACACTACGATAGATTGGGGTTCAAACTAAGGTATGAAGGTAGGAAATAGGTGAGAAAAGGTGAAACAAAGATCTGTACTGTTTCACATTCCCTTAGTGACGGAACAAAAAAAATTGTTAAAAAAAAAGATCTTACAACAGGTGTCCACCTATGAAGCCTGCATAAAAAAAATTTACAAGATAACCCATAATGTACAGGATATAAATATAATGAAGAAACGAAACTGAATTATATACCCGGATCATATTAATAAATCTACCATCTAGCGAACATTTTGTCTATTATTTTCCCCTTTCAACAAATTTTATTTAACGTTTTACACGTTTAATATTGGTCATATCCGATCTCCTTGCACATTTATCCTGTGACGTGTCAATTTTTTTTTTGTTGTTTTAAAAAACTACTATAATCCTGGGTCTGGTGGGTAATAACTGCTTTTATAATTTGATGACTGCAGTCTCGGATTATCAGGCCTCTTTACCTTGTCTGGCGGTTCTTTAGCCCAGGGACTGAAATCCAGAGTGGTTGTTAATAACTGTAGCTTTAGGCTGTCGCAATTATTTGCCTTATCGGGTGGCTCCTTGGCCCATGGGCTGAAATCCAGTGCCATCATTGTTTTCACTATTTCCTTTATTCGATATATTCTTGCTATATCAGGTGGGATATTTTCCTGACTTTCTTTAAGTACTTTGATGTTGGTGGTAAGCATGGTTAGCTGGGTCTGAATCCCTAGGTCCCGTACATCCTTGGCTGGAAATATCCTGTCTAAATACAGTTGGGGACATCGTTTTACCTCATGAAAAGTTTTTATGTGAAGAAGCTTGGTTAGCTGGGTTGGATGTCCTAAGTCTCGGATATCATTTGCTGGAAGTACTCTTTCCAAATAAAGTTTGGGACATTTTTTAACTTCATGAAACATTTTAATATTGAGCTTGGTTAGCTGAGTTCGAGGTCCCAGGTCTGGTGTATCAGTCTTCTTTGCGGAATCATTTGTCTCAACTTTCTGGTTCAGGAGTTTATCTGCCATCTCTTGCCATCCAGGGAGGAGTCTGTACAGCGCTCTAAGTTCCTCACCTCTCCTTCGGCTTTCTTCTTCCCATCTTTTCGCTCTTTCTTCACCTTGCTTAAACAATTCTATAATAGTCCGGAAATGGACCTCATTAGTATCCGTATTTTCCATGGCCTTGGATGTTATCATGATCGATGATGATGATGATTTTTTCCCTTTTATTTTATTGCTAACTATTTAATATATCCTAAAAAATTTTTTTTAAATGAATAGGTGTACTTTTAAAACACAATGTATAGCACTGATAAAGAAAATTTTTAAACTGTTTTACGTTGAGCTTACTAAAACTAATACAGTTAAAAATATACTATTATTATTTTTCCTTGTTTGACTCTCTGCGATTACTATTACGTTTGATTTCAAATCTTATTAATGGCTAATAGGCTATCTCCCTCTCGGTTCTGTTGGCCTAATTACTGCTTTTATGTTTATCACTAAAAAACCCAACTACTACCCTTTTATTACTGCAAAAATTTCTTGTTTAAATCTGCTGCCAACATATATATTTTTAACTGCCCGTATATATAAAAATCTCTTAAATTCTATCTGTCAAAATATTTCACTAACATATATATTTTTAAACTCAAGCAACTTTATTTATATACGTAAACATTCGCTAGATCCGGGTATAATTATTTCGTTCCCTCTTATTTAAGATTAGCATACATATATATTTATTGCCATTATAATTATTGATCCGATTCACGTCTCATTATTTGGTCTAAGAAAATTTATACATGTTAAAAAAACAAATTACGTACAAAAGAATTGAGCCTGGTGACAAAATTTATTTTAGAAGTAACTCCGTTTAGTGAAATTACCCTTGGGCGCCATGTCACCAGTTAAAATATCCATAGACTGTTAGCTTCCCAAAATTAATTTTAATAACTATTCCATTTAACTACGGGCACTCGTTAAAACATTCGCATTTTTTTTTATTGAATACAACATTTTATTTTTTTTACATTTCTGAATTCCATACGATAGCCTATTATATCTAGGTCATTACCGTACAAAATTATTATTATGCTATCTTGCGCATTGAGCCGATAAAACTTTATTTTGAGAGTAAAATACATGATTTGAAATATTCATAGATTGTCACAATATTCACTTGGGACAATATTTAAGTAATTCACGCCATGCGTATATAGCATGACTTAAATGAAACAACAAATACAGATAAATACAGATGGCTCGTATTGCACTATAGCAAGTTTGGACAAGTTCTGATTATATAGAATAAGTAATTGAATGCCCGAGTCAAACAAAATATATGAAATATACATGCAAATAAACAATAGAGTTTTAAGGTTGACAATTGGAAAAATTATTATATATATATCAAAACATAATGGATTTGGGTGATTAAATACGAATACAAAATGCTAAAATTAAGCCACAGGGATATGGGTGTTTAACTAATTAAGATCTACAGGGATGTGGGTGTTTAAATATTTGAGGCTCCACGTTTGGGCAAGCCATGGACCTGGGAAAAAAAAATACTATGTAACAGTCAGAATCATCTATCTCGCTAACACACTGCAGAATTCAAACCCCAGACACGAAACTGAACATTCTAGGAGGGGTTGCCTTCTAGATATACTAAGTTCGAATCTAAAGTCCAAATTTCACAGCGCCATCTACGTGATAACGCATCTGATGCCACTACTAGTATAATCTTTGACCGGTGCCTGGTGGTCAGGGAGAAACAAAAGACTCTATACTAAAAGAAGCTTGGGTGGCTAATTAACGTCTATGGATTTACAAAAGAAATGCAGAAAATATATATATAGACCGAGACAGTGATAGGAATCAAATAAAATAAGAGATCAAATTTAGTTTTAAATAATTTCACAAAATTTATTTATATAAATTATATATATAACGCCACTGTCTGCTTATATGAGACAGGGACGCGTATTAAATAATTGTTGGCATTATATTCCAATAAATGACAAAAAGGTTTTAAAGCAAAGTGATATATTCTATTCCTCGGGCTAATAGCATTACGATAATGTGCTTGATGAGATAGGAACATGTGCGAGGTGCTTTGAGCAATTATACAAGTTTAAGAAAATATTTGAAAATTAAGTGTTCTAAAATATTTATTGATTTCGAGAATAGCACGGACAAAAGCTTACTAAGCAACAAAGTGGGAATGTGATCAAAGCATTTATTTGAGAATAATAATAATAGAGTTGCATTGGGAGGTCAGTATTGCTGATAATGAATTTATTAAAGTTGGAGGGTGTGACACGTTTAAGTCACGGATGCTTTGTAAAATAAATATAAAATAAAACAATAATGGAATATTTGGAATGATTACGGAGGGCATCTTGCCGCTAACCCGTAGGAAAGTATTTTATGAACAGCCGAAACTTAGCGACTGGGTGACGATTGCGTTTAATTCCCAGGTGTGTCATTTATGGACACACTCTGCCTGGAAACTGCAATAAGCGAAGAGAACGGACTTGGCCGTGTAAAGAATCCTTGGAAAAGTAAAACAAAGCGGTCTCAACAACCAATTCACTTACCAGCAATACGAGACTAGTGTATATAAAACATACTGAATGGGTTTTACTTGGATTAAGAGAAATGCCCAATCAAATTCCCCGAAATTCATTTAAAAGGGTCCGCACATTCTCGACGTCAATGATGAACTTTGTAATTAAAGTAGAACACGGTAATTAAAATAGGAAAATGCATGCTTGCGGGTTTGAAAAGTAAGTATAGATTTATATACGCAATCATGCATTAGGGGACACATTTAATCATTGACCTCGCACATACTCTCATATTAGATTAAAATCAATAACATGTAGATTTTAAACTATGTGATTATATTATATATTAAAGAAAAGAATCGCCCTCGAACGAGTGATTTGCAAGATAATAAAATTGGAAAATTATTTAGAAATTTAAAATATGCCTTCATAGCGGCGTCTTATTTTCATCAAAGGGAATAATTCACTCGGTCAAAGACGATTCTGACACATTATCATAATAAAATAACAGAAAGCTTAATCAATAGAAAATATTAACCTAAGGATAGAGAGCAAAATGTTGAGTATATTTAAACACGTTAAAGAAATACATAATGAAGTTATGTGAAATATCAGAAAACAATTTAAAATAGCTATAGCATGTTAGTTATCACAAGAGCTCTTGGGTTAATTTAGGGTTACCTCTGGAGAAGCATTTTCAGGTAGATGTTCGGCAGGTTTTATAATTCAGCAGCAAAATCTGGAATGTTCATATTTTTGCAGCAGCAGCAGTTCCGGGGTTCCTTATGTGATAGCTTCCGATGGTCTGGAGCAGCGGCCGGCTATTCCGAGGGGACATAGCCATCTTGACGCCTCTACTCTGTCATGTCAAGGTTAGCAAATTATTAGAATAGAACTCAGAATGATTTCTCTTAGAAACATTAGAATGGAGAACAAAAGAAAACCCTCCTTTTTATAGTAGAAATTAACAATAGAACTGCCCTGGAGCATTACAAAAATATATCGGACTTATCAGCTGTAATTAAATCTATCCGAATGTCTAAAGGAATTCAACATTAATTAATTTCTTTTGTTAATTTCCCTGTCGACATTCGAATTACAAACTAGATTTAATTAAAAATTACTTTTATTAATTAAAGAAAACCTTAAGTGGACATCTGCTGTTTTTAGATAAACTTATATAACATTAACTAATTAAACTATTGTCCCTCATTTATTTTAACAGAAATATTTGGAATGACTTTTATTAAATTAAACGAAAATTATTTTACTTTTAAATTGCAATATTTGAATCTATTTACTAAACGAATATTTACTAAATGAGTTTTATTTTAAATCAAAATATATTACGACGGTAATATATTTGTAAATAGATTCAAACAAAATAACTTTAACAATTTATAATTTTGATATGTTTTAAAATGCATATCATAGTGTGTGCGCAATTACGACTTATATAACCTACTTTTTAATAAATCAAAATTATGTGAACATATACATAATCTATAATCTTTTATTTATTTGGGAATGAGTTATATATATATAATATGAGCATTGTACTCGTGGTTTAAAATTAGACGGGATTTTCGGTATATAAGCGTATTGCAGACACACTACGAGAGATTGGGGTTCAAACTAAGGTATGAGGGTAGGAAATAGGTGAGAAAAGGTGAAACGAAGATCTGCAAAGCAGACCTTACTGTTTCAGGGTGTGCATTAATATGAGTTAGAATAACCTACATATTACCTCGAGTTCTCAGGGGAAGATAACTTTTTCAGATTCATAATGAAAGTGAGTTCATTCGGAAACACTATGGCCATGGAAATTGTTCAGCAGGGAATCTTGTCCTTATTTTTTTTTTTTTAAATCTCCAATGGTTCAGTCATGATTTACGATATTGGTAGAGAGAGGCGCAGATGGACGGTCACAGATTCCCTTTTAACTTCAGGTTGTTATACAATCATGTAGCAGTTTCTGTTCTTCACAGTGCCGTGGGTTAAAACCCCCAGCATGTTTAGAGTTTTAGCCTAATCTGTTAATATTATCTGGAAATACATATATTTTTCTTTCAAAATTATCATTCAGAAATCTCTGACGTTAAATAAATCTGTCCTCAAAAATAACAGCATAAAAACTGAAATGGTCTCCTGATTTTTTTCTATTTGTACTCTTTTTTTTCTTTTCTCAAAAGTTCTATTCTCCTCAAAAATGTTGGGTATTTTTTCCTTATGTGATATCAGAGGTCCAGCTTTTTTTTTACCAAGTAAACCTTTTAGCACCTTTTTATCTTAAAAAGTTTCATTGAACACCTTGGAAATAACTTCAAATAATATCTTCAAGCATTCCGTAGATAAAAATCTGTTTAGTTTGTCTTTTTTTTAAAATTTACATATTTCTTTTGTTTTTATTAAAAATAAAACAGAATTAGACACAAAAGTAAAACATATAATATATGCTTTTCCAGAAGATTCTTTTTGTACGTTTTACTATACAATAACATATACATACACATATTTCATTAATAAATGAGCGCCTCTCCCTCTTAATACCCATTTTATTTTAGAAAAAAAAAAATTAAATATATACATCAACATATCTGTAGTAACGATATCCTATATATGCATGACTACAGAATTCTTACCTTGGAACAGGGTTTAAAGCTGGCCCCTGTTACACTATTGAGTGTAATATATTATTTTTAGATCAAGTGTATTGCCTCTCATAAATATTTGATAAATTTACATTGTTCAAATTCCCTCTTCAACATAATTTTTCAGAAGCTGCCAATTCATCCAAGTCATTAATTTCTTCAAAATACCCATTCATATCCCTGATTAACCATAATTTTCTTGTCCTTTTTTTGAAACTATGTATACTTAAATACGCATTCATATATACAGTTGTTCCACTCCATTGTAGTTTGACTATCCCCAGATGCCATGTATATTATAGTCGCCATCCATTTTTGTCTTCCTAACTTTATCTCAAATCAGAAATGTTCTTGACACATTACAATATTTATTTTTTGACATTACTCCTTTCACTTTTTTCTTTTTGATTTATACATTGCCACGCCAAATTTTCCAGTATAGGTTCTTCTGTTAGATATATTTCCACTACTACTAATACCTTCAGCCCTTTATTTTTAACTACTTTGTTTAATTCCAACCACTTTTATGATCTCCTACTCCCTTACATATTCAAATATTTTTACAATATCTTCCTTTCGTTCTCCTTTTTATAAATTATTTTGACTCTTTCTTCTCCATTGTATTTGAAGTTAATTTGTTTATCTTTAGTTTTACTGACCCATTTCCTCTCCACATCTGTGTTTACATCTAGATAAGCTACCCTTTGTTTGCTTCTTAAATACCATCCATCTTTAACCTTTTTGCTAATACTATAATTTAAAACCTTACCCTCCTATATAAGTTACTTGAAATATAATATTTTTCATAAATCAAAGCTCCTAATGCTTCACTTTCTTGTTTTGCTAAGTGCAATCCATCTTTATTGTATAACTCCCTCTTACTAATAAAAAAATCCCACACATTCACAAACATAACATTATTTCTATCAAATAGTTTTTCCTATCTTTCATTTATAGAACATGCCCTATCTAACATATACCTATTGTCAAGTCTTGATAATAATCCAACTATTCCTTCTCTTTCTTTAACTTTATTCAAACTACTAATCAATTTTTTGTTATCATTCATTACTCTTTCCGATTGTTTTCACAAATTATTTGTCCCCACCATAACACAAACTTCTATACTTCCCTGTTTATTTAGCTTATCTGTAACATCTAATTCTAGATTTAGGCAAACATACTCTTACATATCTTATTTTTATTTTCCCTTGCAGTTATATTTCCACATCCTCTAATTAGTGAGTCTTCTATCAAGACTGTCTCATAGTTTACTTTCCCTATTTCATATGCAACATTTTTTTAAACCATCTGAACTTCCTTATCTATTTCTTCTTTATCATTTTTATTCATTATTTTGTTGATCGGCTCACACTTCATATTTAATGTTTTTAATTTTACTTCTATATCCTTTACATCTTTCTCTATCTTTATTCTTTGGTTAACTATCTCCATTGCACTACTTATTTTTATCATCTATATCTTTTGTCACTATTAAACATATACTCCATTCTATCGTTCTTAACTACATTTTTCTCAATTTCTCCTGACTTTCTCTTTAAACTATCTATGCTTAAAAACCATTTTTTTAATTTTATTTATTACATTTATACATGATCTACACAACCATACATCTTTTATATTCTTCCTAGTCTTATTTAAGCACTTCAGATAGAAAACCTTATCACATACTATACATGCTACCAAAGCACACCTACTTTTCTTCTGACTGTCATACATACATTGCGATATACGTACACATTTTCTTTGTCCAATTCCTCTACTACTCTATATTTAAATTTATGATTTTTTTATCACTCTCCAAAACTCTTTATACAAAATTTTTTTTTTCTTTTTTCATATTAAAATTCACACATCAACCTTATCCCTCTTTCTCAAAATGAATTACTCGTTCACTTAAATTAAAATTTTTTTATTTGAAAACTATCTAAAATGCAACTAATCTTATATATGCTTTAATTTTTAATGCCTCATGACAATAAACACACACACAAATTTAATATATATTTAAAATGTTGGTGTGGTGGATTGTTTCCCAAATGTTAGCAATATTTTTCTCAATCTTTCCAAATCAATTAAATCTATCTCTCTTTTTGTTCCAACTCACTTTTTTCATCTATTCTCTAAACAAATATTCCTCAGCAATAGAAATTTTTATCTAGATGTTATTAAAATAAATGAAACTTTAACTTATCTTGCAGAATCTCAATCAGCCATGTCATCGCATTTGCATCAAGAGCAGCTTCAATTGGTTAAGAAATCCAGCACCACTCTCTGTGAAATAAATATATATATATTTATTTCACAGAAGGCAGTGCTAGATTTCTTGATCATGTGGGATGATTTAATATTTGAATATATATATAAATTAAAACATATTTTAATAATCAACCTCATTATATTCTTTTATTATTCTACTAACGTATGCAAAGCCATAGTTCTGAGAATTAAAATATATTTAAAGAATATTTATATGAAATAATAATATATGAGTTATCAACAACAGTTAAAAATGACCTTATAACATTGTGTATAAAAATGCATTGCAATGGTTATTGTTGATATTTCATGTAAATATTATTTAAATGTATTGTAACTATCAATCCAATAACCTGAGCTAAACTGCTATATGAATTTTACTTTATAATTATTCTGTTTTAACAATGCATATATAAAACATAGAGTCTGGCCTTAACCAAAAATCCTCAATTAATTATGATTAAAAAATATTTAATCATTATGAATAAATAAACAGACTAAAAAATTGATACAACAAGATATGGTTGTGATTCACTTTTTAACTTTTTGGAATCATTGACTTTAATATATCTACCAACAATGTAAATGGACTAAACAATAGATTTTACTTATTTTACTTTTTAACTATAACTCAATGATTATCAGTTTAACCAACAGCATATGCCAAGAGCTCATAGTTTTATTTTAGAATACATAAAAACCTATAAAACTATTATAAATATCTTATTTATATAAGCATTAACTTTCATTACCTTTCTGTACATTTTTTCAAAAATAAATTTTTTTCTTTAAACTTTCTGTGTTTGTATTTTTTCTAAGTAGGAAGTTTTATATAAGTAGCTATGAATTATTGTGTTTAATAATTTTGATTCCATGAACATTATCTTGAGAAAATTGTTAATTTTCTATATATTTCACCTATATATTGTGAAACAAAAATTTACAGTTGTTTTATGTAGCTGATAAGAATTATGACAATTGACTATCGTCATTTAAACCACTAGTTGGCTAACGTTTGGTACTCTACTAGATTTTTTGCCCAATTAATATTATATAGATATAAAATCACAAGTGAAACGGAAATAGAACCAAATGTAAATATGTTAATGAGTAATTTGTTAATCATTATCATCATCAATAGTATTTTGTCCAAATGGATAGGTTTAGAGAGCAGTCATATCACTTCATCCATTTTTCTACTCTTTTCATTGTCCAGCTTTTCAATTTCACATAACTTTTCCTATCTCATATCACCCAACAATATTAATCTTTTCTATTCTTTCTTATTGCTTCCACTTACCATTTCCTACAAAACATCTTTCATTAAAACATATTTTCTTCTTAATATATGTCCAATCCAGTTTCTTTGTTTCTAATTTCCTCAATTTGTGGACTAATAGGCTATTCTTATAAAAAAAAAAAATAAACTGTTGTTAAAAATCTCACATAAACAGAGCATCTGTAATAAAAAATACAGTATTCTGAAAAAATATTCATTATTATTTACTAATAATAAACTTACTCTGGCTTAATTAAATATATGTTAAAGAAAAAGCAAGCAAAAAGAATAAGATTGCATTTTGTAAACTTATTTAATGCGGGGGGGGGGGGTAGAACTTAAGTTTTTAAGTAATTTTATAGTTTTTGTTACAATATATAAATTAATTCAGTTTTTTTTTTTAATTTCTTTAAATTAAATATTGATTGTGATTGAAAATTGGGAAAAGCTTAAGATATTTGATTCTTTTAGCATATTTTTTTTTTTGTCTTTTCAAAAAATTATTTGAGAGCATTGATAATAGACTTTAGTTTATTATATTCTTTCAATATTTTTTTTTCTTTGGCAATAAATAATTTGCTTTCAGAAATAGAATTTAAAAATACATGTTTATTTTAAGAAGTTTAGCAAAAAACCATAATAATATTAAAGCGTGCTTTCACACTTCCAACGTAAAGTGTGAAAGCACGATTTAATATTATTATATTTAAGACAAACGTAAAGTATAAATATACATGTTATTACTAAAAAAAACCATAAGTGACAATTTTATGTACAGCATTAAATTGGGGAATTTAAAAGTCTACTTCCTTTCTAATTTTATCCAACGTTAATATAATACTGTTGGAATTTCAAAAATTCTATATATATTACGTAGGAAGATAAATAAATATTTCTACATAAATTCTGCTGAAAGAGTGTGGGCAAATGGAGCAAGCCTGGGAAGTTGGCAATGAAGATGACATGGGAGTTATGCCCATCTACTATTATATAATAGGCATTTTTTTTTTCAAAATTTCTTTTATTACTAGAATTTGTTTCAAAATATATGGCTACATCTGTACCCGTCAAAAAGAAGCCAACACATCAACAAACCCAAACTCAAAGTCGGATTCAAACTCAGGCGAACCAAACTGAATTCAAACCCAACTCACGAGCTCAGATCAAATCAATGGATGACATATATCGACGGTACATGACTATGCGCCAAGGAACTAGCTCAACGGATGATGATGATTAATGAGACCCCTGATCTAACTCTAATAAAGTATAATAAAATAAGTAAGAATCTTCATAAGTCAACTCATATATATATGTTCGGGTTGCCAATACAGACAGTGAGCATTAATATTAAAATAATTTGAATAAGAAAGAAAGTTTAAAAAAAACCAAATGTGTTAATAAAATGTTTAATAATAATTATATTTTTGTTCAACTTTTAGATTGTGATTATATAGATTACCTCTAGTCTTTAAACGGAATTTATATTTACAACAAGAATGGCAGTCCTTATTATATGCCAATACTATTACGCAATATTATATGATAAATATATGTCTATGCCCCGACGAGGAAGTAAAGGTAGATAAAGATATTTGGCCGTGACAGAAATTATGATTCAAATTCTAAAAGAAAGAACGTGAGATTTATTTTCACATTCGCAAATCAATTCACAAAGAGCAAGATACATACATATTTAGAGCATAACTTTAATATTTAATAGAAAACTTATTTAATTATAAATAAATATGAATTTGTTCGACTTTAATAAAATCAATTCATCACGATTTACGAGCATGAGAGCGGGCTTTACTGGAACTGAGAAATAAACGGTACTGACGACTTATGAGCTATAAGAATAAATATGAAAAATAATGGCTTGTCTGTGATTTGAGAAAATAGCAGGGCGCTTGTATTTGACAAGTCTTTGATGCTCTATATGAAGGATCCATAGAACACGGAAAACCAGGTTGGGTCGTAGCCTCGAACCTTTGGTGTTCCAAATATAAAACGAGCAAGTGAGGAAGTACTTTCTTCCTATGTAATTTAACGAACAGTAATATCACCGAGGATAAGCCTGTGAAGCAGGAGATGGCTCGCGTCAGCAACATTTGGAAAAATGATGACTTGGTAATCATCTTTTAATTAATAATAAAATCCATTTTATATAATGAATGCTCTATGTGATGACCTGATCAAGTTAAATTAAAGTCAAACGTGCTTTAAGGAACAAATATTTAATGCAATTAGAAAATACTTTAATTATACCCTAAATCTCATGCCCTCCCTGAATATTAATAGAAAGTATAATATTTGAATTAGAATATATATTCATTTAATTCCTTTAACGACCTTTTTGCGAAACAATATATTAATGTGAATAAATAACTATTATAAATTCAGTAAAGTGGCCGGGAGCATAGGTTAAAAATTGAACTAATAATTTGTTGTTATTAGCCATTAATAAAATAGCAAAAATTGTACAACTCCTTCAACTCGATAATTAATAGAACTGTATCAAATAGTTCTAGTGGATAAGAATTACTGTAAAAATAAATATAATATTATTTAACAAGGCAAATGCAACGAAGGAAATTATTATCGAGTTGAAGTTATTATCGGCATATAATAAAAAAATAAACAACATTAATAAATCACACAATAAATATATACAATATAATAACTGAACCGCCATCGTAAGAAAAGAGAAAGTTAACAAATATTAAATTTAAAGGCTAGAGATTAAGATAGAGAATTACTACACAATTTAAAATAACATTAATACATTAAGGAAAGATGAGAGCTTTTAACAGTACTTAATTTAAAGGTAGTGTAAAATAAAGTTCGAAGACCAGTGAGAAAGTAGCGGTTCATATAAGAAAGATATTACCATTTCTTCATGGTTGGCTCCTTAAATTACACACGGCAGAGTCCAGTTGGATGAAACATAGATGCGCATTTTGGAAAATTATTTGAATGACATTTTGAAGGATTTCTCTAAGGTTTATGCAGCTTACGATTGATATATGAAATTTTATATTACAGCCACATTGAAGATTTTCAGGGGACTTCAGGAACTGTAGTCAGACTCCTGAAGTTAAGCCCCCCCACCATGGTAGAAACACTATTTTACTTCATAATTTAACTGAGCGGCTTCTTCTCTAATGAAATATATATAGCTTCTCTTAATGAGGAATAATAGCTGCTTGGAAACTTTTCCTGGGCTCTTTGTACTGTATCTGATGCCTTCAGGCTAGCGCTTCTTTCCTAATCAATCTTACAAAAATTTACTAGTTGTTTTTAGATACATTCCTTCGATAAGGCTTTCGAACTCATTAACTTGAATTCATTTTCTAATTAGAAAATGAATTTTTAAAATCAGAAAATGATTTTAATTAGGACCGTCCTTACATTTTAAATACTTATCTTTTTCTAATTAATAAAAACTTTACCCATTGTTTTTGGAAAGCGACAATCTGAAAGCTTATCGAAAGAATGTAGCTTTTAATCACTAAAAATTTGAACAAACTATTTAAAGTAAAATAAAACATTTCCGACGCAATGAAACTTTAGAACAAATATGTACATTTAAATATTTATAAATATATACGCACAATCCACGCAGTTATAATATATATAAATTCATGAATAATTCTAACATGAATTTATTAATAGAAATGATTAGTTTAAATCTCAAATGAGTTAATTTTAACACACATTTATAATAGTTTTTCTTTAAGGAAACTAGCGTGGACTGAACGTATAAAGCCCCATTGCATCGGAAATTCAAGGTTAGTACAAGGGTTTGAAGTTGGCTATATGTGAAAGATCATGAAGCTAGGATCGAACTTAGATTCGACTGCTTCACATCATATAGAAGGCACATGTTTTTTTTTAAGATGATTAAATTGAAAGAAATGCCACCTGACAAAAGTAGTTTTTGGTTAATTGCATTAAATTTTCAAATATAGCACAATATATTTTATTTATGAAAATAGTTGTTAAACGTACAATTTATCTATGCTCTTGCACCTAGAATTTAATACTTACATAACAAATTTATAAAATCTTATTATTATATGGAAATTTGAACAATTTTTTTTTTTTTTTGTTATAGAGCACTGCTTTTAGGAATTCATAGTAATGTAAATGTGACAGATTTAGAATTAGATCTTAGTAGTAATGATTTAAGAGGCACTGGTGCCCAAGTCCTGGAAATTTGCTTGAGCGAAGTTAATAATATTTCTAGTCTAGATATAAGTGACAATGGTAAGTAAAGAATGTTTATTATTAATATTTATTTAGATTTATATTAATAAATAAATAGCAAAATAATAAATATATGATTATTTCCGGAATTCAATATTTTTATAAAGATGTACAAGTAGTCTATATATTTTTACTTAACATTGCTGTATAGATACTATATATAACAAACAAATGATTTATGTTAAATGAGATTTTTTGTAGATTTTGCAAAAAAGTTATTTATACTAAAAAATGAAATATCTGCAATAAAAAGTTTATAAGCTTTCTTAAGAAATTAGAAAGTTGTCTTATAAAAAAGGGAGGAGGAGGGGGGTAATGGAGATGCTAAATTAAAAAGGAAAAAGGGACTAATTATATTGTTCACATGATTAAGAAAATAACTCACTAAAAGAAATAAAAATATCAAAGAAGATTATTATCATTTTCAATCATTATCAATTCACTCCAGAATGAAGGTCTCTCCAAGTTCAATCCATCTCCAATCTCTAGCTTCTTTTCTTCATATCATCATGCATTTTTTCTTATTTCATCGATCCATCTCACATGTGATCTCTTTTTACATCTTTTACAATCTCTTGGAATCCAGTTTAAGATTTCAACTGTCCATCTATTATCATCTCTTCTAATATGTCCATCCCAAGTCCACTTAAGTCTCTTGATTCTTTCAATGAGGTCAATATCACCTGTTTGTTCTTGTTACTCCTAACATGCATCCCTCCATACTTCTTTGAGTTATTTGAAGTCTCTGCATTGCTCTTCTGTTAAGTGTCAAGTCTCAAATCCTTAAGTAAGAACTGGTAAAATACATTTATTAAATACCTTCCTTTTCAAACACATAAGCATATTTTCTTTTAATATTAAGTTATTTCTACCAAACCAACCAAGTTTAATTCAATGCTTAATTTCATCTATTATGTTTTCATCTGTAGTAATAATCTGATCAAGGTATTTGCAATTACCTTGGTCAGATTATTATTATTATTATTATAATAATAATAATAATAATAATAATAATTATTATTATTATTATTATAATATTAATAATATTATAATAATAATAATAATAATAATAATAATAATAATAATAATAATAATAATAATAATAATAATAATAAAGATTATAAGTAATACTGTATTTATAATGAATAGAGATCAATAATTTTTTTAAGAAATTAAATAGAAAATGATGCCTATATATGTGTAAGAATTCGGATTTGCTTTAATGTAATTAAAAAAGGAAATGTAATTGCATAAATACATATGGTGTGGTAGTCACATTGCAATCCAGTCTCACACCAACTTTAGTGACTGAAGTTCAAAGACAAAAAATGAAAAACTTTAAAATTAAGAGAGAATTAAAGAAAGATGATCAAGAGAAGTCTGAAAAAAGTGTATTATATGGAGGCAGTACCTAATCTTTGACAAGCCAACATCATATTCTTCCCTTCAAAGTAGCAGTAATTATTCATGTTTGGCATTTTTTATTGATTATTTTAAGTTAACTGTTACATGTGAAGGTTATTCCACTATTTATCAAATGTGGATCTCATTGGTATTCTGAATTTGCATCATTCCTCCCCAAAGCTGGTTTAATTGTTTTTTTAATCAGTATTTTTAATTTTTTTTATCCTGTTTTTTATCAGGAGTTTAACTTTCAAGATTATTTATAATTTTTTTTTTTTTCAGTCTATCTCTTTTTTAAAACTTTTTTTTATAAAAGATTTGATATATTTTACAATTTCCAGTATTTAAATATTTCTAACATATTTTCAATTTAGGGTTTTTATTCTCTACATCCATGTTTCAAACTCTTAAAAAATATTTATCTTATTTTTTGTGATTTAATTATTCATATTTTTGTTTATAAAAAAATCATTATAAATATTTTATTACTATAAAAAAAAAAATTCATGTTGTCCACTAAAACAATTTCTTTTTATAATAAAAGCCTATTAGAACACTGCAATACTACACAATTCTTTTTTTTTCATTTCTATTTCCCTGTGACTTAAAATCATTGATTTGATCCACTATTTTCTTCTTTGACTTAACAATAAGTTACCAATCATATGCATTGCAAAGAAAATCAAATCATTTGTTCATATAGAAATTATTGTTTTAAAAAAAACTTTAAAATTTGAATTGTCTTTTTTAAAGTGTGAATTAGAAGTCAAGTGTTGGTGGTCGAAAGGTCAGCACAACTGCCTTACATGCAGTTGTTCCGGGTTAGCAGGTTCGCTTCTCGGCTAATGCTATGACACATGGAAAAAAGAAAGTGTGAATTAGGAGTTGCTGATAACGTTAAGTTTATTATGGTTATTGAAAAGAAAATTTAAGATTTGATCTGAAGTGGTATCGAATATTGATATAATGTTGGAAAAATGTGGTCAAAATATCTATAAAATAAGCATTTGAAAGTATTTCAGATTTGATTTAGAACAGGAGTTCTATTATTATGATTATTTTTCATTTCATCCTGAAGATATGATATCTCTAAGTAAAAAAAAAATTATAATCTTAGCAAACAAATAAAGAAGATAACTAAAATTTTGAGGATGCATGAAATAAATATATATATATATACTTTTTATTTTGGAGATTCAATTATTAATCATAATATAAATTGAGAACTTAAAAAGAAATTAGAAAACATCTTATTTAAAAAAAGGAATGGAAATTTGTGGCAAATGTAAAATAAAATGAATTACATTAATTATATTGTTAAGAAAAATAATAAATTAAAAGAAATATAAAACAATAGTACTGTATTTGTAATGAATATAAATTAAGATGAGTACTTCGTTATGTTTGTATTATTTTAATCACATGTAGTTCATAGGTATTAGATTAATAGAAATGCTGTTGCTGGGTGTGTCTGTCTAATTTTTGATGGATTGTTTGCTTAGTTATATCTTGACTGATCTCAAATTAAAAATATATGTATATAGAAAATCTCATTAAAATTTTAATATTAACATCTGTAAAGTTCATGAAAATTTTCTCTTATTAAATATAAATTATTTTGTACTAATATAAATTTTCATTGTCTGCTGTTGAGGTACTTGTTTAAATTATGAGTGCCTAAACCATCTTGAAATATAAGCAATATCAAAGTACTATACTAATATAATTAGCTATTATACAGATAATAAATCCAGTCTTCTTATTTGAGAGTAGTAAATTATCTTTTACTATTTAAATATACTCCAGTATTAATCTTTTGAGAAGTTAATTCCTTCATCACAAATCTGCTTGCTATTTATGGATAACAAGTATCTCATTGAATATTATTTGTTATTTAAACATAAATACCACCAGTAATGTAAATCTTTGTTGCGATTTTACACTATTAGAGATAATTAAAATTCCTTACCTATCCATTTTTTTTTTTACTAAATCACTCATTTTCTAGAAATGCACTATTACAAATTATTGTTATTTTGCTAACAAGTAATTTCGTACTTAAATTTTTTGCGCATTTTTAAACACATACCTATTGTTATATCTAAAATATGTTTGCTACTATATACATTATTACATTTTTTATCATTAAATATCATTGTCAACATTCATTTATCTTTTGTATTTAAATATTTTTTTTCTTTACTGAATTTTTTTTTTTGTTTTTTCCAGTTTAAAAATTTTAGCAATTTATTTAATAGAACTCTTAATTATTTGATTCTATCTAATTCAAAGATGTTGTTTAAGTTAGACACAGCCTTTAAGAAAAACTACTATTAATTATGTGAACATCACAAAAGTATCAGACTTGTTAATGATCAAAAAGTAACAAAATTAAAATTAAGAAAAAATGAAAAAATTATTTCAAGTACATTTAATAATAAAATTACCTCAACACCAAGATTTCATCATTGTTTAATTGATGACATAAAAAAATTGGATATACTTTTGAATAATTCTGGCCACCTATAATAGATTCACAAGAAATCATTCAAAATATAACTGAAAAATTCAGCTCTTCCGAGAAATCTTTTCAATCATTCAAGAGATTTTTTCAAATAAGTCAGTTATAATATTACAGATAGAAACGGCTCATTGTATTGAATCCCAAAAGAATTACTTTATGATACATTAAGCATTAGTAATGTATGAGACTCAGTTTACTGAATCTGATCCCCCAATCCACGATATATCGTAATTTAATTTTTTTTAGAAAAGATCAAAGAGATAATATGCACTTTTAAAAGTAAATGAAAACACGGAAAATTTTATTACAGGAACATTAAAATGATACATACCTAACTGACATAATTAATGATTTCAATAAACTTATGTAACTATTACAATAGTTTTTTTTTTTTTTCAAGTGATCTATCTTAAAGATTAACCAGTTTCAGTCTGCATCAATGCATATGAATTTAAAGCAAAGCTTCGTAAGGATATAGATCCAAATGATATTTCAACACAAATAACAGATCAAGAAGCTAAGCTTCTGTTAATAATTTGAAGCTTTAAGCCTCAATGGTGTTTATTGTAAAGAACCTGGGCATATAATTAATGTTTGTCCCAAACTCATACATCATCAGTGTAATTAAATTGCCACTCCATCATCAATGTTCTAAAAAAGTTATAATTAATGAATCTAATATCACAGTGAATTCATATCAAGCTTTAAAATTTTTTAACTCACAGCAAAAAGTAGTGAGTGAAGAACTAACATTGACATTATAACAGATGTTAACAAAAAATGCTATAATTCCCTGAAACTATAAGTGAAATGAAGCTGTATGTTAATAAAATAAAAGATCAAATAAATCCAATTTCACAAACAGTAATAATTAAAAACACTTCAGATGACATAATGAATACAACCAACAATAATTAAACAGGAAAAAATTGAAAATAATGATTTTGTCATAAATCTAAAATCAGATCAACCTATGCACAAAAGACATTTTTTTAAAAAAGGTCTGATTATTGATGATAGTGAAAATGAAAGTTTCCTGACTTGTAAAAAAAAAAAAGTGAAGAGAACAATTGTGAATAACAACGAAACAGATATAGAATGCCCGACTGCTGAAAACATATCTGCAATTGAAGAAGAAAATTTGTCATGTATTAATAGTTTGAAATACAATAAGAAATTAGACAAGTTTTCAAAACTGCTGCTTGAGGGACATACATTTTTACTAAAAAAAAAAAGCTAAATCTAAAAGATATTTATAAATATCATATTAGACTCTTAAAATAATTTTTTTAAAAGTCTACTTATTAACATATATTAATGAATTAGATTAATAAACTTTTTTTTGTTTATTTAATATCAAAATATGTTACTATAAATCAATGAGTCTATTATCAGCTGTTTATTTATGTGATGATATTGTTAAATCAAATATATTTGGACTTTTTTAAATAAAAATATGTAGTAAATAAAAGGTGATAAATAAATATAATTACTTTTTACTCTAAATTATTAACAAGTTCCAAGGCAATTTTTATAAGTATTGTCTCATAATATAATAATTATCTTTTTACAATATTAATTTGTCAATTTGAATTTTTACTGTGGCTTTATATAATGAGTATGCAAATAGTTATTATCAAGCTTTTTAGAAATACCCCCAGACTGGTTTCTAGTTCTGCCTTTCATCAGTGAGGTGCTAGGATATTTAAACATTAGATTTAAAATACCAAGACAAGCCCAGCACTTTATGGATGTCTGAAAATTTCAGATTTTCTACTTAATAGTTAAAAATTAGATAACGTTCTAGGTTTGACCTTGTGTTTTAAATCCAATGCTTGAATATCCTAGTGCCTCACTGATGAAAGCCAGAGCTAGAAACTGCTGAGGATAGGGATGTGCTATTGGCACGTTCATTATATAACATTTGTAATAGAAGCTTGATAAATTAAGTCACAGGATATATGACTTGATTTTTTTGCAATTACTGTGGCTTTGGATACACACTCTTATTTTATATGATATATTATACAACAGTAATTCTAGAAAATGTTTATGAAATAAGATAAAATCAATTTTAACAAATGAAAAAAATGTTTAATCACACAATAGTTATCAAAATATTTATCCTTAATATATTAGTATCTTAGAACATAGTATAAAACTCTCGATTTTAAGAAGAAAAGGACTAATAATTATTTGTGTTCCTTTTCCTTAATATATATATATGTAAATTATGAATATATGTAACTTCACATACTAAAAAATTGTAACCTTCATATAATTCCTATTACTATTCTAAGTATGTGAAAAATAAAAACTCTTTGTAACATTTATTCAATAAAATTCCTTTGAAACATAATAATAAACAAATAGCTTTATTGCTCCAGAGTTTATAAGAAATTCAAAGTTGCAAATGATCTTATGCTCTAGAATATACCATTCTACCACTACCAACTGCATCCTAATTAAGAATAAATAAATAAATAAATACATTTGAAGATAAGAAAAAACCAATTAATGAACAAAGAATTTTACTAGTTCAGTGTCAGATTGTAATTCTATTTAGAAGGTAATAAACCCTCCTTACTAGAAAAATACATAATATTAAATCTGTTGTTAAATGCATGTTAGTAAGATTTTTAAAATAAATGGATGTAAAGTGAATGATTTAATATATTCACACTTTCATTTCAAGATACTTAAGATTGTCCTATATAAGTGCATTTAGGTTTGAAAATAAGATGGTTGGGTTCTAGTAAACTATTAACTGTGCAGCCTTTGGTGGCGCTGTTTCTAGTTAAAAACAGAGCATTATAACATTACCGGGCCGCTAGATTTTTTTTATCTAATAGATCGTATTTTGACATATGGCTGTAATTTTTTTTTTTTTAATATTTAATATATTGTTGTTGTTTGTTTTGGATATAATTATTTTTTTGGTTTTCATTTGATAAATTTAAAACTATAAAGGAGACTTTGACCTTTTTTTTGGATCTCAAAAGTACATAATTTTTGACATACGCCTTTATTCGGGGGGGGGGGGATTTCCATTCTAAATCTACTGTTTCTTTTTTACAGACGTCTTTTATTTTTTTGTTTTGGATTCGATACATTTCAAAGTAATAAGGGACAGTTTTAACTTTTTTTTGGAATATCTCAAATATACACAATTTGCTTTACATATGAGTTTCTTTTTTTTTTTGTTGTTGTTATTTAAAATTAGAATCGACACTTTCTTTTTGAATTATGTTAAAAATGAGGGGGTTTGCTGTTGATTGATTTAGCAAAAAAAATTCAAACCTGTCCGACAAACTCCACCTCAGATGACCGTATTTGCTTATAAACGAAAAGAATTGTTTGGTATTTTATCTTACATTTATAAATACGGGGTTTTTTTTTTTTGGGTGGCGTGTTTTGATTTTTTTTTTATTTTAATAATAACAAATAAAACGGGGTTTTGATTTTTTTGTTTTTTTTAATAATAATAAATAAAACGGGACTTCTTTTTTCTCTTACATTTATAAATACGTTTTTTTTTTTGGTGGCGGGTTTTGATTTTTTTGCTTTTTTTAATAATAACAAATAAAACGTCCAAAACAAAAAACAAAAAGTCAATCGCGGTATTGTTTTTTTAACACAAAAAATATGTATGTTAACCGGTTTTGTTACATTCTGTAGGATTTATTTATTTATCTTTTTTAAGAGTCGTAGAAGTTTGTTAAAGATTTTTTGTTTTCATAACAAATAAAATGTCCGGTATTTTTATTCTTTTTTAACAAGAAAAATTAGCTCGGGTTCATTTTTAAAATCTACTTAACGTGCTGTTTATTGATTTAAAACAACAACCAAAAAACCTCTTTTTGCTTCTAAATGGAACGAATAGGTATGTCAAAAGAAGAAGTATATATATATATTTTTTTTAAAAAATCAATCAATCAAGAGATGTTCAACAAACTACGCTGCCCCTTTTTAACACTGTCATTCTGGGTGTTAATTACATGATTTACAGATAAAAATAATCGCAAACAAAACACAAATTCTTTCCAGAAAATAAATTTATTAACCATATATGACTGAACTAAATCAACTGTAACGAATGGCAGGATGTTTTGGGCTTGCAAAGATGCAACCACCTCACTTTCTCTGTTTGGGATGTCCCACAAATATAATAACATGGTAGACATTTTGTTCTTCTTTTTCAACTTTCGTCCGAGTCACAACAGAAACGTTATTTTTTTTGCAAACAACTCCAATTGTCTTCCAGAGAGCTTGAGAAATTTTATTTTGTCTTTTTTGACCCCCCAAAAAGCCAAAATTAACCAAAAAAAAAAAAAAAAATTTGACAAATATCAATAATACACTGAAAATTACTAGTACACAAAAATCTTTCAGTTGGGAAATACAGAAAATCATAAACATCAACAAATAAACACTTGAAAAAGATGACAATGCTCACACTCTCATCTTAAATTCTAGCGACAATACAAATTCAATATGCATAGGAATTCAACCCGCAATGAAATCAACGGCAAACTATACGATCATTGTATTGTTAGTAGACATAGTGCTATTGAACACGGAAGAATTGGCCGCGTATTATAACCACTGCATATGATCTACTCGTATATTAATGATCACTCGTATATTAGCTGTAGGTTCGGCCGTGAAAGCGATATAATTCTGTGTTTTTACACAGAAACAGCGCCACCAAAGGCTGCACTGTTAATAGTTTACTAGAACCAATGGTTGTTTTCATTTTCTCAAAGTCTTTATCTTGTGGCTGGAATGAGAATATCCTCACATTTAACATTGCTAATTTAATATTATGTATGGGGCTAATGAGAAGAGTTTATTACCTTGTAAATAGAAAAACAAATTAAATAAATTGTTTTACCTATTATAAACATCATATATTTCAGTAGGACAAATTTGAAATTCTGCTTTAATCAGTTTTATTTTAATGCAGAACTTTTTATATTTTTAAAATTTAGCTTTAAAAAGTATCAAAATAGACTTAGTTTTACAAATAATAGATAAAACTTTTTTTTTTTAATTTAATGGTTTCTGAACTTTTTGCCAAATCCAAATCATGAATTTCATTGCTATTGATTGTCAGAACTAGTGGTAGAATTGACGAATTTATTTTTCTCCTTATTTGAATCTACAGGTTTTTTAATGATTGTTTTAATACTTAGCTGCCTTAAAAACAATAACAATAAAAAATAGTAAAATAATTTAATTATAACTCACCAAAATAAATATAGAATAAAGAAAAATACATCCTAATAAATTTTTTAAATTTTTTATTCAAAAATTAATGAAAAAATTTTTTAAGAAATTACCAAAATCCTGAGATAAATTTTCTCTTTATAGGTGAAAAATGAAATTTTTATTAGATAAATTAAAAGAAAAGCTTACTGTCTATAATAATAAAGGCTGGCATTAATATTTTAAAAGAATATGTTAATTATACAGATTTTTTTTTTAAAGATCACCATGCTTTGCTTAACTATTTCTATCACATGCTCTAATTGGAAGCCAAAATTAAAAATAAATCAATCAATAAATATGAAAATTATACATTTTTTTTTTTGTAAAACTGATATTCATTATCTCTATATGTTACATGTATTCATTTCAAATACAGGTATATATTGGACTATTTTCACAATCAGGTTGAATTGTTAAATATTTTTAAACATTATTTTTCTAAATACAATCAGTTAAAAAGGAAAAAAGGAAACATCAGAAGTCTTCTGTTGCCTTTGACTGAATAGAGTAGTTGGTTAGAGAGTGACTTTAAATTCAGTATTCATACATCTAAAGACTACTGTGTTAGCTATCCCTGATTATACCGGCATGACTTGAATAAGAGCGGCTAATATAAAGAATCTTTTTTTCTGTAGTAACGTTATTACTGACGGTTGAATGTATTTAAGAAAAGTGTAAATAAAGCTTGAATTTTTAAATAAAATAAAAAAACAAAACATTTAAGAATTTAACTAAATGATGGAATTGTTGAAGTAAAATCACAAACCTTCAATTATCATTTCAAATATATTTGAAATTTTACATTGTAAATATAATGCTTTTATTTCCATGAAGCTTTGTACAGTTATAATTTTATTTTATTTTAAAGGCTTCGATCATGATTTAGCTGGAGTTCTAATGTCCCTTGTTAGCAATACAGGAGTCAAGCATTTGTATATAGGAAGAAACTTCAATAATATGAAGGCTAAGTAAGTTTATAAATAATAAGGGCATATTATTATATTTATGTTTGTTTCATAAAATTGGTTTTGAATTATTAAACATAGCAAATACTTAATGTATTGCCATCACATTTAGGGGGGGGGGTAGTTTGATTTATTATTTCATTTTTGACTAATAATTTTTGATGACTTATTTAAACTATACATGCAATAATAAATTTCTACTATTATTAAAAAACTGATTATAATATATAGTATGAACTATAGCTGGACTATTAATTTAGAGAATTTTTAAGCATCTGGGTAAATTAATTACAGGATTCTTCTATTATTGGGAGGCTAATTGTTTTTTTTGAGATTAGACTGAATTAATCACATAAAAAATTTATATTAAAGCCATTTGAGCATTTACTGCATTGATGGACTACAAAAATAAGTGCAAAATTTTATAGTAATAATTAATATTCTAGTTTGACTAATTAACCTTGTGAAAAATAAATATATATTTTTCATTTAATCTTGTATTAAAATGCACTAAAAATATATTTTTAAGATATATATATTTGATGATGATCAGATAATTTTAGTATTTTTTTTCTTGTTGTTGTGCATCAAAATAATTTAATATTATTTTTACTTATATGTTGTTAAGCAAAATATTCAAAATTTTATGGAAAAATTTAATTATTTATCAAACAGATATTATTTTTTAATTTTTTTTTTTTTTTTTGGTTGCTACTGATGGTTCTTTGTCTTATATTCATTTCAAAGGACTTTCTAAATCAAAAACATTAGTTTGTACTTGGTTTTATGTATTGCCAATTAACAATACAATGAAATATTTAACTATAGTAAAACATGCTTTAGATTATTGTTCAATTTTTGACTTGCTGAAATAGGTAGGTGTGTATATATACGTCATAAAAACTGTTTGCATTTTTAAGGATCTTTTTAAAGATTTGAGTTACAATGTTTTTAAACTTTCATTATCTTAGTGCTTATTTTTTATATTAGGCTTTACCGATGTATTATTAATTTACTGAAATGACAAGACATTTTTATTTTATTTCAGATAATTATCCAACTATTATCTATCAGTCTTTTATTTTTCTATATTTTTATTGGGCGTATTCTCATTTTTTGTTATTTTTTAATTTATTTAGTTCATCCATAAATTGAATGTTCATTTATTTTTTATGGTGCAGTCATGAATTTGAAAGTTATAATCGACTATTTATTAATCTGCTTTCAAAGCAGGCTATATTTGCCTGATTAATGAGGTTTGCTTAAACTTCTTTGCATTATTAATCTCACACTCTTTCATCCAGTTGCAATCATTAGTGTTTATATAAATAGATCATAGATGAAGGTGGTATCACTTTTATTGTTAAAGGAGGTTGCCTTGATTACATATTGAAATTGTTAATAGTTTAAGGGTTGGTTGTTATATTCTAAATCAGGGATCCCCAACCCTATGCCCGCGGGCACTACAGTGCCCGCAGACAATTTTACATGTGCCCGCCGCTATCCAAACACGATGAAAAATTATTTATCTGATACAAATAAATTTAATTTTTAAAATTTCTTATAAATTATTGTATTATATTGTAATCAAATTGTAGGGCATACTATACTTTTACAGCGTAAAAATATAAACGTTAATTATATGTTAACATTTTATTTTTGAAATAAATATTTTTTTGTACATTATATGTATTATTAACAATTTCCAACTATAAATTTATATTGAAAAAATAAATGGTGCCCGCCACCTGGCTGGTATTATAGAATGTGCTCTTAAGTGCAAAAAGGTTGGGGACCTCTGTTCTAAATTATAAACCTATTAAAGCCTTGATTAATTGGTTTTATTATATTAGTAAATATGTCTTGTATATAAATTAAATATTATATTTACCAAAATTATAGTTAAAATACAGCTAATACTTTTAAAATTAAAAAAATTTCTGCTATTTGTTTATAACTCTTCTCAAAAAGACTATATAGATGTCTATTATGTATATCAATATTATCCTTGTGCAAAGTATAATAATAAAAAAAATTTAAGAAACAATTATAAAATTGCAAATGCAGCATGAAATATCTCAATAATAACAATAAATGAAAAATAAATATATTATACAACATAAATTAAAACCTTTTTTAAAAACATGTAATTATCCTGGATGACAAATCATAATTATAAAGTCCTTTATACATATATATATATATATACACACATAGATCCACACATATTAATATTTGTAAAATTATATGTACTCATACACTGCAAAAAATAATGTTATATAATGAGCATGCCAATAGCTCTCAACAAGCTTTTCAGAATATCCCTATCCTCAGACCAGTTTCTAACTCTGGCTTTTGTCAGTGAGGCGCTAGGATATTCAAACATTAAATTTAAAATATCAAATTAAGCCCAGCACTTTATTTAATGTTTAACTATTCAGTAGAAAATCTGAAATTTTTGTACATGCATATGTCTTTAAATCCAGCTATCTAACTTAAATAGTCACATGGGATTGAACTAAGTTCAGATACGCCATATATTAATAGCTTTAGCAATATATAATCACCAAAGCCTTAAGAGCAATAATAATAATTACAATGCAAGGAAATCAAGTCATATATTACGTGACTTAATTTAATAAGCTTGTATTACAAATGTTATATTATGAGCATGCCAATTAGATAAAATGTTGGGCTTGACCTGGTATTTTAAATCTAATGCTTGAATATCCTAGTGCCTCACTGATGAAATCCAGAGCTAGAAACTAGTCTGAGGACAGGGATATTCTGAAAAAGCTTGTTAAGAGCCATTAGCATGCTTATTATGTAACATTTATAATACAAGCTTATTAAATTAAGTCACATGATATATGACTTGATTTCCTTGCAAAAAACAATCTATATGCACACATATTCTGATGTATATATATATAAACACATAATCCGTATGTATTTATATATACACATTTATACATCATTATTTATGTAATGGAAGATTATAATATATGAATAAAAATAGATTAGTAAAAAGTTTGAGTTATGTAAAGAGAACTCAAACACTTTTGGCAAGAAAAGTTTTTCATTATGTAAAGTTAATATGTAGACAATCTGTTATGTATTTATATAAGAAATGGATTAAATGTGTAGAGAATGTATTGGATTTATATAATTAAGATTCTTAGAAGAAAAAAAATAAATTATATAACTATTATTGTACATTTATATGAAGATAAAAGAATTAATATTAAACATTTATTTTTAGAGTGTAAGAAAAGAGGATGAGGATAAATTGTTGGAGAGTGGAAGAAATTTAAAATAAAGAAAATAAAAGAGGCTTTCGTTTATTATCTTTATAACAAAAAATTAATATATAAGACTAGGGTAGTGGAAGGGATAGGAGAAGAAAAAAATTAGGACTTGAAGAATAATTTGATGCTAAGAATTAAAAAATATATGAATTTATTGTGGTATATAATGGTTTCAGATGAAGGAAATATTTAATTTGGCACAGAAACTTCTGACTTTGTTTAAGTAGAAGCTATTTCATATCACTTCTCATGAGTTATTAATATGCATAGTAATAGAAAATAAACATAATTTAAATTTTAAAATTATATATTAGCAGTATTTAATCTATAATTTTTGTAATGTAATACTTATTATTCATATAAGAAAAACATAAACATACACACACACAACCTAGTAGAAACTATTTAAAGGTTTTCATTAAATCTATGCAATAATTTATCACATGACCATCACATGATCACCATTTCATATGCTTATACAGGCTTTAAAAACAGTAGCAAACTCTCCATACAGTAATGCCACCAAATGCAAGTCTTTGTAATCAATGGATGCAGGAAGGTTTGTACATAAAATCTCTATCTAGTGCCTACTCATCCAATACCCCCAGAATAATTTTTAACTTGTGGTTTTCATCAGTGAGGAACCTTGAATTTGAGAGCATTGCAACTAGATCTTAGGATCTAATGGAACTCTCCAGCAACCCCCAAGCCATAAGCTAAAAACTAATCTGTGGATATTGGATGAGTAAGCACTTAGATAAGGATTTTATGCACATACCTCCCTGCATCCATTGATTATGAAACTTGCATTTGGTGGTACTAGTGTATGGAGAGTTTGCTACTGTTAATTTATCATATGCATACATGTTATTAATACTACTAGTTGTAATTAAACCACTGGTGATTTTTGATATTCATTAACTTTTCTGAACATTATATATATATATATATATACATATATATATATATATATATATATATATATATATATAACAAGCATAAAGCTAAACTAGTCAATATAAAATCAAAACTACCCCAAATCTAAAATTAAACCAGACCAGCATAAAAATAATATTAAAACACAACCTAAGGTTTCACTGCTACAAGCAGACTTCTCAAGTGTAAAGAACTACAAAAAAACTACACAATATATATACTATTAAAAACTACCCACAAATCCATTCACTTCCCATCCACCCTTAATATTAAAAGAACTCTTAAATAAGTTAATTGCTTCAGAATAATAAATTTTCAATAATAAAGACTTTAATTCTTTTGATTTCATTTCTCTCAAAGAAGACAACCTTAGTTTCATCAAAATCAATAGTGTGGCCTGTATCTTTTTCATGGACATACAAAGCAGAACTAAGATATCTATTTTTAACTCTACTTTTATGAACCTTTATTCTTTCATTTAAACTCAAACTACTCTGACCTTTGTAAACCTTCTTACAAAATAAACAAGGAATAAAATATACTACACCAGGAATAGTCTTTCTATCAAAAACTTCTTTTGTATTATTTAATAAATTATTCAATGTAACACCCCTTTTCCAAGCAATTTTTTTATTTCCAAACAATTTACTATTTCTACATACAATTTTATAAGAAGACAATTTAAATGGCAAAGAAATAAAATCATATTTTTCTTTAACCTTTACATCAGGGGTCCCCAACCCTATGCCCGTGGGACCATGGTGACCACAGACCATTTTACGTGTGCCCGCCGCTATCCGAACATGATAAAAAATTATTTATCTGATACAAATAAATTTAATTTTTAAACTTTCTTATAAATTATTGTATTATATTGTAATCAAATTGTAGGGCATACTATACCTTTACAGTGTAAAAATATAAACGTTAATTATATGCTAAAATTTTATTTTTGAAATAAATATTTTTTGTACATTATGTGTATTATTAACAATATCCAACTATAAATTTACATTGAAAAAATAAATGGTGCTCGCCACCTGGTTGAAAAAATAAATAGTGCCCGCCATCTGGCCGGTATTAGAGAATGTGCTCTTAAGTGCGAAAAGGTTGGGGACCCCTGCTTTACATCCTTACAAATATTACTATTACAAATATTAATATTATCAATTTTATAAAGATTATTTGAGTGTTGGATACTCTGATAAATTTGTTAAAAGTATTTTATTTAATAGTAATATTTGTAAGGATGTAAAGGTTAAAGAAAAATATGATTTTATTTCTTTGCCATTTAAATTGACTTCTTATAAAATTGTGTGTAGAAATAGTAAATTGTTTGGAAATAAGAAAATTGCTTGGAAAAGGGGTGTTACATTGAATAATTTATTAAATAATACAAAAGAAGTTTTTGATAGAAAGACTATTCCTGGTGTAGTATATTTTATTCCTTGTTTATTTTGTAAGAAGATTTACATAGGTCAGAGTAGTTTGAGTTTAAATGAAAGAATAAAAGTTCATAAAAGTAGGGTTAAAAATAGATATCTTAGTTCTGCTTTGTATGTCCATGAAAAAGATACAAGCCACACTATTGATTTTGATGAAGCTAAGGTTGTCTTCTTTGAGAGAAATGAAATCAAAAGAAGAATTAAAGAGTCTTTAGTATTGAAAATTTATTATTCTGAAGCAATTAACTTATTTAAGAGTTTTTTTAATTTTAAGGGTGGATGGGAAGTGAATGGATTTGTGGGTAGTTTTTAATAGTATATATATTGTGTAGTTTTTTTGTAGTTCTTTACACTTGAGAAGTCTGCTTGTAGCAGTGAAACCTTAGGTTGTGTTTTAATATTATTTTTATGCTGGTCTGGTTTAATTTTAGATTTGGGGTAGTTTTGATTTTATATATATGATAAACAAAAATGCAAGTTAAAAAACTTGCTAACGCTTGTATTTATGTCCACAGATGGCGTTCTACCAAAAACGCCCATCAAGCGTATGTTTTGTTTACATAAACGTCAGAGTAGTTAGTATTCACTATCTCTAACTATAATTCCACTTTCAGATCATGATTTCAAGCTATTTGCTATCGTCAGTGAAAGACAGGAATAAAGAAACTAGATCTAAATACAAACTCTGAGCGTTTATGAAACAATTTCTATTCAGCCTGCAAGCGTGAATTTTTTAGACACGTAATGTCTTCAAACTCAGCATAGCAAACCAGATAGCTATATGGGTCTGATCTCAGTTCAGCATCACCACATAGTAGAAGCCTCTGCAATCTATATCATTGCAAGAAAGACCTCAAAGGTACATTTATGATAAACAAAAATGCAAGTTAAAAAACTTGCTAACGCTTGTATTTATGTCCACAGATGGCGTTCTACCAAAAACGCCCATCAAGCGTATGTTTTGTTTACATAAACGTCAGAGTAGTTAGTATTCACTATCTCTAACTATAATTCCACTTTCAGATCATGATTTCAAGCTATTTGCTATCGTCAGTGAAAGACAGGAATAAAGAAACTAGATCTAAATACAAACTCTGAGCGTTTATGAAACAATTTCTATTCAGCCTGCAAGCGTGAATTTTTTAGACACGTAATGTCTTCAAACTCAGCATAGCAAACCAGATGTAAACAAAACATACGCTTGATGGGCGTTTTTGGTAGAACGCCATCTGTGGACATAAATACAAGCGTTAGCAATTTTTTAACTTGCATTTTTGTTTATCATAAATGTACCTTTGAGGTCTTTCTTGCAATGATATAGATTGCAGAGGCTTCTACTATGTGGTGATGCTGAACTGAGATCAGACCCATATAGCTATCTGGTTTGCTATGCTGAGTTTGAAGACATTACGTGTCTAAAAAATTCACGCTTGCAGGCTGAATAGAAATTGTTTCATAAACGCTCAGAGTTTGTATTTAGATCTAGTTTCTTTATTCCTGTCTTTCACTGACGATAGCAAATAGCTTGAAATCATGATCTGAAAGTGGAATTATAGTTAGAGATAGTGAATACTAACTACTCTGACGTTTATGTAAACAAAACATACGCTTGATGGGCGTTTTTGGTAGAACGCCATCTGTGGACATAAATACAAGCGTTAGCAAGTTTTTTAACTTGCATTTTTGTTTATCATAAATGTACCTTTGAGGTCTTTCTTGCAATGATATAGATTGCAGAGGCTTCTACTATGTGGTGATGCTGAACTGAGATCAGACCCATATAGCTATCTGGTTTGCTATGCTGAGTTTGAAGACATTACGTGTCTAAAAAATTCACGCTTGCAGGCTGAATAGAAATTGTTTCATAAACGCTCAGAGTTTGTATTTAGATCTAGTTTCTTTATTCCTGTCTTTCACTGACGATAGCAAATAGCTTGAAATCATGATCTGAAAGTGGAATTATAGTTAGAGATAGTGAATACTAACTACTCTGACGTTTATGTAAACAAAACATACGCTTGATGGGCGTTTTTGGTAGAACGCCATCTGTGGACATAAATACAAGCGTTAGCAAGTTTTTTAACTTGCATTTTTGTTTATCATAAATGTACCTTTGAGGTCTTTCTTGCAATGATATAGATTGCAGAGGCTTCTACTATGTGGTGATGCTGAACTGAGATCAGACCCATATAGCTATCTGGTTTGCTATGCTGAGTTTGAAGACATTACGTGTCTAAAAAATTCACGCTTGCAGGCTGAATAGAAATTGTTTCATAAACGCTCAGAGTTTGTATTTAGATCTAGTTTCTTTATTCCTGTCTTTCACTGACGATAGCAAATAGCTTGAAATCATGATCTGAAAGTGGAATTATAGTTAGAGATAGTGAATACTAACTACTCTGACGTTTATGTAAACAAAACATACGCTTGATGGGCGTTTTTGGTAGAACGCCATCTGTGGACATAAATACAAGCGTTAGCAAGTTTTTTAACTTGCATTTTTGTTTATCATAAATGTACCTTTGAGGTCTTTCTTGCAATGATATAGATTGCAGAGGCTTCTACTATGTGGTGATGCTGAACTGAGATCAGACCCATATAGCTATCTGGTTTGCTATGCTGAGTTTGAAGACATTACGTGTCTAAAAAATTCACGCTTGCAGGCTGAATAGAAATTGTTTCATAAACGCTCAGAGTTTGTATTTAGATCTAGTTTCTTTATTCCTGTCTTTCACTGACGATAGCAAATAGCTTGAAATCATGATCTGAAAGTGGAATTATAGTTAGAGATAGTGAATACTAACTACTCTGACGTTTATGTAAACAAAACATACGCTTGATGGGCGTTTTTGGTAGAACGCCATCTGTGGACATAAATACAAGCGTTAGCAAGTTTTTTAACTTGCATTTTTGTTTATCATAAATGTACCTTTGAGGTCTTTCTTGCAATGATATAGATTGCAGAGGCTTCTACTATGTGGTGATGCTGAACTGAGATCAGACCCATATAGCTATCTGGTTTGCTATGCTGAGTTTGAAGACATTACGTGTCTAAAAAATTCACGCTTGCAGGCTGAATAGAAATTGTTTCATAAACGCTCAGAGTTTGTATTTAGATCTAGTTTCTTTATTCCTGTCTTTCACTGACGATAGCAAATAGCTTGAAATCATGATCTGAAAGTGGAATTATAGTTAGAGATAGTGAATACTAACTACTCTGACGTTTATGTAAACAAAACATACGCTTGATGGGCGTTTTTGGTAGAACGCCATCTGTGGACATAAATACAAGCGTTAGCAAGTTTTTTAACTTGCATTTTTGTTTATCATAAATGTACCTTTGAGGTCTTTCTTGCAATGATATAGATTGCAGAGGCTTCTACTATGTGGTGATGCTGAACTGAGATCAGACCCATATAGCTATCTGGTTTGCTATGCTGAGTTTGAAGACATTACGTGTCTAAAAAATTCACGCTTGCAGGCTGAATAGAAATTGTTTCATAAACGCTCAGAGTTTGTATTTAGATCTAGTTTCTTTATTCCTGTCTTTCACTGACGATAGCAAATAGCTTGAAATCATGATCTGAAAGTGGAATTATAGTTAGAGATAGTGAATACTAACTACTCTGACGTTTATGTAAACAAAACATATGCTTGATGGGCGTTTTTGGTAGAACGCCATCTGTGGACATAAATACAAGCGTTAGCAAGTTTTTTAACTTGCATTTTTGTTTATCATAAATGTACCTTTGAGGTCTTTCTTGCAATGATATAGATTGCAGAGGCTTCTACTATGTGGTGATGCTGAACTGAGATCAGACCCATATAGCTATCTGGTTTGCTATGCTGAGTTTGAAGACATTACGTGTCTAAAAAATTCACGCTTGCAGGCTGAATAGAAATTGTTTCATAAACGCTCAGAGTTTGTATTTAGATCTAGTTTCTTTATTCCTGTCTTTCACTGACGATAGCAAATAGCTTGAAATCATGATCTGAAAGTGGAATTATAGTTAGAGATAGTGAATACTAACTACTCTGACGTTTATGTAAACAAAACATACGCTTGATGGGCGTTTTTGGTAGAACGCCATCTGTGGACATAAATACAAGCGTTAGCAAGTTTTTTAACTTGCATTTTTGTTTATCATAAATGTACCTTTGAGGTCTTTCTTGCAATGATATAGATTGCAGAGGCTTCTACTATGTGGTGATGCTGAACTGAGATCAGACCCATATAGCTATCTGGTTTGCTATGCTGAGTTTGAAGACATTACGTGTCTAAAAAATTCACGCTTGCAGGCTGAATAGAAATTGTTTCATAAACGCTCAGAGTTTGTATTTAGATCTAGTTTCTTTATTCCTGTCTTTCACTGACGATAGCAAATAGCTTGAAATCATGATCTGAAAGTGGAATTATAGTTAGAGATAGTGAATACTAACTACTCTGACGTTTATGTAAACAAAACATACGCTTGATGGGCGTTTTTGGTAGAACGCCATCTGTGGACATATATATATATATAATGAATGAACTTACCTTTTAATATAATCAAAATAAGATTATTGGATATAAGATTATTATAAATCATTGTAAGTTATCTACTTCTTACTTCTTATCAATATATGTGTTTCAAGCAGAAATTCAGTTTTAATCTAGTCAAGAATTTACTTGCTTGTTTTTCTTGTTATTTCTAGTTTTTCTTATTCCATCATTGTTCAATTTTCACTTCCATAAAACTACTGTAACTTGAACACTTTTTATTCTTTATCATTCTTTATGTTTTTCAGGCATTTAGTTCCGGTGTTAGATGCTATTGTCCAGATTGTTCAAGAGGATGATTCTGTAAGTTCACTTTTAACCTTATTGCTTAACTTTCATTTAATTAAAATTATAACTTAAGTATTCAGTATAATGAACTAATTGAAATTGGTAAACAGATAATTTTTACAGTTTTATTCTCATTTTTATTTATCTTTTGTCTTTTTACTTAATGATTATGTCATTCATTACATATTTTATCATATCAACAAATTAAAAATTCTTCTCTTTTTTCTTTTCAAAAACTTTATTTTCTTATATCAATACTGAACATATATAATACAAAACTCCAACATTTCAACTGTTTTTATCTTCTTACAGTCATTTTCAAGAATCTGCAACAACTATATGAAGTACATATTTATAAATAAACCTCAATTACATAAATACCTTCATCTTACATTAACATAAACAGTAACAAACATATTAAACATACATAATTATATTTTACTTACATCTCTCTCCGGCTGCTATTTTTTATTACTTTCTTTTACATTATTTAATTACAAATCTGCCTTAAAATCATCCAAGAAACTTTTTATACAAATTTAAAAACCAACCCTAATTTCAAATAAACCTCCCCCTTTTTTAAATCTTATCTAAAACCAATCTCAAAACTACATTCCTAAACTATAGCTTTAAATGAATATAAAATAAATATAAACATCTTTTTTTATACAAAAAAACTTTTAACAATTTACCTAAACCTATTTAAACATTCATTTTAATTATACATTATTTTAGATTCCTTATCTACTCCATTAACTCTATTATTTAAAATAGGATTATATTTTTTTTATGTAAAAATATTCTTTTACCATCTTTTCTCTGTAATTTTTAGCTCTTTCCAACATTTTAATATTAAATTCTTTATGACCTAAAACTTTGCAATGTATGTAATATATTTGAATTTTGTCATATAAATGTTGTCTAAGTCAAGTTTTTAATGTATTCTTTGTTGTACCAATATATGAAATCTTTCCCCCCTTCCTCTTACAATTTAAACATTCAATTAAATAAATTCCCTTCATTTTGTCAATTTCTATATTTTTTGTTTCATTAATTAAATTTCCTAAATTCAATTTCTTTTTATATACTAGTTTAATAATTAACCTACTTTCCCCCTTGTATTTATTATTTATACTTTTTATAATATTTTTAATCTTCATAAAAGTATCTCTAGAAACATTATAACTATTATATATAAAAGACTATAAAGAGTATAAATAATAAATATAAGGGGGAAAGTAGGTTAATTATTAAACCAGTATATAAAAAGAAATTGAATTTAGGAAATTTAATCAATGAAACAAAAAATATAGAAATTGACAAAATGAAGGGAAATTATTTAATTGAATGTTTAAATTGTAATAGGGAGGGGGAAAAGATTTCATATATTGGTAAAACAAAGAATACATTAAAAACTAGACTTAGACAACATTTATATGACAAAAATTTAAATATTTACATACATTGTAAAGTTTTAAGTCATAAAGAATTTAATATTAAAATGTTGGAAAGGGTTAAAAATTACAGAGAAAGGATGGTAAAAGAATATTTTTACATAAAAAAATATAATCCTATTTTAAATAGAGTTAATGGAGTAGATAAGGAATCTAAAATAATCTATAATTAAAATGAATGTTTAAATAGGTTTAGGTAAATTGTCAAAAAAATTTTTGGTATAAAAAATATGTTTATATTTGTTTTATATTCATCTAAAGCTATAGTTTAGGAATGTAGTTTTGAGATGGTTTTAGATAAGATTTAAAAAAGGGGGAGGTTATTTGAAATTAGGGTTGGTTTTTAAATTTGTATAAAAAGTTTCTTGGATGATTTTAAGACAGATTTGTAATTAAATAATGTAAAAGAAAGAGTAATAAAAAATAGCAGTGGGAGAGAGATGTAAGTAAAATATAATTATGTATGTTTAATATTTTTGTTACTGTTTGTAATGTAAAATGAAGGTACTTATGTAATTGAGGTTTATTTGTAAATATGTATTTCATATTGTTGTTGCAGACCCTTGAAAATGACTATGAAGATAAAAACAGTTGAAAGGCTGGAGTTTTGTATTATATATATATGTTCAGTATTGATATAAGAAAATAAAGTTTTTGAAAAAAAAAAAGGATTTTTAATTTGTTGATATTATTGTAGAACATATATATTTTAAAAGAAAAAGTGATTGTACATTTGCTGTGTTATAATGTATGATATTTTACCATATGTTTAATTTGCTTTTATTTAATTTTTTAATTAAAATGAAAACTTATATACATTGAATAAAATAAATTTTTAAAGTTTGTTTTGTTTATATATATATATATGTACAAATTCCAAAAATACAAATTAACAGATTTTCAAAAGTTTAATTACATTCTCAACTTTCCTTTATATATATTTTTTAAAAATTTAAATATAAATTGTTTTAGTAGAACTATTATTACTTTTAAAAAGGAGGTAATTATTAGTTTCATTCTTATTTTCTTTGTAATCTATGGAAGTAGGAGGGATGAGGGGAGTTATTTATTGCCTGAAGGAAAAGCAAACCATTATTATTTTAACAAACAGAATCTTCATTTAATAACTGTCATTATTTCTTTTAATATTCTGTTGTTTTCATGTGAGTATTTTAATGTAGCATTGAATTAGTTGTTTAATTTTTTTAATAATACCTGATTTATTTTTCTCAACTTATTTTTACCATTCATTTCTCATTTTTACATGCAGGTTTTAGAAACTTTGTCTTTAGCTGATTCTAAATTAAAAGCTGATTTATGTAATGTTATTAACGCTCTTGGAAGCAACCAAAGTCTTACAAAACTTGACCTGAGGTAATTGTTTCATATTTTTTGATTTTTTTTTTAATAATTGTTTATACATGTGAATATGATATTTTTTAATGCAAAGCAGATTTATTATTTGTTGTATAAAAATGATTTTAATACTATTCTCAAATTCTTTTTAATTCATTCATGTTTTTTTTTAATGAAATGGTACTCTTTTTTTTTACTTTTGTATCTTCTATTATTAAAAATGATAAAAAAAAACTAGTTTCATTATAACTTATTTTCAAAAATATTTTAAAACAAAAGTTTAGTTGAAAATTTGTTTTAAAAAATTTCTTATGTAATTTTTTGTTTATTTTTATGACATTATAAATTAATTCTCTCCTAAGATGTTTCAGTATGTCAAAAAAACTTTTTCTTTATACAACTCAGATTTGCATATTTAAGAATTGTAATGTGTAATGTTATGAATATACATCTGCATGAGATCTGTATAATTTGGGATACTCAGCCAGGAACAAGAATACTGCTGATGTAGTTCTTATGTTATTACATAATAAATGTTCTATTTCAAATATCATCATCATCATCATCAAACATTTTCAATCCATCTCCGATCTTCAGCTTCTCTTCTCCACATCACCCCTGCATACTTTCTTATTTCTTCCATCTATCTCAAATGTGGTCTCTCTCTGGGTCTTTTACAATCTCTTCGAATCCAGTTTAATATTTCAATTGTCTATCTATTATGATCTCTTCTAGCAATATGACCAGCCCAACTCCATTTCAGACTTTTAATTTTTTCAATGAGGTCAGTAACACCTGTTTGCTCTCTTACCCATATATTGCATTTTCGATCTCTTCTTGTTACTCCCAACATTCATCTCTCCATACTTTTTTCAGTGGTCTGAAATCTCTGTATTGCTCTTCTATTTTGTTCAAGTCTCAGATCCATAAGTAAGAACTGGTAAAACACCTTTATTAAAAACCTTCCTTTTCAAACACAGGCATATTTTCTTTTAGTATCAAGTTATTTCTATAAAAAGCACTCCAAGCAAGTTTAATTCTATGATTAATTTTATCCATTATGTTTCCATCCATATTAATAATCTGATCAAGGTATTTGTAACTATTAACTTTTTCTAATTCATCATAATCAATTTTTATTTTCATATTTTGAGAAAATCCATTAAACATTACTTTAGTCTTTTTAACATTTATTTTTAGTCATATTTTCATACTTTCATCTGATAACTCCTGCATTTCCTGCAGCTCTAAAGCATTATTTGCAAAAACAACTATATCATCTGCAAAATCTAAATGACTTAAATAATCTCCATTTACTTTCATTCCTTTAGCTTTCCATTTTAATCCACAAAATACTTCTTGCAGCATTGCTGTAAAAAGTTTTGGAGATATGGAGTCACCCTATCTTACACCCTTCTCAACATTGATTTTCCTAGTATCATTATATAATCTAATTGTTGCTGTTGCATTTTTATAAATATTCTTTAAAATATGACAGTATCCTGGATCTATACCTTGATGATCCAATGCTTTAATCACTGAAGAAATGTTTATAGAATCAAATGTCTTTTCATAATCTACAAATCCAAAGCATAATGGCAGCTCATATTCATTTGTCCTTTCTTTAACTTCTCTCAATACCTGGATATAATTTACTGTACTAAAACCACTTTTAAATCCAGCCTGCCGTACAAACAGTTGTCTCGGGGTTTGCTCCCCGGCCGACCCTTTGACACATAAAAAAAAAAATTAGCTTATTCTCTTGGTTGGTGGAAATCCAACGTTCTCTGTAGACGAATTGTAATTATCTTGGTAAAATTGTGTATAAAATTGATAAAAGGCTGATAGGTCTGTAATTTCTAATATCTTCTTTATCACCTTTTAATATTAATACTGCATTCTTCCAATCATCTGGTACATCTTTATCATTTAGACATTTGGTATATAACTTTTCTAAAAAATTTTCTATTTTTTCACCTGCTTCTTTTAATATATCAATTATAATTCCATCATTACCTGGAGCCTTTCCTTTCTTCATACATTTAATTGTAATGTCTCACTTCTTCATTTAAAATTCTGGACAAATTCGGAAGATGTAATAGATATAGGAGGTACTTGTTCTTTATTACTATATAATTATTGATAAAAGTATTCTACCCATTTCATGATGTCATCTCTTTTTTTAGTAATAATTCCATCTTTTTTTCTTATTGCGGATATAAATTTCCTACCAATATCAAAATATTGTTTTACACTCTTGAGCCTTTTATTCTTTTCTACAGCTTTCCTTGCTAATTCACAGTTATACTTTCTTATATCATTTTCAATTCTTTTCTGCATCATTTTACAAAATCCGAGATATTCATTCCTCTTTAATGCATCATTTTCGTATATCTTCATATTCCTTCTTTTCTTCATAAATTGTCTAATCTCAGTAGAAATTTTATTGGTCAATTGCTGCTTTTTTTTACCAGCTATCTTTGTTGCAGTTTTTAAAAGTGTATTAGTTATTTTCATATTAATTTCACTCAAATCTGAATCATGTTGAAAATCTACTAATACTTGAAACCAATTTGTAAGTTCTAATTTAAATTAATTAGAATGTTTGTGAAGATTAGAGATATCAACTGTAAATATTGTTTTTTTTTAATAATTTTTGTCTCTCTAATTTTGCATTAACACATATCTTACATTTTACTAATCGATCACTTCCTGTGTTAAATTTATTAAGAACATTACAATCTTGAAATATGTGTTTCTGTTAATCAATATATAATCAAACTCTGTACCTTCATTAGGATGCTTCCATGTCCATTTTCTTTTAACATTTTTCTCAAAAAAAAAAAAAAAAGAAAAAGAATTCATAATATAAAGTTTTTCTTTTTCTGCAAACTCCACAAGTCTGTGTCCTCTCACATTTCTATTACCATAACCAAAATTACCTATAGCACTTTCATTTTTTTTTACCTATTCTAGCATTAAAGTCACCCATAACAATTTTAAAATGTTGTTTACTTTGATCAAAAGCCTTTTGTACATCCATATAAAAATCTTACTACTTCATCACTATGAGAACTTGTTGGGGCATAAACCTGAATTATCTACATTTCTTATCTGCTATCAAGTTGTATAACTAATCTTATCACTCTCTCAGATACACCATCAATCTCCACAATGTTGTTCTTCCACTTTTTATTTATAATTAATCCTACTCCACTTGTACTTCCAATATTTGTGCCTTTATAATAGAGTATGTATCCACTTTTTAAATCAATTGTCTCTTCATCTTATCTTCTAACTTCAAAAAGTCCAATAATGTCCCATTTAATACAAGACAGTTCTTCTTCTAATTTTTGCAATCTTCCTTCACTTGAAAGTAATCTGCAGTTGTAAGTATCTAAATAAAAAGTCATCATCAAATGGCAGGCTGGATCCGCAATCAGAGGATTCTTAATACACTCCTCCTTTGGCCATCAACCACTGCCTTGATTGGTGACTTTACTGCCTCCTGGAAATAAGGACTATAATTTATTTTTGTCTGTCATAATTGTATATATCTATTGGAAAAATATTTATCATTTGCACAAACATTCACTCTGCCTTATCATGCAACTGAGAAGAAAGACCATGGTGTTTCTTGATGTTAAATTCAGAGATAAAAAGCCAATAGATTCACCACGCTGGCTAATGCGTGTTGGTCAGCAGCCTATCCATGTTCGTATACTATATGAATAATCACATACTAATAACAGCTGCAACAACAAGAACATATGGAGTGGACATTAGAAATTTGCCCTGCTTGGTTCCTTTAAGTCCTCTAAGAGGAATGAAAGGGTTTTCTTTCAGTAAATATATGTATATTTCTGTAGAGATAGAGTATGTATTTGTATTTTTTCCAGATAAGTTTTAATTTAAGAAAAGTATACCAATCTTATATAAATACATTGAAATAAGTATAGAGGCTGATTATAATCTATTAATTATTAAATAGAGGTTGGATTTAAAGAAAAAGAAGTAAAGTGGACCATTGAAATACTGTTAAGAAAATTGAGCTTTCATTTAAATATTTCTAATTTAAAAATACATATTTTTACTTATCATAGCTAAATGGAAAATCAAGTGATTTCAGAATACCAAAGTTGAAAGCTGAATACAATCATGCTATTTGTTTAGCAAGACTGAAACTCTATCTCATGCAATTTTTTTTTAAAAGTTACTCAGAAAACTTAAATGATAAAATAGTTCCAATTAAGAGATGAAATTTTTTTTAGGAAAAAAAAAAAAAAAAATCAAATAATTTAATGATTTAAAATGGGTGGGGGGGGGGGGGGGGAGTGGATGGTTATTGTATATTTGTATTTTTGAAAAAAAAAAAAAATTAAGAAAGTGAAATAGGAAAGAAACTTATAAAGCTTTGAAAGGATTTACTAAAGAAGTAGTATAGCAAAATAGAATTACAAAAGAAAAACAAACATTTAATATTTGAAAAGTAATTTTTTTGAGAAAAGGAGATTTGTAAATTTTTGAATTAAGAATGATCAGTTATTAGTAAATGACGTTATATAAACAGTAATCAAATTTAAAAATTTTTTTTATATGGCGGTTCTCCCTGGGATGATGGCAAATAATCATCATCCCCAGTTGAACAAAATATAAAATTTACAATAATGTTAAAATAAAGTATTTATTAAAACAAGATGTAGAGATATTTCAAGTAATGTAAGAGTTATTAAAATGATATTTACTGTTTAAATATAATTTATATAATAATGTTAAAGTAATGTTTGAGCATGAAAAATATATAATGTCAAAAAATATATAAGTAATTTTATAATTATAAATCTCTGAGAGATCAGCCCAGTTAACTCCTTAGAGTAACTATACATCACCAGCATTATCAATAAATAAAAAGGAAGTTCAAGTAATACTCAAAAGAAATAACCATTCATCATCATGAATGATCAGCAATCAACATAAATCAACAGCCAATCTGGTGACTGGATTTGAAATGAGTCTACTGACCAGGCTAACTATTGAGCCATTGCCAGCTTGGGGCAATTATTTAAACCTAATTTGGATGCAACAACTTAATTGCTAATTCATTAGAATGTATAATAATCAAAACAATAATGCTGGGATATTAAAACATGCTGATCGTCATCAATGCTCTGACTATCTAATAACATTAATATATTGGTCAATTATAAACTTAATTTTTAATAGAGACTAAACTAAAATAAAATATAGTGCATAGAGTTTAAATAATATAATCCTCACCCCAAACAAGGACAATGTCATACTGGAATGCCCCTGCACTGAAATATATCAGGCAATTATGCTTGAATTTAGCTCAAAGAGCATAAGATTTATAACTGCAATTGTGATCAAGAGATGATGCAATACATAATATTCTAAAAACCCTTTAGAATTAAGTTACTGGAATAATTTTAATTATTGAATACAATTTTATTAATAGCAATAAAAAATAAATTGAAATTAAGGACTCTAGAATAAAGCTATATACATATAAGCTTTCTGATTTTTATTAACATACAATAAAAACTATCATATTGTGATTAATATAATTAATACAAAATTCAAGTTATAATGATCTACAATACCCTTTTTTTACTGAACTTTTTCACTCGTGAAGTCGTCATATTGAATATTTAAAAAATTATGTTAAGCCACAAATATTTTCATAATATATGTTTGTATTACTCAAAAATGACATAATATATATTATTTGAAACATGAAGCATCAAAGAATGTAATGAAGCTGAAAAAAAAAATAGTCATTGATATTCAACGTAATAAAAAAAAAATAAAAGTTAATATTTCTAATAATTATTTTTATATTATTTCATAAATTCAAAATTATCATGCATAAATGTTAAAAGTATAATTTTGTTAGTAGGTTAGTTGGATTCATCATAAAATTTTTAGAGAATTGATATATAATAACACTTACCTAAGGTAATTCATCACTTGAAAACTTCGTAGGATAAAGACATTAGTACCTTTTATTTTTCCTAGTAGCCCTTCAAAATGTATTTCCATACAGGGATTTGCAATGAATATGTCATCCTTAATAACATCTCTTATAACAAATACTTTAATATTGATCAATAATTAGTATAATTTGAATATTATAATAAAGAATTTCAATATGGTTTGTAATTTATTAAAAATTACTACTGAAATAGTCACTATATACAAAATAAAATAAAAAGGGAATGAAATACTAAATTCATTATAGAGTTAAGCTTGAGGTACATAAGTTAGTACTTTAGAGTCAGAGCGATGTATTATTTATGTTATCTTTATAGATTTTGAGGGCTCATATTACTTCATGCTACTATGACCATAAATTTAGTAATAGCTTTATCAACTGCCACCTTTTTTTTCATTTGATATGCAGCTTTGAAATTTACATTGCAATAATGTATAATCGACCTAAGTTTATATACTGTCCAAATTATTATTTTTAGCATTTGTGTATTTTTATTATTATTAAAATGCAGACAAGACATTATAGAAAAATCTAAATCGGATCATAATATTTGCAAAATATGTTTATCTTTATCTCATATCACCTAATTCAAATACTGGACTCAAGCCCACATCATGGCAAAAAATGCAGATAATTCACGATATAAATGGACACAATCATGAGCTTTTTTTTTTATGTTAGTTTCAATAATGGTTTTTTCATATATTTTTTAACAAATATAAATTCAAATAATAATTAAAAAATATATAAAAATAAAATAATAATAATAAAAAAAAAAATACTTACCATCAGGCCCCCATAACGTTGTCTTCTAAATACATCAGTAAAAGCTTTAATTTTTTCCGATGTATTTTACACGGTGAATACTTTTCCATTAACTATCAAAAAAATGAAAGACAAAAAAAATTCAATTTACTTGATCACAAAAATTATCATAAAATTTTTATTTTTTATCGTAGAAAAATAAAACTTACCTTTTCTGAAACTAGAAAGAAAGATAGAAACAAAGGTTTAAAAAGAACTTGCATAGATTGCATAGATTTCTTTTAATATTACATTGAAACTGGATGTTTATAATTTGAAACTTTATGGATGTTTTGGATGCTCATAATAACTGAAAAGTTAAAACACACACACACACATATATATACACACAGACATGCATTTTATAATATACAATGAATACATTTCAATTGACATTTAATAAAATTTTAAAAAAATGATTAAATTTTATAAATGTATTTACTTGATTATTATACAAAATTCAAGATACTATATTGTGATTTACTAATAATTTCTGAACATATTTAATTTCATAAAATAATAGAATAAATGATTAAAATTTATATATGTGTATTTGACACACATTGATATATGTACACACACATGTGGAGTAATAATTTCTGAACCTATTTGACTTGTTAGATTTAAACATTTTAGTTATCACTTTTAAATGATATAAAATTCTGCAGTGGGTTTACATAAACATAATTGACTAACATATAGATGAAATTGATTTTTTATCATATTTGAATTGATCAAAATAATAAAATTATTAACATCTTTCATAATTAATTTCATCTTGAATATACATAAATTTCACTGCTTTAATAATAAAGGCTTGTTCACCCCCCACCCTTTTTTAAAAAAAATCAGTCTTGACAAGTTACTCTAAAAAGATTTGTTTTTTTGATTTCTTCCTTTTTTTTTAAAACAGGATGCCAATTAATTAATTTTTTACTCTTAGAGTTTTAATCCAAGCAAAATTATTTGTGTTTGTTTCACTTTTAAATTGTCTTTTTTTTTAATTAATGAAAAAATAAAATTGTTCTATATATACATATCAGTATTACAGGTTAATTAATTGTAACATCTTTCTTTAGAATATAAAATTGTCTATTAACCCATTACTTTTTTATTTTTAATCCAAACAAAATTATTACTTGCACTTTGACTTATATTTTTTTAAAAATGTTATTGTAAATAATTACTCAAATTTAAAATGACATTATTCTCTCTATATAGATATCACCATTGCAGATTGCTCTTAACTATAATGCCGTTAAATTTAAATATATAGGTTTTAAAATGTCATTTTAAGAAATTACTGAAATAACTCACCAATTACACTTTATGTATATATTTTTATCTGTGCTTCTCTGCATATAGGTGATGAAATAGCATATGTATAACTAATTTTTCATCAAGCTAAGGGATTGTTTTGGTGAGCATGGTTTATAGTCACATTGGGAAAAGTATAATTCAGATATGGTTGGCATTTCTCCCTTCTATCTATGATTTGAATATACTTCAGGCAAGCAAACTGTCTTCTAGACACATTTGTAGCTATGAACCATTTGAAGTTGATCCTTTTCTCCATGTGAATTCAAACTCTACCATCATGAACTATGGAGCGGCTTTTAGACTTGCCTTCCTTGCAGTCTTATATCTTCATTGTAGTTTTCTGTTCTGAACTGGACCACTGCTAGCTAGCTACTTCTGGCCAGCTATAATTACTTCCAACTGCTTCTTAAAATATTAGCCAAAACTACTAGCCAAAATAATCTTTTTATCAACCCATTTTATATTAGTCAACTGAGGTGACAAAAACACATTTATTAAAAACTGTTCTTAATTTAAAACTAAAAGGTTGATTTTAATTCACTTTAATCCTTTGGAATTTTATCAAAGTATGATCTACCAAGTTTTCAAAATATATAGAAGAATGTATACAAGCATTAATTAAAAGATTTCAAAAATAGATAATAGAAATTTTTACAATTATCAGAAACATGCTAGTTTTTAATTTCAAAATCAGAATACAATATTAATATTTATTTAGACCTTTTAAAACTGTTTAATTTATAATAAAATTTTATTTTAAATCCAAAATTATTTAACATCTTACTAGCATTATTTTATTCCAGGAAATGTAGAAAAATATCTACCAAATTTTTGTCGGTGTTTATTTCTACTTTTCTTTTCAACTTTATATATATTTGTGCACACACATTATGTTATTGTTTACCATGTAACAGAAGTGTTACAATATATATATAAAAGAATATATTAATTGAATATCAGAATATTTTTAATTTGGATTATTTCTTGGCCAAACCTATAGATACTTTATAGATGAAAATTTATATAACTTTTATGAGAAAAATAATGAAATTGAAAAATCTTTATCTAATGTGTAGTAATTTTGTCTTATGTTAAATAGTTCACTGACAATTATCAGTAGACAGTTTATTTGTTTCAACATTAAGAATTTCTTATCCATTAGCAAAAACTTGGTGACTTTTTTCATCAACTTAAACAGTATGCATGCACTTTTAGAAGATTAAGGTGTTTAAGAAATTCCTTGTTTTTGAAGCCCAAGAAGATATAGTATAAGAATTAAAGAGCATAAAAATGGTTTTAGTCAAAAGTGAATTACACCAGTTTACTTTGCATTTTATATATATTTACAACACTTCTGATTTTGATAATTAAAATATTAGCTGAATTGAAAAAGTTTGACTTATGAATTATGTAGAAGTCTGTTGAAATTCTGAAAAGTTCAACAGGTTAAATAAACTCATGAGGAAATTCTACATCTTCCAGCTTTATGAAGGCCCTTTATTTTATTTTTTTGTCTCCAGCAATGTTTTTAAAAATCAGTTGGCCATGAAACAAAAGCAAGTACATAAATTTTTGTTAATTTTACTCCAAAATATGATTGGATAATTATTTGAAAAAATAGCTAATGAAAAGATTAATTCATACAATCTCATTATTACATGAGATAACATTTCTTTAAAACATTACAGTCTTGCCAAGGATAAATGAGATTTCATTGAAATGTTGGTAGCTTATTTATGCAGAGAGAATTTTTATGCTTATTGACTGGAAACTTTTTAAAGACTTTAAATTAAAATCTTCATTGAATAGAAGAATTTCTCAATGCTGAGAATTAATAAACATTCTCCCAATTTTTTTAGATTTCATCTTTAAACATGAAAACTTTTTTATAAGATATATATATGAGGGAATCCAAAAATAACTGGGATCGTTCTTTGGTAAGTGTGCTTGTTATCATAAATGCCTCTGTTGTTACATACTTCTTGCAGGGATCCTTTTGCTCCAATCTGCCAATTTATGTTATTGTGTGAATTGTGGTGCCACGTAGCACAATTTTTTGTAAAGTGCATTTTGCATCATATTTGTTGATTTTTTGTAATGGCTGAAAAGTTGAAATAATGTGAAATTGTGTTTTCTTTTAGGGAAACCAATTGTAATGCTTGAAACAGATTACAAGAAAGCTGTTCTAAGGAAATGATTTTAATGAAATTGTCAAATTTACTATGTCCCAAAAAAGCACGGTGGGTGAAATCCAATGTCAAGAAATTTTATTGATGCAAACAGCATTTTTTTCTCAAAATTAATTCTTAATGGTCACAGGTTTTGAAATATTTGTATGTGATAAAATGTAAATGTTCCGTTTTGTGGCAAAGTGAGGAGTGCAAGCTTCATCACAATAATTCCTTTGCAAGCAGTCTTGAGTATGAAATAATTTTTTTATTAAATTTAACATGACTTCGCTTAACTATCAATCATATTTGCTCAACCTCTAACCATGTGACTTCATTTTATTCTCTCCAATGAAAAAATTCCTCAAAATTTTTTTTTTTTGGTAAAAAAAAAAACGACAATACAGTCATCAAAAGCTTTAACTTTGTTTCTGGACTAGATTGAAAAGTGAAAAACATATTTAGATTAGTTTATTATATTAAATGGCTAGTAATTTGAAGTAAATTAAATTTATAACACTTAAAGATAAATAAACATTTTATTATAAAATTTTAGTTATTTTTTGGTTTCCCCACATATATTTAGAAAATAACCAATTTAAAAAATATGTATGATTCATCATGTGTTGCTATAATTTGGTGTTGGGATTATTTTAAAAGATCTGAATAAAAATTTGCATCACCGTATGCTTAAAAATTAAGAGGGAAGAATTCATTCATAGATCTCTATTCTGGATTTTTCCTATTACATAGTGTGAGTGGATATTTATGCACAGTGTATGTAAACATAGGCAAAGTTCTTTAATCTAGATACATAGAACAAATGTACAAATTTATAAATGATTACATATTGACATGAATCATAATATACACAAATCAGGGATTCTGAAATTTGTTCGTGTAAAAAACAAAATAAAAACTGAAAACTGATAAAAACTATAATCAATAATAACTTATAAGTTACAACCCTGAAAAAAGTTTTATACTGAAGTCATAGAATGATGTCTAAGAAAAAAGTTCACTTCATATCAGAAAATGAAATTATAAAACCTATAATTTTTGAAGTTGGTTTGGAAATTTCTTAAGGAGATAAGTTCATGAGTTTTCAAATCAATAGTATTGAATATAAAACATGTTTTTTGTGTTTAAAAGAAAAGATTATTATTTATAATATCCTGAAAAATCTAAACATGCTTTTAATTATGTCTACTAATAGTTGAAAACATGCTTATCTTTGCAGAATATTATAAATAATAATTTTTTTTTTAAATACAGAAGCATGTTTTATATTAAATTACATTAAAAAGAAAAGAGGTAAAGTTTAGTACTATAATATTATACATATTATAAAAGTATAGGATTAGAAATTGAATGATTTGTTTATATAAATCTATTGTTATATGATTAAATGATAAATAAAATAAGACAAAGAAAAATAAATTTAGAGTGAAAATGATTGAATAAAAATTAGATACTGACAATCTTATTTACAAAAATATTATGTGAGTAAGTTATTTATTTTATGTGATTGTTCTAAATTTTATTTTTCAGTGGGAATTATATGGGAGATACTGGTGCCAAGGTTCTAGCCAAAGCTTTACAGATCAATACCAAATTAAAGACAATCATTTGGGACCGCAACAATGTTACACATATTGGATTTCATGATATTGCACTTGCACTTCAAAAGTAAGAGGTTTAAGTTTACAAAAATATATTATCATTAGTAGAGACATTGCTATTGTCATTATACTATTTATATACTTTAATTTAGTTCTTATTTGCAAAAAGCTAAAATATTTTCTTTTGATATATTATTAATATATTTTGGTAAGTTAAAAAAAAAAAAGAAATCTTAATTCTTTATTCCATTCTGCATATGGATATGCATTGTGTTTAATAGGTATGTATGATATTTGAAATATATTTTGTAGGTTTAGTAAATTGTAATAAGGACCTATGTTCAGTGAGTGTAGAATAATGGGAAATTATGGTTGTTTAATGAGGTTCTATGTAGCTTTTTATGTAACAATTAGACTATAAATTACCAAAGTTATTGGTGATTTTCTTCTCATCAATTATAAATTCAACCTATTATTCTTTCAGTCAATTTTTGTGAAGGTAGTATAGTAACTTAACTTTCAAAATGGATATTTAAGAAAATAATGTATTTTTATTTGAACACATTAAAATATAATTAAATACACATAAAAATGCAAATCCTCAAATCATTGTGATTATCATATTTTGTCCAAACTGTTACATTTGGTTTATCCATTTGTGGCTATAGAGATATAGTTTCCTTTGGGGTATGTTGTTATGAAGTTTTCATTTATGTCCTATGGTATTTAGAAATCCAATGTGAAGGTTGCAAATATTTCAGTTTTTTTGTTCCATTACATTTAGTGATCAACTGTGGAAACTATAATGATCATGAGTTCCAGAAGACAGCTCTTTTATTCTTATAAATGTACACATAACTATCTTTTTTTTTTCCCTTACCTATTAATATATATATACACTGTATATTATGTTTACATATTCAATTCAGTGAGAATATATATATATTCATGCATATTTCTTGTGTTAAGAATCAATTCAGGAGCTTTCAATCTATTAACAAGATACTTAACTACTTAGCTAATTGCTTTATATTTATTAATACATATTTTGAATGTATTGTTGGCAAATCCTAGAATAATAATCATTTATACAAGCAATGTATACAAATTAATCACTAATTTATATTTACTCTATTTTCTTTTCATAGTGAATCAATCTGAAGTCAATAATTTTTTAAAATTAAAATAATGAAATTTAAAAAGTGCTAACTACAAGTTACATTTATATGTGTTATCTCATAATTTTTATTTTTCTATAATAAAAAAACAAAAACATGAGTAGAAAAAGTAAGTAAATTATGTGTAAACTAATAAAATATCACAAGACTCTATCATATGTCTTCAGTTTCCATATTGTTGCTTTTGCAGCATACTTTTTTATTATCTCTTTGCCACTTACTGTAAGCTTTAGAAAGTAATAATAGATGCTAGATGGTAGTGCTTAATAAATCCCTATTCTGTGCTGCCTTATTCAACATCTCAGACTAGTTTCAAGCTTATTCTTTTCATCAGTGAAGAACTAAGTAGTATAGAGATGGTGAAAAAGTATGCTGCTAAGACAATAATCTATAAATTGAAGTTATGTGATATCTGGTTATACTAAATCCTGGTCACAGGTTGAGGCACCTATAGCTATTACAAAAACTTAAGACTGGTTGGCTTCGATTGAAAATATTTATGTTTTAAGATTCAAAACTTCTCACTGATGAAAGCCATGATCTGGAAATTAATCAGGGTATTAGGGATTTATTAAACATTGTCAACTGACATCTATTATTACTTACTAAAGCTTTTATAGTAAGTGGCATAGAGATGATGAGAAAGTATGCTCCTAAATTATGTGTTGCTAAGTTATGTGTGTATATTTATTTATACGTAGTATTTAGTAAAATGATATTATATCTGTAAAGATAAATGTATATGCCTGTAGGCTGAAGGCATACACATTATTTTAAAAAGCACTTAAGACTAATTAAATAGTTTTAAATAAAAGAGTAAATCTTATAAAGGTTAGCTATACTGATAAATAATCAGTAGTAGCAGAGATATTAATCTTAGTTAAGTAAAGAAAGCCACTGCAACATTGGAATGTTTAGTTCCCAATCAGATTTGATGATAATGAAAATGCATTGCTAAAAATAGATTATTGGAATGTGAGAATCGAATATAGGAACTTTAGATATCAACCACCATGTGGGCAGCTGATGGCCAATCAAAACAGACATTCTACAACACCCAGGATTGCATGCAGGAGAACAAGAACAGTAATTTACTAAGTAAATTTCCAGGAATTCAGACATGCCATCCGATGGGTGCTCCAATCACCGCTACTTCACCTTAGTCTTGCAGAGAAGTTTACCTTCAGATGTATGAAAGTAAATTTATTATTTTGTAAGCCTTCAGGCCCATATATTATGTTTGGTGAAATATGTGTATATAGTGTATAACATATAACGTATATAATTGCTAATGATTTATTATCTTCATATTTAACCCTCTGTAAATAAAACTGTTATTTTAAAATTATTTGCCAAGCCGTTTCACATTATTCTTAGTATTTCTTTATTTAATTGTATTTGCAATCCAGTAGATAATAGAGTACCGCTGGACACAGCAATTGGCACAGTTGACAGGACAAGGGGTTTGATATTAAATAAGTCACTGTTACATTATTCAAGTAGACAATTCATAAATTTCTTAAGAATTAATATTTTTACGATTAATCAATTAATTATTGCTTAGATAATAGATTTTGAAATATACTGATGCAGTTCATCTTATAACATACATATATCTGAATCAAAATTTTGATTGTAAATGCTATCCTATGAAAGTTGCTAAATTTTTACATGCTATGAAGTATCTTTATAGTCACTTCAATTAAGTTTGAACTTTTAGCCAAAAATACTTATATGGACACTCTACCAAACTTATCAATTTAACAGCTAAATAAATATGATGGTGTGATTGATCTTTATTTTCCATATTTTTAAAAATTAGTTTCTAAATTAAACTTGAGGATCAATAGTAAACAGTAGTCATGTATAGATCTGACTATTGGAATCTAGTTTAAGGCTTGACTCTTGAAAGCTGCTATATTGGATTTTAAAGAATTGGATTATATTTTAAGTTTGGACACAATAATAATATGATGCATATTATTAGAAAAAAGAAAATATCAAGAAATGTAATGAAGCTGAGAAAATATAATCATTATCTTAAATTTTTTTAAAAAAAAAACAAGATTTTTAATACTGTTAAAATTTTTAATTTTTATATGGGCTCACAAATTTTAAATTTTGAGCGTTAAATGTTAAAATCACATTTTTATAGACAGCTTCTTTACATTCTGCTTAAAATATTGAAAAAAAAAAAGATGTATGACTTGACATACCAGGACTGATGACTTCCATTTTTGCTAGCTGACCTAGATCTTGTTCTTCTATGCAGGTATCTGCTGCCCATATGCTTCTTTCTAACATAAAAATAATATTTTACAATAAATATTGTATATCAGGCTTTATATATCAAATATTATGCAAAGATAACTTTAATAAATTGTAATTTATCAAAAAATGAAATTAATTTAAAAATAATTGTATAAAAAAATAATATATTATATGAAAAAAGTGACAGGATGAAAGATTAACAAGTTTTTTCAGGTGTATATATGTCATTTTTGCACATAGTGATAACTAAATAAGATAATGTTTTTTTTTTTCCAATTTAGTACAATATAAAATATTAATAAGAATAGTTCCAATACTGATGTTCTTTATTATTTATCCTACTTTCATTTGCCCTTGTGGAAATACTTATAACTTACTAAGTAAATGGTTTTATTTTAGGAAAGGATCAATTGTTATAATAAATATGATTGTTAATATAACTTACAAAAATATATATTTATATAAAAAAGCAGAAAAAATACCCATAGATTGCAAAAAAAGAAATATAATTGCTTATTTATAGATAATAGATATATATTGTGCCATTACAATTTAGTCACTAGATAAATTTATAGTAATGTGCATGTAGAAAAGGTAAACCAAAAATCATCATCACAATTTTATATAACCATAAAAGAAGCTGTAGGGCATCCAAGTTCAAACCCTACAAGGTCCAGTTCTAAAAGCTTTAAACAGAGAAAGAATGGGTCAACAATTACATGCTTTACTTGTTTGTGTGTTGATAGAAAGGTAATACACACATTTAAACTATTTAATATTTAATTTTTCTTTAAAAAGCAAAGTTATAATGCATACATATAGGCAATGTATGTGTAAATTATTTAATTGTTTTATATTTCAAATATTAAACATTTTAACTTTCTATGCTTGATCAATTCTAATATTTTATTCTATACTTTTATTTTGCTTTTCTTTAATTATAAGTGGGATTTAAAAGTTACAGATTTAATTAAATAATTGGGTTATAATTCCTAAGCTAGCAATCATATTATTTAAGGTTAGTTCATGAATGATTTGAAAGAATGAAGGATGTGTGTACATTACATACAAAAATTTACATTTCCTAAATATTGAAAGAAAAGGAAGTATTAAATCTGTCAAATTATTTTTTTTGTACAATTTTTTTTGTTAAAAGAGGAAATCTGTTTAATCAGATATCGATCTTTGTAGCAATTTTTTTTTTGTAAATGATTGTTTCACTTTGGAAGCTTATAATGAGTCAGAGCTCTAAATTTTGAAATTGTCTTATCTCAAGATCTATAGAAAGGAAGCTCAAAGATTTGAAGTGTTACCTGGATGTTAAAAAGAAAGAAAAAAAAGAAAAGAAAGGAAATAAGGATTGAGTCTATTTTTTTTTTTAAACAAAAGTGTCTGGAAAAAGGATTAAACTTTTCAGTTGAAAAATAATATAGTTGAAAATAAATTAGAGATCTAATTAAAACAAATTTGTCCAAAAATAGCAAGTGATGCTATCTCTGATTGGTTAAGTTAGCTAAAAATTGGATATAAAAAGCTGTCTTGAATTATTATTAAGATTATTGTGATTGATTCAGATTATTAAACTATAAAATTGAATGTTGAAAATATAATAAATGGCTGGCTAGAAAAATTATATGTATGTCCCATTTGCTGACCATCTGGAGGAAGCTGCACATCACATAGGAAAGAAAAGATGTTGTGTCTAAAATAATATTCTACACCTTTCAACTGACCAGAGAAATAAGATGTTTTTAATAGAAGGAAGAAAGCATTCACCTGCATTCAAAGAAGATGAATTAATCTACTGATAAATATTAATCATCAAGTCCAATTAATTGTTACAACAACTGATTTTAAACTCAAGAAAATTTACAAATGTGAAAACAACTGCTGTATTTCATCCACATGCTTGACAGGAAGAGAAGAAAAATTAATATAATGATTTCCAAATTATCCACTAAAGCAAATAACCTCAATAGAAAGCATTCACCTGCATTCAAAGATGAATTAATCTACTGATAAATATTAATCATCAAGTCCAATTAATTGTTACAACAACTGATTTTAAACTCAAGAAAATTTACAAATATGAAAACAACTGCTGTGTTTCATCCACATGCTTGACAGGAAGAGAAGAAAAATTAGTATAATGATTTCCAAATTATCCACTAAAGCAAATAACCTCAATAGAGTCACCATCATCAAATAGTTATACACCTCAAGAAAGAGATTGTTCCCAGTAAGACGGAAATGGTAG
>JAQFVV010012755.1:756006-798356 GCA_028023455.1 Epiperipatus broadwayi | reverse complement strand
AAACTAATTATTATATTTAAATCAATTTAAACACTTTTAAAATAATTTTCAAAACAATATTTAATAAAATTATTCACTACTTATTTTTATTATGATGTTTAATAAATTCTATCCATTTCTACTATAATATTATTTAAATACTTTAAAATATTGGTATTAATTGAAACAAGTGCTTGTATAAAAATATTCCAGACAATTATGTAATCGTTTCCGGTGTTTTGTCTATTTTTGTCTGTCTTAATAAATTTACTGCACTTATATTATATAAAATTTTTATATAAAATTTTGAAGAAATAATTTAGAAAAAATATAGAAATAAATACAATTCTCAACATCATAATATTTACTATTCAAATACATTACACTAATTTTTATTATTTAATATAGTTTATAAATTTAAATACTATATAATATTAATTTATTCTAAGTTTTAAAGTTATTAAAATTGACTTATTAAATACATTTTTATTACTGATAGCTGTGTTATTTTAATATGGCCAGCTTTTACAACCATATGAGCAATTCTTTACTCTTTATTTAACTAATTTTTTAAATGATTTTACGTATCAGGTATTTGCTTTAGCTTTAAATTGCACTTTACAGACTCTATAAATTTAATATATTCAATACATCAATAAATATATTCTCAAATTTAAATTTTTTTTTAGTAATTGACCATTATAACTATTTCTTGACCTATAGAAAAGGGTACAATAACCTCCCCCTTCGAATTAAAAAAATTTTAAATTAAACATCTATTTCATGTTCACCTCATCCATTGATATTTAATCTCTTTATCCTGTACTATGATTGAATTAACCCTTATCACTAAATACAAACTATACTGCTCTTAACATAGATTCGTATACTATTCAACTGCTATACACAAAGTTTTAACTAGCATTAAAATTCTATATCTCAGATGGGTATGGGATCAAGCTTCTCGCATTGTATGTCCCTTTCTCCCCCTCTGGTGTAGTTAATATAAAAGCGTTCTCTCCTACCTTGCGACAAATTTTATAGGGACCTTCATACAATTCAAGAAATTTCCTGAACTGATTTCTTTGCAGGTTGCTAACATGGGGTGTTCTAACGAGAACTAGATCATCTACTTGGAACGGATGTGGTCTATTATGGGCCTTTTTAACTCTCTGAGTGCCCATAACATGCAGCTTTACTTTAGCCTGACTTATATCATGATTTATATCTATGGGTTCTCTGGTTATGGGTATTGGAGTTTGAATCAGCAACTCTTCGTGTTTACCATAGTGTAGACGGAATGGAGTGAAACCTGTGGATTCATTACAAGTGCTGTTGATATAATTAACAACCTCAGCAAGTTTGTGCACCCACTGCTTATGATCATCCGCTACATAAACCCTGAATAATCGACCGAGCTCCCGCATAACACGTTCGCAAGGATTAGACTGAGGATTTCTAATGGAGCTCATAACATGTCTAAGGTGTTGAGTTTGAATCCACTCATTCCATCCACCAGATATGAAAGTGGTTGCATGATCAGTCAGAATTATTTTTGGTTTTCCAACCAAAGGAAATTGATAATTAAGCATATTTTTAATAACATAATGAGCGCTGGTTTTAGGTACCGGATAGGCTGAAACTAATTTACTGAAAACGTCATACATGACAAGTATAAACTTTTGATGGTTGAAGGGTGGCAAGGGCCCATAAAAATCAATCGCTAATAATTCATTAGGATGATCCGGAATGATGGGTTGCATGATTCCCACGTAAGATTTACTACAATGCTTAGATTTTAGACATATTTTACACATTTTAACTTTTTTAATTACGCGTTTATACATTTTATTAAAGAAAAATATTGATTTTAAAACATACATAATTTTTGGTGCGCCATAGTGCCCATAGCTACTATGAATGTACATAATCAGTTTATCAATCATGGAATCAGGGACAACTATCCTCCATGATTCCCCCTGTTTAGGATTTATGTTATACATGAGTAAATTTTGATAAATTTTGTATCTTTTAAAAATCATTTTAACGTGTTTATTTTTTCTATTTATATTATCATGATTATTTAAGATAGTCATGATCCTATTTAGTCTGATATCCTGACTCTGAATCATAGTGAGATTTTCATAATCATCAGCTATAGACTCATCCCTAACTAAATCCACCTTGCTCACAATTATATTTTGGCTATTGGGATTTTGTGTCATTAAACAGATAGGGTGGCGACTAAGAATATCAGCAGGGATATTCTGTCTCCCTTCAATATAGATTACTCTATAATTGAATTGTTGGAGATATAAGCTCCACCTGATAAGTCTCTCATTACTGAGGTAGCTTTTATTCAAAAACTCTAAGCTTCTATGGTCGGTCAATACAATTACACTAGAACCTAACAAAAATTGTCTCAATTTCTGAAAAGCCCAGACAACAGCTAGGGTTTCCTTTTCAGTTATAGTGTAATTCAACTCAGCACCTCTCAGATGTCTGCTCAAGAAGTACAATACATGAGGTACCTGATCCTCATCGAGTTGAAACAACACTACACCCAGACCATAGTAACTACTATCTGTTTGCACATAAAATGTTTCATTGAAATCAGGATATATTAAAATTACGTGTTTTAAAAATTTATTTTTAATTAAGTTAAATTCATTATCATGATCTTGGGTCCACTTCCACCTCTCAGCCTTTTTCAACAATTTGGACAAGTGTATCGTGTCCTCCGCAAAATTTTGATAGAAACGGTTGTAATAGTTGCACAACCCAAAAAAGGATTTCAATTGTTTTACAGTTTTTGGTGTGGGGAAGCGCTGAATAGCTGCGATCTTTTCTGGATGGGGTTGGATACCATGCTCATTTATTAAATGTCCCAGAAAAGTAATCTCTTTAGCAGCTATTGAACACTTCTCCAGATTAATTTTGACATTTTTCAGAGCGCACTCACTGAAAAACATTTCTAAATGTTGCAGATGCTTCTCTAAACTGTCAGAAGCAATGACAATGTCGTCCACATACATGATGATCTTTTCTTTTAATTGCTTTGAAAAAATCATGTCCAAACATCTGATTAAGCCAGCACCGCTATTAATGAGACCAAAAGGCATCCGTCTGAAAACATACGACTGGCCTTGAAAACGAAATGCTGTATATTGCTGATCATTCTCATGTAACGGTATTTGCCAATAACTAGCTGTCAAATCAAATGTGGAGAAAATTGACCTCTTATGAAACTTAGTTAGGAGCTCATGTACAGGTGGAGGAATGTCACGCTCTGGTACAGTTATAGTGTTTAGCATACGAGCATCCAGACATACCCTAATATGGCCATCCTTCTTCTTTACAATAACCAATGGGTTTACATAAGGAGAAGGGCACTTTTTTATTATTTCCCACTCTAGCATCATGTCTATTTGACTCTGTACCTCGTCCTTATATTGGTAAGGAATTGGGTACATTTTTTGATGGAAAGGATCATTACACTTCAATTTAATACGATGGGTATATCCCTCTATTATACCAGGGATTTTAGAAAAAATGCTTTTAAAGCTATACATTAATTGATATAATTTCTCACTTAATTTGGAATCGACTGCATAAATATGTTCAATTTTTGCTTTTATGCTAGCATCAATCAATGTATTATGGATGCATAGTAATTGATTGGAAAGGTTATGCACACCATATTCAAAATTAAGCCTTTCCTTCTTACAAATAAAAATTTTATTATAAAAATCTATTTGACACTCATTTAGAATCATGAAGTCAGCACCTATTATGGCTTCATGTATCAATCCAGGCATAATAAGAAAAACATGCCCAAACTCTGTATTATTAATTTTGAAGGTAATCCAAACTTGTTTGTTTGTTAATTTAGTTCTCTTTCCATTTGCTAGAGTTACTTGTATCTGTTTTACTGGCAATGAAGGTATATCACCTTTTATGCATACCAGATTTTTATACGTTGACTCTGATAATATGGAAGCTTGGCTTCCAGAGTCAATCAATGCTTCAATTTTTATACTTTCAATGTTTAATACAATGACCAGACAATGATATCTTATAGGCGGTTCACCTATAGTAAATGGTTCTAAGAAATCAATGTCTAAGTCTAAAGTATTTAGCATCCACATCTGATCGTTCCCCATTTCGTTAGCACCTGGTCCTTGCAAAGAGGAACTACTATACAAAGACCCTGTTAGTTTAACTTCTTATCAGTGGACTTTATATTAGGTCTCTTTAAGATCGTGGTAACCCCACTAGTAGAGGGTTGATTACTTTGGGTTTCTACCCTATTCCTAGAATGATTAAATTGAACTGTTTTTCTATTATATGGGGATACCCTATCCCTATCTCTATAGTTATATTTTCTTTTAAAATTTGTTTGGAACCTAGGGTTATTATGATTAACATTAATATTTGATAATGGATAGCTAGGTCGGTCTCTGTTAGACTTATATCTACCATCCAGAGATGCTTCCGTAATCTCTAGCGCATCCAATATTTCTGATACTTCCTCTATGGAATACCTATCGGCTGCAATCAAAAGTTGCTCCACATTCCGAGGTAAGTTGTGTCTCACTATTCTAATTATTTGTCCTTCTGACAATGGACATGCCATGAGCATTTTTAACCTGACAGCCTGGCTTCTAAAGAAACTGGTATAGCTACCTTTACTGGAGTGATATTTCTCCTGTGTAATTTGAAACCTAATGCTGTCCTGTTTATCGGCATTCCAAAAACTTGCTATTATTAAAAATCGGAAATCCCCATAAGTACACGGCCTTTTGAACAATGACTGCCACCAGTCTTTGGCAGTCCCCCCTAAATGGTTGCTACAAATAGCCAATTTTTCTCTTTCGGTCAATGCACATATCGAGAAGAGCTCCTCTAGACTATTGAGAAACTCCGACGGATTTTCCGCAAAATCTCCTCGAAACGGCTTAACTCTTATGAATCTTAAGGCCATTGAACTATTTGACCCCCCTTCATAATTAATGCTTTCTCTAATGGGTTGAATATCTACTTGCTTAACATCAGTATGTTCTAATGGACGGTTTTCATTTTTTTCTAAGAATTCTATCTTACTTATTGAGGATGGAACTTTCTTTTCCTCGAACCTGTTATACAATACTCTTTCCCTATCTAAATTCCTCGTTTGGTCATCTATAGTCTTCATTTCTTCGATTTGTTTATAGACTTGTTGGAATCTCTCCTCAAAGTTGACTTGCTCTATTGCTTGTTCTATGTATGTTTTTTGCTCTTTTCTGAACTCATCTAAATTTTGTTCTACTAAGTCTTGATATTCATGGTTATTTTTCTCTAATTGTTGAGCTTGCTCTCTTACATCTTTTTGCAATTTTTTCATATTTTCCCCAAGCTTTGACCTAAATTTATGTTCTTCACCCTTTTGTATCTCCCCCAGATCCTGCAATTTTTCACTCAAAACCTGCTCTATCTCTGCCTTGCTTTCCATTCTGTCTTGCACTACTAAGTCCCTAAACCTTTCAATTATATCTTGCTCAACTTCGTTCTTTATCACTATTCTATTTTGTAATATCTCTTCTTTTATAACAATAAAACTTTCGTCTATCTGCTCTATACGCTCCTGTATCTCATCAATCCTACATTCTACCTTTATTTCATTATCACTAATCTTTTGATTCAATCTATCACTATTGACTTGACATTGGTTGATTGAATCCTCTATTTGTTTTTTCAACCCTTTGATAGTCATTTCGGAAAATTCCTCAAATTGATTTTTTAATAAATCTTGATTTTTGTACTCCATGTTCTCTACCTCATGCTTTAAGGACTCAAAGACCTTTTCATTGTTATCTAGTCTTAGTTCTAAATGGTTAAATTTATCTTGCACTTCTTCTTTAAGGTCCTCTACCTTTTGGCAGGTCTCCTTAAATTTAATCTCTAGATTTTCGTTGGTTTTGTTCAAACTTTCACTAAGAATATCTAATTTTACCTTATTATCCTTTGTATTCTGAATTATACTGTCATTTAGATCTTTAAACTTTATATCACTATCTTTTTTAAAACTATCAATCTTCATATTAAAACTATCAAACTTTATATTATTCTTATTTATGCTTTCCTGAAGAGCATCAAACTTTCTGTCATTTTTATTCATGTTTTCCTGAAGAGCTTTAGTATCTTCTCTATTTTTATTAAATTTCCTATCACTATCTTCTCTCATCTCCTTCATATTTTCCTGAAGAGCTTTAAACATCTGGAATATTTGAGCCGTTGAGATACTCTCTACTTCCTTTCCAGGCACTTTTACCTCATTTGTCTCTACTTCACTTTTCATCACCTCTTTCTCCCCTTCTTCTATTTTATTCTCTGCGACATGAGTATCCTCTACCAACATTTCTATTTCACCTAAGTTCTCGCATTCTTTTTCCTCCACATAATCATCATCAACCACGAACTCAGACAGTTCCATTTCTACATTACTATCTGGGTTATCCATTTTTATAGTAATATTATTTTTCAAAATCTAGTATTATAATATGTTTCTAATAAATTTTCATAAGTAAATCCCCTACCAGCTTCTTCTATTTCCCTACAATCATCACCTCCAATATCTATAGATAGTATCTCCTTTCCTCATAACATTTCATCTTAATAACAATAACAATAATTTAAAATCATGTGTCATAACATCATTCCCTACATGCATAATTCACAGATATTTCTGCACATTTTTAAAACATTTCAAATATCTTTTCAATATTTCATTAATTGACATGGTCATAATAAATATCCAAACAATCATTAGCCACATATGCATATTTTAAAATTTTGTTTATCAGGTATTTTATAATAATGTAGTATTATATTTTAAACAATCAGATCATCCACCACTTATAATTGTAATTGTTTTAATCATGAACACTTAATTCTATAATAATTAAATCCTAATAATTATTTCTATAATAAAATATTAAATTATCACATTGCTATTGATTAAATATAATGCCCCTACTAACACATCTCAGGCCCCTAAAGTTGGCGCGCCATTCTCTAACCGTGCCCGCCGTCGACCTCGTACCTCTACTTACAAATAAATAAATTACTATATTTAACGTCACCAGGTTCTAGCTCTAATAATTAAATATTAAATTAAAAAATGTTTTACTAGCTCAAATTTCTTAAAATTAACTTAGGTTCTGTTTTAAAGTAAATTAACATAAAGATTTAATGTATTCATGAGACGAGAAGTGGAAATACGAGTTGGCAAGGTAGATCACATTGAGCCAATATCCCACAGGATACCACCTCAATGGCATAAGAACACTATCCCCCCTTTTATACTATTATTTCAAATAATAACTACATAGTATTCTTATGACTTTCGCAATGTCTACTTACTAAGACTCATTTAATAACTATAATATTAATTCTGTTATCTTTAATAATAATAATCATCATCTAGCTCAATAAATTATAATCTCAGGTTCTTAATCTTTATTTATACTTCAACAAAATGTGGTAGCACATATGGTAAGGGATTTTATGCCATATCTACTACACTGCAATTAATAACAATAATGATTACAATCTTTCTTACTTAATCAAATTGGTATAAATTTCTTTTATTGCAAATTTATTACCATAATAAATCAATCAATATCAATATCATCTTTTGTCTTTAAACAATAAAGTAAACTAAGAAGTGGTAGTGTTTAGATAATCTGATAAATAAAGTAAGTGGCAGTTAATAGCATATAATTTATCAAAATATTAGGATAGTGGATTTATGACCAATAACTTAATGCAATTTTATAATTACTTAATTATAAAAACATCAATAATAATTAAGATTAAACATATTTTTAGTTATTTTTTGTGCAAAATGTACTTCAGTGGTTGTGAAAACATTCTGTGAATTTGTACCATGATGTAGTGAAAACAATACCCAGACACAAGTTTTAATAAAACAAATTTAACAAAGTTTATTAACATCAAATAAATTTAAGTAAAAATAAAACAAATCTATTTACATCTTATTTACAACGGATATCCTTCTTTCCTTACACATGACAAATGTTAATTCTACAATTTTGTACTTCTTTATAGTTAATCCAATCATTATACATTTTAAAAATTATTTTAGTTATTTTCTTTAGGTTTATTACACTATTTATTTGAACTACTTATGGGTAACAACATTTTTTACCTTTTAAATATACTAAATTTACAATATTCTAAATTATTTTTGTGGATCAATATTTTATAACGTCACACTTTATAATCAATATGGTCTTAAAAAAAATTTACATTTCTTGTTACTTTAAACAAATTACACAGCATATTATTAAATATTATGATTAACTTTAATGTTTGTTCTCCCATGCTCATATAAACTATAATGCATTTTTGCATAAGCCATACTCCTGTATAATATTATAATGTGTTTAAATATCACCCTGTTACAATTTCAAATATATGATAATAATTATCGAGTGTTATAGTATTTTTAAATATGCAACACTTATCTCTTTAAAATATAATTAATAATAAAAAGAGCGTGAAAATATATTTTAATATTTTGTATATTCTCATTTGATATACTTTTACAAAAAATTATAGTTTATTTCTAAATTAAAATGATTCTATAACTTCTTCCATTATTTAGGACATCTGTATCTTTCTTTCAATGGTTATAATCTATTCTTAGTTAACTCTTAACTATTCTTATTCCAAGTAAAATCCTAACATACGTTCTAAAATATCTATTGTTTCCCTTCAATAAACTTATCATATACGATGTAGTAGCAGGAAATACAGATTAAGATAGCGAAAGATGTATAGGATATTGGGAAGAAAGATGGATAACTTGTTTTCAATGTACTTCAAGAATGTATGGAACAGTGTGAACAGGTTCGACATTTATTGTCTATTAACCCTTAAGATAAGAAAGTGATGTGGCAGCTATTTATTCAGCTTTACCAAACATCAAGGCAACTCACACGAAATATAAAATAACACTGTCCAAGACAACATGTGTATCAGTCGTAGGGCTACGTTAACTACGCTGATTATCACCTATACAACGAAATGTGGATCAGCCATAGGGCTATGTTAACTATGCTGATTCTCTCACAAAACTACTTATTTCCATTCCCTGTATCATCCTAGATTTTCATACATCATCTTGGTTTCCAAATCACCCCTGTACTCCCAAGTCACTACTTAAATTATCTCTCTAGATTTTCACTATATCAAGCATCGATAAAATACGAACAACTTTTTAAAAAAAAAACAACAAACAAGATTCACTACTATAAAATCATTTCTCTATCCCTTAAGAATAATTTATCTCGCTTTATAACACTGTATGTTCATTACCTACCTTTTTTTGTTAAAACAATATTCAAACATCCCAATAGGAAAAATCAATAGAAAATGTAATATAATCATCGATTATATTAAATTATTATTTATCAACAAATAAAATGACTATCGTATGCATATTTTCAAAAATCTAATCACATCTCAAAATGTTTCAATGTGTTGTTTTAAATGCGTTTTACAATAATAATAATAATAATAATAAAACTTTTGTACTACATTCATTCAATTTTCGGCTGATCTAAATAAATAAAACATACATTATATCATCAATAATTATAAATGTTACCAAAAAACAATTGTTATCTTCGGATTAGGCTTTGCAGTAGGCTTCTTTTCCTTCCTTCGAGCATCGCAAATATACAATTACACACATACAATTTTATTAAAAAACATTCAAAATCAAACATATTTCATATAATATTATATATACCAAAATTAATGTATTTTGTTTCCCTATCGTTTTCTGAAACCTAATGCTTATAATAATAATAAAAAATAATTCAAACCATAATTAAATATTTTTCTGAAGGTAAATCTTGTTTAGTCCCATAATATGTATTATTCTTCTTTATCCGGAATGTTCTCCATTATGATGATCACAGTTTTAGCTAAATTAGTACATTTAATAAATTGTTTAGACGATCTTTAGTTTAGCTTTTAGTATAGGATTATTAGCAAATATTTTATTTATTTTATCCCGCGAAGTTTTTAAAGTTCTGGCGAATATTTCTTCGGCGTGTCGATGCATCTTTCCATTCTAATTAAAATACAATTATTTAATACTTTTGGTATCAAGTGTGTTTCCATGGATCCATTATTTCATGTTCTCTCTTGTATTTATTCCTTTTTAAAGCAAGTGTTTTCCTTATTAAACTTTACTTCAGTTACTATTATTTTTATACACATTATTTTTTCCTTAATTATTTTTTCTTTAGCTCATATTTCTTCAAGTCTTCTTAAAAAAAAAACAATTGAAATTATTTCGAGATTAACATTATCTTGTCTATTTATTCTTTCACAAAGAATAATTATTTTACTTTATTTCTCTTTATTAATTCTGCGCACAATGTTCTTTCATTGAATTTATACGCGTAACAAAAGCAGTTTTCCTTTGGATACACTATATAAGCGGTATCAATGAACAATATAATCAATTTTGAAGTGTTATAAACTTTAAAACTGGATTTAAAGAATCTATCCATATTTTTTATACTGAAAATTCCGACTGTACTTCAATAGAATTCACTGGCAGGTTCGATTAAGTTAGTGATACATAATTTATGAAAACTTTAAAAATATTTATTTTAAGACTCTCTCTATGATTTTAAAATTGTCAGTTAATTTGTTCTAATGATATTATTAGAATTATATTGAAAAATTGAATAAATTGGAGAAAAGAAATTATTAGAGAGCTCAAATTTTTTACCTCTTCACTCGAGTCTGTCAATTCTTGTTCTCCTCGATTATACAATTAATTGGCGCGATTTTGGGAGTCTGCCAAGCTCTATTACTATTGGTCAATCCTACTTGGATTTATAAATAATTTTCTAAAGTTTTAAACTGATAATGTAACACTTAAACACTATCTAATTATTATTTAAAACTAATTATTATATTTAAATCAATTTAAACACTTTTAAAATAATTTTCAAAACAATATTTAATAAAATTATTCACTACTTATTTTTATTATGATGTTTAATAAATTCTATCCATTTCTACTATAATATTATTTAAATACTTTAAAATATTGGTATTAATTGAAACAAGTGCTTGTATAAAATATTCCAGACAATTACGTAATCGTTTCCGGTGTTTTGTCTATTTTTGTCTGTCTTAATAAATTTACTGCACTTATATTATATAAAATTTTTATATAAAATTTTGAAGAAATAATTTAGAAAAAATATAGAAATAAATACAATTCTCAACATCATAATATTTACTATTCAAATACATTACACTAATTTTTATTATTTAATATAGTTTATAAATTTAAATACTATATAATATTAATTTATTCTAAGTTTTAAAGTTATTAAAATTGACTTATTAAATACATTTTTATTACTGATAGCTGTGTTATTTTAATATGGCCAGCTTTTACAACCATATGAGCAATTCTTTACTCTTTATTTAACTAATTTTTTAAATGATTTTACGTATCAGGTATTTGCTTTAGCTTTAAATTGCACTTTACAGACTCTATAAATTTAATATATTCAATACATCAATAAATATATTCTCAAATTTAAATTTTTTTTAGTAATTGACCATTATAACTATTTCTTGACCTATAGAAAAGGGTACAATATATATATATATATATATATATATATATATATATATATATATATATATATATATATATATATATATATATATATATATATATATATATATATATATATTGTAATTGATGTACTGGATTTAACATTTTAATAAAATATGCATATATTCAAGAATTAATAATCTTCTTTAATGAAATCGTTTTGTCGTCTTTTATAGAATGCATTCTAAAATTAAAAAAAAAATATATACAGATGAAAAAACTCATGGACTAAATTAATTCTTAAAAGGCCAACAAACTAAGTGAACTTTTAAAAAGGTATTTAATAATTATATATTTATATGAGTGATGTGTGGATATATATTTTTGAGATTGATATATTTTTTTTTTGCTTATTTTTATTTTTCATTGTAAAATGTAACGTTTGTGAATGATCAATTTAAGCATCTTGTTCTATTATAACATTAAACGTATAACAGATGATGTTTAAGATAAATATTTAAATAATTTTAAAATCTGAAAATATAATTTATAAGTTGAGGTACTATATATATTAATTATTATCTTTATATTATAACTATTAGGCAGAAATATGTCTTTATATATTTATTGTTTATATTAATATTGAAACATTAATATTATTTAAAGTCAAACGATAACATAAAATAAAGATGTGCTATTTATTTTTATAAATAATGCCTTTGTAATTATTTAAAGATCGATACTATATTATTCTTATTTTCTTAATGCCAAAGTTATTAGTAAATTAATTAAATTTACGACTTAATAAAAGATAATTTCTTATTTCATTTATTACTTGGTTTGTAGGTCACTTACATATATTATTTTTCATACACATATTTAGAGGTACATAAATTTATATAGTAGATGTGTATATTTGAATTTAATAAAAGTCCCTTTATTTTTGATATATATATTTGATTAGTTAGTCACATCAACCTAAAAGATAAATTATAATGAAAGATCTCATTGATTAGTATGATTTTAGATTTACTTTATATAAAGCTAGCTGGGAGGGCAATTTAAACAATTTATTAAAATATAAATGGAACAAGTTTGTTTTTCCATCATTCTTTAATATAAATGGAATACCTCATATACGATCCATTATATTTAACTTGCTTAATTATGGGGCTACTCATATACGTTTCCATTACAATATATATATATATATATATATATATCACTAGATATTTCTGCACTAAGTTATAGGTGTATGATAAAGTATTAAATAACTTAAAAGAACAAGACATCTTTTCTGTTGAAAGTGTTTGACATTTTTTCATTTTGTTTGAAAAGTTTTTCTTGTTTTTTATCATTTAATCATATAAAAAAAATACATTGTAAACTAAATTTATTTTATTCTATTTTTTTTTTCATGTTTCATAGCATCAGTTGTGAAGCAAACCCACTAACCCAAGACAACTGCTTGTAAAGTGGCTGTTACTGATCTCTCAACCATCAATGCTTGACAATATTTTGTTCTAATTTAAATCAAGCTTTCAATTGAAACCAAAACAATTGCACATATTGCTTCAAACTAAAGTTATATAATCAATAATAATTTTATACACAAAAAGTCTTTTTCAGCACCTGAACTGGTGCCCTTTTCAAATGTTACTAATTATTTAATGTTAATGAATTATTTCTGACATAAAACCATCCTATGTTCAATAATGGAAATAAAACAAACAATAATAATATAAATAATTAAAATACATCAAAACTCTTATATATAAATTTAATAATTACAAAATAATTGACTATATCTTAACAATTTGTTAAATAAATATTACACACATTTTATACAATTATATATATATATATATATATATATATAATATATATATATATGTGTATAAAATATATATAACATTTTTATACAATTATATATATATATATATATATATATATATATATATATATAATTTTCCATTCATTTTTAATCAACAAATTATTAATCTCTAACAAGTGTAAATATGCATATTTTTTGGTAATCAAATTAATTTAATTTTTGATTAAAAATGAATAGAAAATTATATATATATATATAACTGTATAAAAATGCATATAATATTTATTTAACATATTGTTATGATATAGTCAATTATTTTGTAATTACTGAATTTAAATATGAGAGTTTTGATTTGTTTTAGTTATTTATATTATTATTGTTTGTTTTAATTCTATTATTGGACACTGGATGTTTTTATGTCAGAAATAATTAACATTAAATAGATTAGTAACATTTGAAAAGGGCACCAAAGCAGGTTCTAAAAAAAAGTCTTTTAATGTATAAAAATATTATTGATTATATAACTGTAGTAAAGAATTTATTATTATTTTCAAATTATTATTTTGTGGAAGAGCAGCATAACGATTTTAATTTTTTTTCCAATTTTTGATATTGCTTAAAACATATAGAATTCTATAAATGACTTTTAAATTTGATAGCAAATTATTTGAAATTTTCTCTACCTACTGGATCAGATGAAGAAACTAGGTCACCATATTGTAATGACCTATTGCTTTGGTAGTCACTTAGAAGAAATTTCAACAAATTATATTAAATTTAAATATATTAAACCTTGATTTTAAAATTTTATTCTAACTTAAATAAAAGTGATTACAGCATTTACCAACAATTACACAAATCAGAAAACAGAGATTGAAACTTAAATAAAATTATTTAATTATCATTTATGCTTGGGTTCTCAAAATGTACAAAAATTTCACATTTAACATGTTATTTAGGCAAATCTCATAACAAACCCAGATTTAAAGACAGCCTTAATATGACCAAATTTTAAACTTCACACACGAAAAAATTTCTACATATTTTAAAATCCTTTGTGAATTAATAACTTAAATCATATATATATATATATATATATATATATATATATATATATATATATATATATATATATATATATATATATGGGAGAGAGAGAGAGAGAGAGAGAGAGAGTTATTAAAACATTTCATTTATATTAATAAAATTTTAGGTTGCATTATTATTCAAACATGGACACAATTAGTAAAATAAAAATATTACTTTTGAATAGTTTTAAAATAGATAGTGTAATGAATTCATAAAATTTATTACTGATAATTTTTTTTAAAAAAATTGTTTTCTACATAAAATTTGTATAATATAATGAAAATTTATTTAGCAAAACATTATCATTGATAATTTACATTCCAAACTTTTACTTAATCATAAGTGTCAATGTATACAACTTTTCCCTGCATACAATTTTATTGAAGCTTTAATTTTGAAAATAATCTTTAGATTTATTTGCTTACTATTGAAATGTTGGAAATATAGAATGAATAAAATTATTTATTTCATTACTCTTAAGTAAGCCTCTGTTTAATTTACTAGCACAATATTTATATATAATTTTAATGGGAATAAAATTGGACCTAATACATATGCATTGCAATGTTGTTTTAATACCTCAATAATCCTTTGTACTCAGCAAAACATCTTTAGTGTATGTGGAGAGGGTGTAATTTCTTTTCCTTTAAAATTCCTTATTATTAATAAAATTTTGTATAATACCATTAAAATATATTTAGTTTAAGATACTGAAGTGCTGAATGTCTAGCATAAGTTAAAATAAACTCCTTCGTATTGTAAGATTTTCCACTTTTTGTTACATTCTGGTAGGCCTTCTTTTACACATTATTAAGTGAAAGTTAATCAAGCTATGGATAAGAAAAAATATATTGTTCCTATTTCCAAAAAACATAGCTATATTTTCTGATTATGCTATATTTTCTGATTATGCTGCCTGTGGAATTAGCTTTTTATTTATTTTAATAAGGGTGCCAAAATTCATACAAGAATCCACTGAAATCCATTGTTCCACACATCGTAAATGAAGAAGAAAATAATTTAAAAGATCGGGATTATGATTTATTGCAACTTTATTCTTTTGAGAATATTACTCCAGGGACTTAACTTCTAACAAATCTATTGGCAAAGGTAATTTACACATAATAGATTAAAAAGAAACTAACAATAATAACACACAATAAAAAGTTGATATTAAAAATAAATATTTTATTTTAACAAACTAAAATATTTAAAAATAAAATGTTAAATAAAATTGCAAGGCATCTACATGCTAATCCAGATAGCAACATTGATCAATTAACTAACACAGTTCACATTACACTTAGTTATCTTAGGCCATAAACAAAAGTCTCTTGAATAATAAAATTAATGTCTCTATCAAGATTATATATCATAAGTTTATATCTGAGAATGGTTTGCAAACAATTTAGTCACAATTGGGAATAGTTAATATTAGCTTACCAGTAAATTGGTGTAGATTTTTGGGATCTCGAGCTCATTAGAAGTTAATGAGTTTCTCCTGCCAACATTTTTCTATGTTCCTGGTCTGTCTTAATGGCTAAGTCTTGATGCTTTTTTTCTTTGAGTGACTTATATGATGAAAGGTATCTGTAAACGCATCAGTTCCTCTCGCATTATGATTCGCTTCAACAGATGAATAGCAGAAGTCCTGCATATGAGTAGTCCAAGATAGGACAATTTCTCTATCCCAGACATGATAGAAACTGCTAGTTAAGGAAAAGACAAAGACCCCATTTTAAGTTTTCCTGATTTTTTATATTCGCGATCAATTTTTAGACTTCTCTGAGCATCTATTTGCTTTAATTCTTTTATCAGAATTCAGGATAATAATCTTGTACATTCTTTCTTAAATTTAAGTTACAACGTCTTTTTTTTAAAACATAATTCTGCCATCTTTAATTAGCTTCCAAAAAGGTTTTACTGATGGTAATCTTTTCCTTCGGAATTTCTTTCTTTTTATTTATCTAAATTAGTAATCTGCATGACTTTTTTATTCCTTTCAATTTTAACTTTATTTCAACTTTAATTAAATTATATAAATAAATAATTCGAAACAAAAAATTAACTTTCATTGTACGTTTTAAAATATATATATATATACTGACTAAAAAAAAAATTCAAAATTGCGTCTATTAATAAGATCTTTAAATTTACCTTTTTTAGTTTTTAAATATCTTAACAAATACAGAGTATTTGTCCCTAATTGAAAAGCTGTTTAAACATTACGATTTCTATTTTATATTATATTTTACTTTGAAATATTATATAATGTATGTGCATGTATGTATTACTGCTTATGATTTTTAATGGAAAAAAAAAACTTAATATACATAGCTTAAAAAGTTGTTGTTTATTATAAAGCTGACCAGAAAAATGTCCAATTATATAAAAATAATCAAATTAATTGAACAGTTAGTTGCTCAAGAGATCAAAATATTTGTATACTTGAAGTAATAGATTGAATTTCGATCTAGTAATTGTTATTTCTCAAGTTTCTCATTCTAACATCGTGCACAAAACAATAATAAATGATGTAGAGTACTTAAAAAAAAAACAACAACAACAACAACGTATGTATAGTTAGTTCCACTGCTTTTTTTTTTCGTCACAATTCATATATTATCTATAAATTTTATAGAATTCATATAAATACTAAAGGTAAACATCTAAAAAGTTTATTTAAAAAAAAAAAAAAACCTTTCTAATCAAATATAAGATATTTGCGTTTTCATTTCACCAGCATACTTTCTTATATAAATGCACTTCTAACTGTCATGTTTTCCACCTGTTTACTTGTTTCAACATCCATTAGCACTATCTTTGCCAACAAAAGGAAAACATTCACTGCTAATATAGGTTCAGTACCCATTGATTGTTCTGACAGACATTTGCAGAGTCCTTAAAAATAAAAACCTTTCAAACAATCAATTCAATCAGCAGCAACCCGACTAGATAGAACATCAGCAGCTGTTGGCATACAATCAACCACTAATTTTTAAAAACACTTAAAAAATTCTTAGCATAAAACAATTTATAAATATTAATAACGTGGATTAATAAATAATCCCTTTTAGAAAGAACGTTCTTGATAGAATTTTGTTTTCTTTATTTTAATTATAAAAATTTAACCCTTTGCATATTACATCATTTATATAATAATTACAAACTCTATATGTATAAATGTTTCTATACAAATACATTTATAAAGAGATGTTTATATATTATTAGTATTAGCACAAACAAAGCAATATACAATCATGGATGTATTTATAACATCCGCCTTTTCAAATGCAAATAAAAACAAAACAAACAAAAAACATACACTATATTATACACATTTGGAAAACACAGAAATAAAGATACATATGCAGAATTATATATATTTAATTACAATTAATTTATTCTATTATATGTTATGTCATTTATATGTGAATGTATGTACATACACATATTAGCATTTATGATATTTTTAAATTCAAAATTATGTATATATGTATTAAGTCTTATACACCAGTTGACATGAAGTACTTAATCAATATATTATATTAAAACTAAAAATAGTTTAAATGAAAAAAATAAATTAAAGCAACACTTAGACTAGCAGAATCAATCACAAACTGATCCTTATTACATTTCAGTCATTTAAATCATGAATGGTAGATGTTTATATTTAATAATGTAAATTAGTGTATGAAAAAGGAGACAATTGTAAATAGAAGATAAAAAATGCATAGATCAAAAGTAAGACACATTCTCAAACTACTATCTAATAGCATTCTATTAATGTATTAGATTTTTAGAAATTAATTTTATTTATTTTACAATATCACGTGTTCTATTTCCTTTATCATATGTTCTATTTCCTTCTACCCAGATCTTAATTAATTCTTTACAATTTTTGAGATCTTTGTAGTATTCTCGTAATTATGTTTTTCCCCAGTTAATAGTAAATGCTATTTTATCAAACTATTGAAAAGATTTAAACATTTTAATATGTCCTATGATAATTTTTATAAGATACTATGAATTATATATACACTCCACAAGAATATTTGCACAATTAACTATTAATACAGCATTTAAATTTGAAATCGTTTAATCAAAATTTTGATACAGTGCATCTTAATTAAAGCTGGATTTAAATTTATTGTACAAAGTCTTAGTACTTACTATATATATATTATTAATTTTAAATTATCCAAAAACTTTTTATACAATATTATTTTACATTTCATTATAGTGTATATATATATAAAATACATATTTTGCGGGTTCATCCGTGTTAAAAACTTTTAATATCAATACACTGACGTTTCGACTTGGTCACACAAGCCATCCACAGCTTGTGGATGGCTTGTGTGACAAGTCGAAACGTAGTGTATTGTATTAAAAGTTTTAACGGATAAAAATATGTTTTTATATTTAACCTGAAATCTTGTTTTAATATATATAAATAATATATAATATATATGTGTATATATATATATATATATATATATATATATATATATATATATATATAAGACCCTTCGTAGCATTGAAATGTGATAGGTTTAAATTTTTTATATAAAATAAAAAAATATAAATTCAATGCTATGAAGATTTTACATCACATATATTAATTACATATATTTATGACACTGATGCTGTTTCAATTATAAGTGAAGTGGGAAAGATGTCATTTTGTAACTAAAGAAAGTGAAAACGATGCTGCACAATAATAAGCTAAAATTGTAAATGTAAAGCTAGCTAACAAGTTATCATATTTTTAAGAAATTAAGAGGAAGAAAAACCTTAACTCACTCTAGCATTCACAAAAGAATCATCATATTATAAACATATGCTATTAAAGTCATACTTAAATTTCTTTCTTATACAAAGATCTAATACAACTATCATTTTTTAAAAATCCAACTTCATAGATTTTCTAATCCTCTTATAAAAACCTTTGATGCATCTCATTCCTTTGATCAGATAAAAACATTATTTAATTCTTGTAATTTAAAATGCCCTTTAAAAAATATTTGCTACTTGAGATTTATATTTGAATGTAAAATTTTAATATTAAGATAAATTTAATAATATGATTCTTTAAACTAAATAAATGTATCTCAGAGTAATATGATCTCAGAAACTCTAGATTCGTTAGATTTATTTGGTCAATTGAATAAAATCCTAGTTATTAAAATAAATAAGGCATACATTTCCCCAAAGTTAATGTTTTATCATAATTATGACAATAATAAGATTATTACTACTTAAAGAAACTAAACCATAACATGATATCTTAATTTGGTAAAAGTTAAATAATAAATAATCTAGGATAACACTCAGATATTAACTCACTTGTACTTCGAATGACAGAGAAACGTTGGCTAATTCGCCCCCTGATGAATTTTTCCATAAGTATTCTACGTTAAAATGCATTTAAAATGGTATATTTTATTATAATAAATATATTTCCTGAAAATTCCATGAAAAAAGCATGAAATTCAAAATTCCCACTCTTACAATAGACATAAGCTCCACCCTGACTTGATCAACCATTATGTGTTGCCAAGGCTGTAAAATTTTCAGTGTTTTATAACATTGAAATTTCCCATGATGCAAAAACATATTTATTTGAGAATTTATTATGGTTTTAGATATTTTTTTAAAAAATAATTTGCACTATATTTATTAGATATCAAGAAATATAAATTATTATTAACTTATTTTGACTTGAAATACTTTTTTTTCAAAAATGTAATGTTATATTAGCAGATAACATAAATATGGCCAAAAGCAAATTTGTAGACCAACTATGATGTAAACAATGTACTTGATATTTATAAGTAAGAAAAAATCGCAAATTTGCAATAAATATTCAAAAAACTTAAACTTTTAAAGCATAATTCATTGTATATAAGAGAAATAAATAATTTTTCATTGAAGTTTTTAAAAATATTCAGAAATAAAGGAGATTGCATTGATTATATAAACTGAAAATAATCTTTCTAGAAATGATGACCTGTAACGTCTTTGTTTTGATTTCAGGATTATGGTCTCAATTTTTTAATATTTACAGAAAGAAAATGTGAACATTTAAAATTTATTTCAGTAGTAAATAAAAATATTGATCAAATGGAGTCAAATTTATTTTTTTCTTATAAGTAATAATCATTTTATCATATATTTTATGCTGACATAAAGTGAAAATATTTTTTCTAGAAACGATGATGTGTAAAGTTTTTGTTTTGACTACATCCTCATTTGTTAATATTTACAGAAACAAAGTGTGAACATTTAAAATTTATTTCAGTAGTAAATAAAAATATCTATCAAATGAAATCAAATTTATTATTTTCTGGTATGTAATAAACATTTCATCGTATATTTTTCTTGATGTGTGAGACAAAGAAAAATGTCAGAATAGCAAAGTACAGAAAAGTTAAGAATGGGTAAGGAATTTTGTAGACATCCTAAATGTCTTAGAATAAATCAGTTTGAACAATTTCTAAATATGAATTTGGTTCTTCTAATATTAAATACTATCATCAAATAACAACTATGACCTTTCAGTATGAAAATAATTTAAAATAAATATGCACACTTGATTTGAGGTAAGCAAATTTAATTAATTAAAGTGATCCAAATTGACAAAATAAATTGCAATTCTTTATTAAGCAAATACATCTTTCCTAGATGTTATATTAATACTTAAATAATTCAATAAAGTGACTCCTATTAATTTAAATGGCATGTACTCTTTTAGCAAATACACTTAAAATAATTTAAAATATTTTATAAGCATTTAAATGTTTAATCATTATGTATAGTGATTTCTGTTTGATAAGTGGAATGATTTCTGCTTAACAAGTGAGATGTTGAGAATAAACGACGATGAAAAATTATTTAAATAATAACATTTATTTACAGCAAAATAACAAAATTTACTGTTAATCTATTTTTGAGGCCATATAGATCAAAAAGTTTTCACAATGTTGCTTCTGCTGCAAAATTTTATATCAGAAGGAATGAACATTTAAAAAAATTGGCATACTATTTTATTAAAATAAATTCCATTACAATAAGCAAAGTAATTTTTTATATTATTTAATTATCAAAAGTTCTTATTTACTAACCCATTCATATGAATATAGTCTACTCCCTTACATGAATATCTAGCATACTCAATAATAATAATATCAATAGCTTACCAATCCATTTAAGGAGTTACAAGATAGATGTATAATATTTATTTATACCTAAAATAAACTTTTAAATTTTAAAATTAATTTTTCATTGATGTGTGAGACAAAGAAAAATGTCAGAATAGCGAAGTACAGAAAGGTTAATTAATTATTTATCATACTTAATCCTGACAAGTGGCAAAGTTTTTAATTTAGGGCTTATACATTTATAATGTACTGATCACATTTTACGCTCACCAAGAATGTTCTAAAGGTAGGATAGAATTCCTTATTATCTAGATAATATCACTAAAAATATCAGATAAAGCCATAGTAAAATGTTACACATGTTTTATTAGACATTCTCAAACTACAAAATTAACCTTCAATAATAAAATAAGGCAAAGTAAAGTATGTTGGCATAGCTTATATACACACCTACTTTGAGAGATAATAAATAATCTAGAACTGTGTCACTAATCAGGAAATAATGAAAATGTGCATCAAGGACATAAATATGAAATAAGAATCGCTTTAAAATAGATAGAGAACCTTAAATACTATCGCTAAAATATATGTTATAGGCATAATTATATCTAGTAAGACAACAAATAATAAGAGAGAGCCAAATTCTACCATCTCTTTAATAAAATAAGCTTGCATAACAATGATAGAAACTAACTACCATTTTTAAAATATACTGGCATAAAAAACCACTCATAAAAATAGAGAAAATAATTCTACTATCTGTAACAAAATACTACATCAGTTAGCCATTGTGTAATATGACAAACACAAATAATTAATTATTATCAAATATGGTTTTATTAACATTAGGCAATAAATCATAAAGAAATCATAAAAATTTACATCAGCTTATAACATAATAACATAATTTCATAAATAAATTATTTATATTTTAAAAAGGAAGGCACATACTATTTCAAAATATGTTATGATAAAGTATTATTCTGATAATTTTAATATTTCAAAATATATAGCATATAGCATGAAAAATAATATATGCTCATCATAAATATATGAAAAAATCATAATATAAATAAATTCAACATTTTCCCCATAAATTAAATTATATTACTTAGTAATGTCCTTCTGCATTTTTCTTAGCCAATTCTCCTTTATACTGGAATATGAAGAAAATTGTTGGCAATAGCATTTTGTGGACAGCAAATTTTCAAGCACACACACTTGAAGTTTAATCCCTTAGTAAATATTACTTATGTAAGCAATAATCAAAGTGTGTTAAATAAATTTATAATTGCAACTTTAAATTATCATAATATATTTCTAACTATAAGATCATTCCATTGACTTGTAAATCCATTGACTTGTAAATTGAAAGATTTCGTGAGTACTAATGTGCAATAGAAATTGTGGACTTAATCAGTTATAACAATCAAAATGAAAGTGAAGATCAAATCTAACCGCAAACTACGATATCTGCTCTACAAGGCACCATCTAGGCATTTAAACCTAGAAAAATTTATAGAGTAGGCAGATACGCGCTGTTAAGATTCCACTTTATTTAAATATTCCGATCGTTAGCCCAAGTCACTAGCTCAGCGGAGACGCAGAGATAAAAATCTATATCTTAATTTATATCTTAAATATCAATAAATAAAAGCCACTGCCAGAAATTAACACATAAAAATATTTATTTACGCACAAATAAAATAACATTTAAATTTTGAGGAATAAATTCAACATTTTAGATTTTTTTATTAATCTTTTAATTTTACATTTAACTAAGTTTCAATGAGTTTAATATTTTATTTAGATAGTCAAGTATGAATAGACTACACAGATCTGCATTTGAAAAGAAAATATTCTTCCCTGATTTAACCTTAGGCAACAAATTTCACAATCAACTGGAGCCAATCCATCTGATACATTCATGTATTCAATGTAGCATGATACGACAACACAAAATACTATACTGTCAGGAATGGACATCTGAACAGTAAGTAGAATTAGAGAAGACATTGACTCTCCACCAACAGGAATGTTACATCTGTTGGCAAGTAGCACAATAAACAAAAAACTCCATAGGAATGGACTGCGGTCTTCTGCCGACTTACAAACCCATCCATAGGCAAACAGAAGGTGTGTGGCATATATATGCAATCCTGCCCGAAGCGGATCTCATACTACATCTACTAATTACACAAATATATCCAATCCATTGAGCCAATTCAACTACGAAACGAATAACCTAAGATTACCCTCCCTTAATATAACTTTACAAAACTATATAGCCATTCACGCCCGACTTAAATTTAACATTTAAATACGTTCACACAGATTTGTTTAAAAATGTTGGGTATAGATCGATTACATAGATTCCACGGTCAAAAACATTTCAAAATAAACATAAATGATCAAAATACAAAATTATTGATACCGACAATTGCAGAGGGAAATTTATAAGTAACCCAATAGTATTCACCATAAGATACTTGCGTTGTCACCAATAACTTAAAAGACATCCGAATAAATATATTTTACATACCGTACGGTATCATTATTTATCGAATGTCTATATATTTTGATCAAATATGAAAACCAAAATATAATTAACCGTGAACGAATCCATGCAAGCGTCTATAAACAACTTAAATTTCATGCATTTAAATAATCTTTACAATAAGAAAAAAAAATGGAAATGATGTTTATCAATCGGAAAACATATAAAACTAAACATTATTAATTTGATTTAAAACTTACAAAAGTCAGATAAGAGTCCGTTTAACATTTAAGTTGGCTTGTTTATCAATTTATAAAACTTGACGAAAGTTCTTAATCGATTTTAATAATTGTTCATTTCATATAGCTTATGGTAGAAGAGTCCAGGTTCCTGTTTTTAATTCCCACGACGCCTCCATTGGAAGATAATGTTCTGGAGATGGCAATAGCTGGTTCCATTCTTGTATCACAGTCTTTTCATTTTATATTTTTTTTAAAACAAAAAAAAATGAGAGAGAACGGCAAGTGCGTCTTACCATTCTCATCATAAATCAAGTCCGAAAAAAAACTGTATTTCCCTTTTTATATTAATCCACATGGATTCAATCAACAAAACGTCACTAATCCATCACTTTCATTAGGGTCCGAGCCAAGGCTTAATGCTTCCATTGGTCAAGCTAATTTCTCTTTTCTTCTTATCTATCTTTCATCAGATCATTTTAATTATACAAGATCCCAAGGCTAGCTTGCTTTTCAAAAAATTTATAAACAATCATTTCCATTTACAGATTACAAGAATTAATTAATACCTGTTTTTATTTTTAAATCTTGTACTTTTTTTTTTTTTATAAAAAAGTACGTTCAAATACTTATTTATTTGTTTTTTAAAAAAAAAAAATATTTTTAAAGTTTGGCATCTGTGCGAATATATACGTTTAACAAACATTTTAATTTTAGCGTTTAGTTTTTTACTTTTATTTGCGAACTTTTAAGTTTTTATTTTAAATTAATGTAACGACATATTTATATATCGTTACACAGTGAAGTATTGAATAGATTCACACTCTCAGGTCTAACCACTTTAGCTTCACCTATTTATATAGTAAGTAAGTTGAGGTAAAGAAGGGTTCTCTTATTTTCTTCTAAAGCTTAAGCTTGTGGTTAAGACCTGTAGAGGTTTCTACCTTCACATTTTCAAGCACACACTCTTGAGGTTTATTGCCTTAGTAAATACTATCCATTTATAATGGTCATAGTGGATCAAGAGTCTCAGTCTTACCATATATGCACTACAGGGTGCCATCAGGCTACTTGAACCTTCAAAATTTATAGAGTAGACAGATACGTGCTGTTAAAGATCCAACTTTTACATAGATATTTTATATTGACCGTCAGCCCTAGTCACTAGCTCATGGAGTAGCAGAGGTTTTAAAACAGATTTATTAAAATATATTTTTAATTAAGATTAAAAAAAAAACTAGATCACTGCCAGCACTAATAACACAAAAGATTTTATTTATGATTATATAAGTAATAACACACAAACTTAAAGAAAAATTCTTATTATTTAAAAAAATTATGTTTATTTTGTTTTATTATTATTATTTTATTTGGGTTTAACTTTAATTTTCAATCTTAGAATGTTGAGCATAGGTAGGCCACTCAGATGACACATTTAAAAGATCTTCATAACATTTGATTCCAGGCCAAAGGTCCACAGCCATACCACACTTGCTTCCAGATATATATCCGCAACCAATGCAAAGTGAACATGCTAGCATCAAACTAAGCTGACAGGGATGTGCATCTGACAGCATGGTATTATTTGAAAAAACATGACCTTTGCCCAGTACATGAATCATGCATATAATATAATGAAGAGAATAATGCTACATATGGATGGGAGAGTGGCCTATGGTTGCTGGCTTATTGTCCCAAACAATAGAGCTGAAAGGGGTCAATGGATCAGGAAATACATCTGTGTCCATTGCAATGCCATGACAGCCTCTTTGGGGTCATGCATTTAGTTTGGCACATTGCACTTATGTGTGAACACACTTCTCTTTACATTGATATAAACATCCATATATCTTTCCACCAGCATTGACACAACTACGAAACAAATAATCTGAAATCAAAACCCCTTTAAAACTAACATATATTTAAATGAGGCTAAGTGGCTACCTACACTCAACTGACATTTAAGTCAATTTATTAATTTAATTTTTTAAATGAGAAATCTTTAGTTTAAAGTTTTAAATCATTTTAAGATGACACATTGTATTTAACTTATTTTACCACAAATACTATTTGACCTATTTTTTATTTTTTTAAATTTCAATAATGAACAAATAACGATATGTGTTTCTATCTTTAAATTCATTTGCAATTGCAAACTCCTTCCCTATTACAAACAGATCTTATTAAGCATGAATAAATAAAAAAAACAATACATATTTTAAGAGATTACGTTTTAAACTTTAGCTATGACTTTTAGCATTGCAAGGTTTATAGAAAAATAAAGTTTATGTTTGCTCAAGTAAGAAAGTCTATTGTTCATTTTAAAGACAGATAAAGTTTGAAGATTTTAAATTTAAGAGAGTTTATATTTCATTTTATCATTTATAATTTTATACCTCCCTTTGTCCGTGTTCGTTCCTTTTCAATGATTCCTTTTCAATGAAGATCTATGTTATGCAAGGGCTCTTTTCTTGTGGATGATGATGATTTATGAAGCTTGATGAGGATGTCTGCATACGGCACCAGTAGTTCGATCCTGAGATCTGTGAAGATGAAAGCTGCCTTTGGCCGGCTGAACTGAAAAAAGCACGATGAAGCTAATTACATTCTTGATGACAGTGACAAAAGTTTTTTTATTTTTTTTTTACTTTCAGCAAAGACAAATGAATTCAAAACTTTAATTTTCTGTTTGTCTACTTTTATTTTTTTTGGATTTTCTTTTTATAGTCCTGAAGCAACTTGTCTCTGGAATGCATGGATCTATCTGACATATTTCATATCTGTATTTCATTGGTTCATTGAGTTTGTGGCTAAGTAGATTTTGGGTTTGTGGCTAAATGAATTTTTCCACTGAGGTCTGTGTCTTTATCTTTGGGTGGGAAAAGCAAGTTTTTTATTTCTATTCTATTTCGTAATCATCTTTTTAATGGTCATTTTGCCCTAAGGATCTGTTTGTAATTTTTATTTTTAAGATTAAATACTCTCTTCATTATTTTTAAAATCAAAAGATTTTTATTATATTTTATTTAAAGATTAGAATCTTTGCTTTGATTCTATAATTTTTTAAGCTTATTTTATTTCAATATTTAAATTAAACATATTAATAAATTAACAATTCACTATTTGTGCATATTTAATGTTTGTGCTTTTAATTCAGTATTAGATATTTACAAAAAAATTAAGTATTAAAATTTAAATGTAACACACACACACACACACACACATATATATATATCCTGTTACGCATTATATAATATAATATTAAAATAATCTATAATATAATTAGAAAATGTAGAAAGCACCTCTATTAGATATTCTGGGTAAATTTAATTCATTATACTATCAAGTACATAAGTTAATGGCCATACTTCAATCTATTCATAGTGAAGCAATCAATCTTAGCTTAAGATTGAGCTTCATGTTTCCATCTACTAACCTATGTTTAAATCCCTATTTCCCATCCTGCTCCTTTTGTCGTGTATATATATTTCATTTATATATTTAAAATGCGCGCCTAAATTATAAAATTTAATGTTTCAATGGCATGTTTTAAAATTATTATTAATTCTTTTTATTAATTATTAGTTCTTTTTATTGAAGTATTATAGATGCGGCTCAAATATATATATATATATATATATGAGCAAAACTTACTAACAAAATATTGATGTTTTTAAATAGTTATTATATGTCATTTTTAGCTTTTTCTTTTTAAATTGCTTGTTTCTTATTAAACTCTTTTAAAATCCAATATGGAAGATGTGACTGTTCTTAATTGTCCAAAAATAATTAAAGGGAGGTATTTTTTAATTAAAGTTTTACTTAAAATAAATGGGATTAAGTAGATTAAAGATTTTCTTTTGTAAAACATGTCAAATCTATCTCTAATCTGGAAATAGATTTGAATTTATTTTTGGATGTTATCCTGCAATTGCATCTTTCAAAAACAACTAACTAATTAATGATAAGCATTCCAGAAATACCTGTGCAAGGGTATAAATAATGGCTGGATTTTTAAAGCAGAGATTAGATTAGCTACTTTTAGAGAGAGGTATTATAAACATATTTCATTTTGCTTGAAATCTAAAAAATGATATAGTAAAAGCTTTTCTGGACCCTTGTGGGTCATCTTCCATGGCCATAATATTCTGCTACCCTAAAGTGAAGTAAAGGCCTGATGGAGAACTTTAAAAATGCTAATAGAAAAGCTTGCTGTCATTAAAAAGAATTCATTTTGGATCCTCAATTTGCTATGCATGAGCCATACTTTGAAAATAGACTTATTAAATTTGCGCAAGGTTTTATGCTACTATTTGAAAATGAATCTAGCCTCACTAATCTCAAATCCTACTAATCAAGATTTCTCATGTATTATTTAACTTTGCTTTTTATATAAATCTGTGAATGTAAATTTGCTCTCAAATGATTTCTTTATATCTAATCCTATCTCATATGCTCTTAATTTTCTTTAACTTTAGTGAGGTCAATTATTTGTTGTTATTTATTACTTGATTATATATATATATGCTTTTTTTTATTAATTTACTAATCTCAAACAAACTGGCAATTTGTAATTTATACAAATCTTTTCTGTCATTTTTGTAAGTAAACCTTCACGAAGCAAGTTATTAATGTCCATTTAAAACAATGCATTATTAATTCATATACTCTCTAGATTGTTTTTTGAGTCAACATTTTATTTAGGATAAAAATGTATTTGTTTAACTCTGGGTTTTCTACCTGGAAAATCCAGAACTCAAGCTAATTAACACTCTGAAACATTTATTTTATAATTATTTATTAAATTCTGAAAGGGTGACTTATAATTTGTTTTCTATATAACTGCTAATCTGACTTTATTTTTTATACTCTTAAAGTTTCAAATCCTGTATTTAAATATTTCAGTTATTGTAAAATCAACGAAGATGGGATTGTTTTATTTTAAATAGCAGAAAAGGGATGGGGGTAAATCCTAATGTTTCTTTTACTAGGTAAAATCTTAACATATATTTTATTAAATGAAATATTCTCTCTCTCTCTCTCTCTATATATATATATATATATATATATAGAGAGAGAGAGAGAGAATATTTCATATATATATATATATATATATATATATATATAATTGCATGGTGTATTATAGTATTCAAACAAGGGTCATTTAATTTTAAAGCAGTAAAACTTTTCAAGGTTGTTAGTGACATTTATCATTTGTATTGCATTCCTGACATATAGCCGATCTTCGTGATTATATATGTGCTTCTTAATCTGAGGGTTAGGACAAGTTTGAACCCATAGATTTCTTCTCATTCCATAGATAATTGAACTATCTGGAACCACATTTATTCCATATCAAATGCCTCTGGCGGTGATCCCATAAGTTTGGCACATGCTATGCATATACACTTCGTAGATAAAAGGCCTCTCACATCAGTTATACCAGCAAAAGTCTGGACCACGCCATGCCTATCCACTTTTCTCTAAGCACTACCCAAGAAGAGGGTGTGAGATTTCATTTTTCATCCAGAAGCATGACCATTTCCTCTTAGTTATTTTAGGCTATTATGTCAGCACTGCAAACTTCTTCATATTATTATTTCTTTTGCTTCATGACCCAGTTTTTATGCTCTAATATTAAAATTAAGCTTTGCTTAAAAGATATATATAAATGCCAATTACTTCTATTTTATTAATTAAGTTTATTTCAATCATATATATATATATATATATATATATATATATATATATATATATATATATATATATATATATATATATATATATATTCAAAACAATACATATATATATAAGAGTATCTATATATATATATATAAGAGTATCTATATGCCTTGGGGAAAATAAAGCGTTCGTCTTACTATTGTTAAAATAATTTTTCATTAAATATTTTGTCATCTAATCAAATGTCATTTTCAAATATGTTTTTCAAATGTATCTTATTTATTTTCACAACCTCAATGGTGTGAAAATAATTTATATCATATGTATAATGAATTTCAGAATGCTCCCCTAAATCATATGTTAGTCACCACATTTCAGAACCGTAAATCAATGCATTAATGGCAGTAGTATGTAATTCTTTCTAATATTTGATTGGCATTTTAATATTGGACCCACCAAAAATGTGTGTTTATTTGTAATATATATTTAGCTAATAAAGAGCATATGAGAAATAATAGTGTGAGTGACACTATGTAATTATCTACTACTTGCTCATTCATGCACATACTAATGTACTTAATTTATAAATGTATAATAATTTGTCAGTATATTAAAATATATTATTGTCTAACTTATTTGAGTAGTTTGAATTCCTTTTTTCTCCACTTCCACATATTACAGCCATGCTTATATATCTTTTAGTTTAGTCATAGTAATAGATGTCTCATTGTCTTCTCAGCTTTGCTAGTCAGCCGGATTAAGATTAATTCTCACGTGCAATCACTATTATGTTATTCATTAGGTGTTAGATCTGGGGCTTAGAGAGTGGGTTCGAATCCAGGCTGGTCCCTGGCCTAACTCTTGGGCTGGACTGGATTTGAAGTACACTTGTGAGTTCCAGCTCATGTTAGATGGATAAACATGTTTTGACCGGCACAATAGATTTAAAGTCTATTAAATGTTCATAGTACTGCAGTAAATATATTTCAAATCCTTATATTTAGGTTTTGTTAATTAAATTAATTTATTCATAAAGTATTCTAAATTGGTATTAGCATTGTTAATATTGTGACAAATATTATTTATTAACATTGGTGAACATTTGCAAGAGAAAATGTTTGATTCACTATTAGCTTCAAGACCTCAATGGTTTCCATAGCAATGCACAGAGGTCAGCAATCATTTACAAGTTTTAAAACATTTGTGCATGTTATATAAATTATTAAAATATAGAAAAAATATTTAAATTCATTCAATGAAATATCATTATTGCAGGTAAAATTGATATTGTCATTTTTATTAGGCAACACTTTAGAATTATCATATTTTAATTAAATATTTCATTATAAATTGATTTTTTTTATCATCCTACTTGAGAAAAATTGATTTTCTTTTCTCTTTTAAGTAAAGATCAAACAAAAATAATTACAACAAAAATCATCATACTGTTTTTTTAATAATAAAATTATCATCTTTTAGACTAATGCAGCAAGTAAATTATTTTTATTAAAGTACAAATTATTTTAGTCAATATTTTTTTCTTTGCAGAGGTGAATTATTATTGATCATCTAAAATATGTACAATATCACTTTATAGTTCTTATTTGAATTAAAGATTTTTTACTCCAGATAAATTAATTCTAAATAATATTAAGTTAAACAAATATTGCAAAGAAACTATTAAGAAATTATTAGCATTCTTTGGAATGTTCTTGCCAATAAGAGAAATAGATATTCCTTGGCAATTTTAATTACAGCACAGATGTTCATTTTTTTTTTTAAATTGACAATTGTTTTCAGTCATGGTAATAGCAATAACAACAATTTTTGGAGTTTCTATAGTAGCAAATTTAAAAGATACTATTCTAAAAATTGAAATAAATTATATTACCATTCCATTGGCAGTTACAGAGACTTTAGTTCCTTTGATATTTCTGTTCAGACAACTGTCTCCAAATATAAATTTAGCCAAACATACTGAATTAATAAATACAAAAGTTTTAAAAAACTTACACTTTAAAAATTTATTTGAGTTTAAAATTCAACTACTACAAACAAAATTAAATTAGATTTAGAACATTGAAAAAATGAAGAGAAAATGAAAATGAGCTGGTGTCAGATGTCTGTCTCATTTTATTTATACCCTTGGCCATATGACAATTTTACCAAACTTCATTTATCTTTAAACTTACATCTTCTTTGATTGGTTTGAATTCTTGACCTATTAACCACTTGTGAAATTTGTTACTCAAAAATTATTTAATTAGTTTTTAATTTAACAACAAATCAATTTAAATTAATTCAAAACACTTCCTGGTTTGAATCAAAATAATCAGTTAAAAAATATAGAAGATCAGGATAAAATAAAAATAATATATAATTAAAAATTTGTGTTATTTTTAACCAATCTCATATTAACTCAATTTAATACATTTATTTATTACTCTTTTTAAATCTAAACAAATATATCAGAATAAGTTTTAAAATTATTTTTTTAAGAATATTTGAACTAAACATTAAATAAATATAATATTTATTCATTCATTCAATATTCATTTATTCATTACCTTAAAATCTTAATTTCATTATTATCTTTATTAAAAACTTTTCTAATTGAATTAGCTTAAAATATTTAACTATAAGATTATGTTTCACAATCACATTTAATTAAAAATTATAGCTTTAGTTTTAAATACTAGCAAACCAAAATATGGGATTTGAACTTGGTTTCTTAATTTTTAAAATTACTATAAGCTTTTAAAATACTTAAAAGTTATAGTAAAGCTAAAGTAACATTATCTTGTCTAAATTACATTTTTTATCATTAACATTATCAACTGTTGGAAAATTTAAAGATATTTACCATCGAAAACATTTATTGAAAATAAAATTCATTATTTAAACTGTGTGAAAATTATTTTACAGCTGGATAATAGATAAATACTGATATAGCAACTCTCACTGTAATAATTATAATATAAAGTATTAACAATAATTTACTTAGAGAAAAATAAGCAATGTCTTTTTTTTAGAATGTCTTGGCACAAAAATTTAACTAAATATTTAGCTTCTGACAAAGCTAAAGTTTGTAATATATATATATATATATATACAAGCACAAAGCTAAACTAGTCAATATACTATATATCTCGCCTACAAAGCTAAAGTTTGTAATATATATATATATATATTACAAGCACAAAGCTAAACTAGTCAATATATAATTAAAATTACCCCAAAACCAAAATTCAACTAGAGCAGCATAAAAATAATATTAAAACACAACCAAAGGTTTCACTGCTACAAGCAGACTTCTCAAGTGTAAAGAACTACAAAATCTATATTATATATATATATATATATATATATATATATATATATATATATATATATATATATATATATATATATATATATATATATATATATATATTAACCATTAACCACAAATCCATTCACTTCCCATCCACCCTTAATATTAAAAGAACTCTTAAATAAGTTAATTGCTTCAGAATAATAAATTTTCAGTAATAAAGATTCTTTAATTCTTCTTTTGATTTCACTTCTCTCAAAGAAGACAACCTTAGCTTCATCAAAATTAATAGTGTGGCCTGTATCTTTTTCATGGACATACAAAGCAGAACTAAGATATCTATTTTTAACTCTACTTTTATGAACCTTTATCCTTTCATTTAAACTCAAACTACCCTGACCTATGTATACCTTCTTACAAAATAAACAAGTGATAAAATATACTACACCAGGAATAGTCTTCCTATCAAAAATTTCTTTTGTATTATTTAATAAATTATTCAATGTAACATCCCTTTTCCAATCAATTTTCTTATTTCCAAACAATTTACTATTTCTACATACAATTTTATAAGAAGAGAATTAAATTGAGAGAGTGCAAACTTCTCAAGCACTCTCTCTCAATTTAATTTTCAATACTGTCTTCGCTTTATAAAAATATTATTTACATATATTGCTGCAAAGTTATAACATCGAAAAACTACTGTGTAGTAAATCGAAATATTTCATGCGGTATATTTATAATTTGAACTCAGTCAATTAAGTATAATGATGTTTAAGATTCACGCTCTCAGATATAAGTACTTTGGACTGCCTTGGATATATAGAAAGACAAGTCAGGAAGAGAGTGGGAACCACTCTTTTCTTGTTAAATTCTCTGTCCCAGTGCTTAAGATCTGATTGGTTACTAATAGTCACAAGCACTTGAGAAGTTTGCACTCTCTCAATTTAATTTTCAATACTGTCTGTGCTTTATAAAATTATTATAAGAAGAGAATTTAAATGGCAAAGAAATAAAATCATATTTTTCTTTATCCTTTACATCCTTACAAATACTACTATTAAATAAAATACTTTTAACAAATTTATCAGAGTAACCAACCCTCAAGTAATCTTTATAAAATTGACATTTCTGAAACAAAGCTACCCTATTAGAATTATTTAATTTATTATTCCTATGACAATAATTCCTTAAAGCAGCTACTTTTTGAGATACAGACTGATAGCTATCAGGTTTAATTATAGATTTTAATTCTCTACTTTTAACTAAATGACTGCATAGTAAACAATTAGTGTCTACATTTCTAATCACCAAAAGATCTAAAAATTTTGACTTACCAAAATCTAACCTCCTTCTAACACAAATTTTATAGAAGGATCAAAACAATTAAACTCATTTACAAATTCCTTCAATTTCTCATTCTCAACTACAAATAAACAATCATCAACATATCTGACAAATAACTACATATAAACAAGTATTTTAATAATAATTTCCTCTTTCATATAATTAATATAAACTTGACATACTAAAGGATAAATAATATAACCTATTATCCACCCTTCCTTAATCTTATACAAATTCACTTTATTGTATTGATGTTCTTATGTCTGTTTTGATTAAGAAAAGTTCTTTATCAAAAAATAAAATTAAGGTAATTAAAGATTTGCTTTTGTTATTGAAAGATTCTATGTATTTTACTTATAAAGGTAATTTTTATAAGATTAAGGAAGGATTGATAATAGGTTATATTATTTCTCCTTTAGTATGTTCAGTTTATATTAATTATATGAAAGAGGAAATTATTATTAAAAATAATTGTTTATATGTAAAGTTATTTGTCAGATATGTTGATGATTGTTTATTTGTAGTTGAGAATGAGAAATTGAAGGAATTTGTAAATGAGTTTAATTGTTTTGATCCTTCTATAAAATTTGTATTAGAAGGAGGGGGGTTAGATTTTGGTTTAAAATTTTTAGATCTTTTGGTGATTAGAAATGTAGAAACTAATTGTTTACTATGCAGTCATTTAGTTAAAAGTAGAGAATTAAGATCTATAATTAAACCTGATAGCTATCAGTCTGTATCTCATAAAGAAGCTGCTTTAAAGAATTATTGTCATAGGAATAATAAATTAAATAATTTTAGTAGGGTAGCTTTGTTTCAAAAATGTCAATTTTATAAAGATTACCTGAGGGTTGGTTACTCTGATAAATTTGTTAAAAGTATTTTATTTAATAGTAATATTTGTAAGGATGAAAAAATAAAGAAAAATATGATTTTATTTCTTTTCCATTTAAATTCTCTTCTTATAAAATTGTATGTAGAAATAGTAAATTGTTTGGAAATAAGAAAATTGCTTGAAAAAATGGTGTTACATTGAATAATTTATTAAATAATACAAAATTAACAAAGTGTATGCCACACTTGAATGAGAAGCTATAAAGATACACAGAAATTATTACATGCTAAGCGCTTTCGAGGTCTTTTGCTTCATATTCATAGCGGTAGTGTGAGCTGCAGAACAAAAAAACAGGGCAAGAGAAACAAAACAGTATGCAAAGCATATGCAAATGAACTAGATAGTCCAACGTTAGGAGATGTCAAAGCAGGTATCTCGTCTATTGATGGAGTTATTATTGCCATTAATAAAATATGCTTCTCTGATTTTTCGCTTGATGTCATTTTTCTCAATACAGACTATTTTAGGACTGGAAGGTTCAAACAAATGTCCTGTCTTCTTGGAATACCTGCTTTGACATCTCCAAACGTTGGACTATCTAGTTCATTTGCATATGCTTTGCATACTGTTTTGTTTCTCTTGCCCTGTTTTTTCGTTCTGCAGCTCACAGTACCGCTATGAATATGAGGCAAAAGACCTCGAAAGTGCTTAGCGTGTAATAATTTCTGTGTATCTTTATAGCTTCTCATTCAAGTGTGGCATACGCTTTGTTAATTTTGTATATTAAATTATCGAATGAGAAGTCTTAAAATCTTTAATACTTTATAAATAATACAAAAGAAAATTTTGATAGAAAGACTATTCCTGGTGTAGTATATTTTATCCCTTGTTTATTTGTAAAAAGGTATACATAGGTCAGAGTAGTTTGAGTTTAAATGAATGGATAAAGGTTCATAAAAGTAGAGTTAAAAATAGATATCTTAGTTCTGCTTTGTATGTCCATGAAAAAGATACAGGTTACACTATTAATTTTGATGTCTTCTTTGAGAGAAATGAAATCAAAAGAAGAATTAAAGAATCTTTGTTATTGAAAATTTATTATTCTGAAGCAATTAACTTATTTAAGAGTTCTTTTAATATTAAGAGTGGATGGGAAGTGAATGGGTTTGTAGGTAATGGTTAATATTATATATATATTGATGCAGGATTTATAGGTAATGGTTAATATTATATATATATTGATGCAGGAGAATATAAAAATTTAGAGAGTAAATTTAATATAAGTCACATTTATATTAATTTTGAAAGTATTAAATAGATGTATTTTTATAATAAGTTAAACATGTTGGTGTGTATGAAGAGCAGTTTAAATTTAGAAATTTAAAAGAATTAACCTTTAATATCATGTCAATCACTGAGGACATGTTTAGAAAAACAACACATCAAGGCCTTTTCATCTATTTTTTTTTATATATAAATGTGTGATATCCATTATAATTTATTTAACAAATTTTCAAAAAAGGAATTATATTTATTTTCTTTACCATCTTTTTTTCTATTTTGCCTTTTCTTTTATTATGGTTTACTTTTTCTTAGTGTTGAGAAGCTGTAATACAAAACTGCCGATCATACTCATACAGGTAAATATTGTTTTAATATGTAAAAAAGAAGACCATTCTTAAACTACTTCTTAATATCTCTAATATGTTGAAAATTTGATTGAATGGAATTATATGATCACTAGAAGCGCTTAAAATATAAGTCAATAAAAATATGATAATCAAGTAGTTATTTTTTCAGGGGCTTCAATACAGAAACATTTAGCTCTTAAGTCTATAACTTTTCTATTGTACTAAACCACACAGCGATATGTAGATATTATTAAACGATGTATATATTGTGCATGAAAAATAAATAAACTGAGAAATAGTCACCTTTCCTTTAATTTATACTTTCAAAACATCAAAAAAAATACTCTATTTTACTCTCTAAATAATATATTTATTTATAGAGTAATAATGCATTTTTATTTCATATTTTGAAGGTTAAATTACTATTAGGCAATTGTAGAATTATTAGATAACAAAATAACATTCTGTATTACAACTCTCCCTTTATATCTATTTCATTTTCAAAAACAGCATTTATATTCTTAAGATTAAATATCGAACGTTGTTTTGTTAAACAATATTTCTAAGATTAAATCTCTTTTTGTAAAAAAAAAAAAAAAAGACATATGGAGAAATACAATACAAAACTTTGTTTTATTGATCTTCACTTAAATAAATTACTAAACAAATATTGCAGTTCATGACAACAGTTTTTATTTATTTATAATTTTCCAATGCTTGCAAATAGCTGTTCTGAGAATAAGCTTAAAAAATGTTAAATAGATTATGATTATAAACAAATTAAAGTGAATATAAGAATATTTACCTTTAAAGCAATGATTATAAATGATATGATAAATAATATATCTCCATATCTATATATAATTGAGGGTCTATTGAAAATATATTTTCATGCAGTGATTTATTTAACATGTTTTATCTACTTTCACTTATACATGCACATAAATCGGAATGCGTGTGTGCACTCAATATATTGATATAAAATATGTAACACATGCACATAAATATAAATAAAAAATGAATAAGTAACCATTTACATTTAAAATATACAGTAAAATAAAAAAAGCCTAGATATATTGCCAAATTGAGATGCAGACTTTTCTTTTGGCAGATAAGTAATCATTACGATGTCTTGAGCTTGTCAAACCCACATTTGGTAATGACAGTTTAATATATATATATATATATATATATATATAAACTGTCATATACCAAATATATACAATATATATATATATATATATATATATGACCATATATATATATATATATATATATATTGTAATGGTCAGACTAAGCATGTTTAAAAGATTTTACTTGTTTTTATTTATATAATTTATAGAAGTGCCATCTGACTTTAAACATCAGGAAACAGACAGGCAAGAATACTAATAACAATCTTTTAGTTAATAGGATCATAATGACCACTACACAGCCCCTATTTCCAATACATAATTAATTCATGGAGAACATAAGTTACTTCCAGTGAAGAACGTAGGTCATACAATGTTATATTTAAAGAGGCTAATATATTATAACAATTATTTGATTACAAGATAAAATTGTCGTCAGGATATATAACTTTTTCTTTTACCAAAATCTTTTTTCCAATCTCTTTATTATATATTATTATTTTATTTCATATGAATGCAGAAAAACAATAATGACTTTAAAAAGGCCCAAAATTTATTTGCTAAATTTAATCTTCAATTACATTATAATATTAATTCAGTTATACAATTGATTCATTTGTCATACAGCAAACCCCAAACTTTAATAACCTTAAAATATAGATCTATGTACAGGTGAATCTATAAATATAAGATTTATTTGACTAGTAAGTTTTTTAGTACCAATATATGCATATACTTAATATGGGATAAATGTCCCTGCTAAATCTTTCTACAATAATAACTATAAACAATGGTCATTTTTTAGGAATGAATCCAAATTTAATAAAAACTACGACTTGTAAAGGAATGAGTCAATTTGAGTCTGATCTGTAATTTATCAATTCACAATAGAAATAAATTATCCATATGGATACAGATATATTTAATGTATTCTACCATAAATAAACAATTGCCTATATATGTAACAGTAAAAATAATAAATATAACTGTTGTTAAGTCTATAAATCCACAGAAATACTTTGGGTTAATTCCTAAATCCTCCTTAACTGCTGTTAAATTCAGAAAACAAAATACAAACGAGCATCATCAACTCAAATCCCGAATTTTAATATTAGCAGCTTATCTATTAATTATTTTCATTTTGTTTTTATTAATAAAATTGCCTCCTTAATTTTTTTTTATTATGGTTTCTCTCTTCATGAAGAATCTTAACACTTTATATATCAAACATAAATTTATATTTACATGTCCTTTCATGATCCAATAAAATGGAAGCAGTCATTAATCATTATTATTTTTACTTTTTGCATGCTTGTATAACAATTCATGCTCTTTTAATCTCTTTTTCAATACTGCACCTCAATTCACCTATATATGATAACATACATTCACAAAAAAAAAAAAAAAAATACACAGGATTACTTTTTTGCTTGACAGGTATGACATTTTTATATTTATTCACTAACTTATTAATATTATTTGTAATACTAATTGAAACATTAAGCACATTCTTATATACATATATATTTAAAAAAATTTATTGAGCATTTGAAATATATGGAGTAGATATTCCATTTTTTCTATAAATCTTGAACTCTTTTAAATCATTATAATTCTTTTTAAATTGACATAAAGTAACCTGATAAATACAATAAAATTATTAACTTAAGGCTATTAATAAATATATAATTTAATTACTTAACACTTGGATGATTTATGCATGAATACATTACATTTAAAATGGATATTATATCATCCATTATTATCATTTTTTTACCTGACAATTTCCACAAAATAACATTTGGTTAACATGTATTAAAATATTTTTTTTTTATAAAATGTTAACATATGTATTGCATTGTTTAATTCAATATAAAATGGAGAATGAATCATTGTTTGTTTTTTTTTTATATATTTTAGCTGCAGTAATATGCAACTGATTTTAAGTAAATCTTTTTTTAAAACTTTTACTTCCTGCTTCAATTAATTCATAAGATAAGATAAATAATATATTATTATTAAATATAAACTTAAAATAGTTCAAATAAAATCGATATAGTTTTTTTAAACATACAAAACAAAAAAAAAAACTATAGTTTGTTTTCTTCTGATGGTAAGTATTAAACAATTTGTATATGCCATAATATACATTAACAATCTCAGCATTCCAATTTAAATACATATTGCTTTTCTATTTTAATCTGATTGAATTAAACGTAGTTTGCCAAGTTTTTCAGATGTCCAGGTTGGTTTAGCAGATGTTTTTTTTTTTTCTTTTACTCGCTAATCATAATTGGGTCCAATGTCATTTTATAAATGAGAATCCACAAAGAATGCAATAAGAAAAAATGATTTTATTTACATTTTACTTCTTTCTGTTTTGAATAGCCCATTCCAATTTTTTTTGATTGATTAATTTGCATAACACTTTAATTGCCTGATTTTTATTAAAAATGTCTTATCTAATTGCATTATTTGCAATTCAATCTTTGATAAGAGAATTTTAAATATATATTTAAATCTCTAACCATATGCAAAAACATATGGCTGACACTGAAATGAAAAATTCATTATTCATTTCATTTCATTTCATATATATATATATATGTGTGTGCATGAGTGTATGTGTGTATTTTTATGTGATATACATTATCACGATAATGATAATAATAATCAATGCAAAAGAAACTAACAACCAATATAAACTCCGAAATTATTACTTATAAATCTATTCATCATACATTTGCATACATATTCATTTGTACGTACATATAATGATTATAATAAATTAAAAGTTATGAATTCGATTTATATTATAAAATGTTTAGATTGTTTTGAAGATAATAAAGAAATCTCACATGTTGGAATTACAATGAATAAATTGCCAACAAGATTAAAATAACATTTAAATGATAAAAATTCTGCAGTATATGGTCATATGATAAATTTAAACATAAATTTTTTTTTTAAAAATAAACTCATTGGGATATATTAAGATTCATATTTTGCAAGAAATATAAAAATAGGAATTTATATGAATGAAATGAAACCTGTAATGAATATGTTTTAATTTAAAAAAAAAAGAAAATAATAGATTGATTTAATTAAATAATTATAGGGGATTATTTTAAGAAAGATATTTAAGAAAGGAATGTAATGGAAATTTAAGATTGTTTATTAGAAGAGTTTTAAGCTAAGAGTTATTTTTATTTGTTATATGTATTGGATTATTGTGGAATATTTGTATTTATATTTATTGCTTTTTATAAAATGATAAAAAATCAAGTCAGATGTCACATGACTTAATTTAATAAAGCTTGTATTTGCAAATTTTATATATATATAGATCTTGCAAAATAAGCTTTTAACAAGCTTTGAGAATATGGATGTCTGACAATTTCAGATTTTCTACTCAATAGTTATATATTAGATAAAGTGCTAGGCTTGTCCTAGTATTTTTAATTTAATGCTGAATATATTGGAACCTCACTGATGACATCAGAATCAGAAACTGGTCTGGGGTTGAGGATATTCTCAAAGCTTGATAAGAGCTTATTTTGCAAGCTCTATATAAACGTTGTTTTTTATGTATATTTTACTTGTTTTTTGCTAGAGACTATAAAAGAATATAGTCAAACCTTGGAATATTTTTTGTATTGTATAATACAATAGTTCATATAATAAATCAAAATTTATAAAAAAGTTTGCATATGGTTTGTATATGTATATATATATATATATATATATATATATATATATATATATATATATATATATATATATATATATATATATATATATATATATATATATATATATATATATATATCAAAACTACCCCAAATCCAAAATTAAACCAGACCAGCATAAAAATAATATTAAAACACAACCTAAGGTTTCACTGCTACACACACACTTTGCATGTGTAAAGAACTACAAAAACTACACA